>CM037854.1:108615914-109215914 GCA_021234595.1 Delia radicum | reverse complement strand
TGTTTAATAATATTTCCACTACAATGCCCTTTAAAAAGGATTATAAACATGTTTTAATAATGAGTATGACGTGTCTTTAATGAGTTAAGAGTTAACTCTATTTTCACTTATTTTCACATAGGGAGTTTAACTATACTAACCCAATTCATTCATAGCACTAGATTCTTCCTCGCAGTGTTATACGCAATTGAGAAAACAATTTCAGAATCTCAACAAAATGTATCTCTTAGTAAACTTGCAGATTCGTACGCTATTTTTTCAGTGAAAATCTCTGAAATTATATGTTATAAAAAGAAAAACACTTTAATTTTAAGAGTTTTTCTTAAACATGTAAATACTATTAGATTTTAGTTATATATCTGTAATACTTAATCTTCTAACTTCTATTTTTTCTATATTTTATTTACTTTTTTCAAGTTTTCCTCAAATATAAAAAAAAAAAATATTATAATTAAATGGAAACGGTGTATTATTTAAATTAATTTTATAGGTTCTCAAAAATAATTTCGATTGGTCCAAAAATCATAATTTTCTGATAAGGTAGGTGCGGTTAAAAGTTTCAGCTAGTCAATAGAAATTTAGTTACAACAACCAGATCAGCAACAACATTTTAAAGTAGTACACATGACTAGAAAAATTCGATTGGCAAAAAATTGGGTTGTACCAATGTTTTCTGTGTGTACACATTAAAACTCCACATTTACTATGAGAATATAAAAACCAAGTTTAATGAAATTTGAAAAACCATTATCTGAAGGGTGTGTCGAAAGTTTTTAAAAGCTCCCTATATAAATTTATACTTTTGTTTAATTTCGTATTATTTTGTTTTTATTTAATTTTTAAATTGTTTTCTTTTTATTAAATCAATTATCTTGTAATAACCAGGGATAGGAAAAATCTTAAAATATGCACTAGAAATTTTGAAAATATGCACTTTAAATGTTTTTTAATATAAATAATTAAAACGTATACAGAGAATATATTAACAATACAAATTTAAATAACGGAAATGCCTAATTATAGAAACGAAAAAAAAACAAAATAGGACATATACAAGCCTTTTTTGCAATAAGAAAAAGGAAACATAAAAATCTATCTAAGATGTGATTTACAAGAAGAAGCTTTAGTTTGTCTACGTGTCTGTATATTTGTTTTCAATTTGACCACACTAGATTATTAAGCTCTATAATAGTTTAGAAATACAGATTTAATCTTTATTAAATTTAAATATCTTATTTTTTTCTTTTACTAATTTATAGACAATTACTTTCAAAAGCCGGTGACAACGCAAAATTTAAGTTGTTTTCATACACAATTTAGTTTTATGTGTGAAAAACAGAAACAAAAATCTTCCATGGTTGATTTTTTGATGTGATTTATTAGAGTTATACTATATCTTGACATGTCGCGACATATAATTCATTCTGAGCATATCTTTCAATATGGTTGTAGTCCACACTATTAATGCTTTTTTTTAGCAAAGTAAATTAGTAAAACATTATTATAGTATTAGTAAAACATTCGTTCAAAACAGTGATGAATAAGTATAACTAAAATTTTAGCTGAAAAAAGTAAAGATTTTACCTAAATTAATAACACTTCCAATTTTATATTTTAAAAACTGAGATAAATGCAAAAAAACCTATGCATTTTAAGCAAAATAAGCAAAAGTATGCAATAAAAATAACAACAAATCGATATCAACTTAAGTCAAATTCTTTGATTGGCAAAGATATTGATATCTGACATGCATTTGCATAAACTTCCGGTCCCTGGTAATAACAAACTACACCTGCTAATCAATTTAAGTTATATGCTGTAATTATAAGATTCAATCTTGTAGCATAGAAATTCAAATAAATTCATATACAAATATTTTTTAATTTCGGCAATTTTTTTTTTTGAGAAATTTTTTTAAATTTCAGATTCTTTTTTTAAATTTTGGTGATTTTTAAAAATTTTTAAATTTTTTAAATTTTAGCGATACTTTTTCAATTTTTTAAACTTCGGTTATTTTTTTAATTTTAACAGTTTTTTTGTATTTCCTGGATTTTTTTTAAATATTAGCAATGGGTGATTTTTTAAATTTCGACAGGTTTTTTAAATTTTAAGTTTTGGATTTTCTATATTTTAGTGTTTTTTTTTAACTTTGTCATTTTTTAATTTTTAATAAATATATTCAATTAAATTCTTAATAGATATGATTAAAATCTTAATTGAAACCAAATCAAATAGTCACAAATTATTTTAATTATATTACAATTTCCTTCATTTCAATTCAGTTAAACTTTAAATTGAATTAACAAATATTTTAATTGAAACTGGGTTTAAATTTTCTGTGAGAGAAGGTCCCATCAAAGAAGGGTAATACTGGCATGTGATTAATATCGAAACAGATCGGATTCTTAATGCTTTAATGCTTTTTAATTAATTTAACGATTTATATTATAAATATTATTTTAAAATGTTTTAAGTAATACAAGCCGACGTATAAAAAATCAATTCAATTTTTATTTAAAAAAAAAACTAAAATTCTAGATTGAAAAACTAATCGTTCTGGTTTTCGATTATTATCAAATCCATAATAATTAAATGTTTTCAAATAAATGTTTGGTGATTTTTGATAGTAGTTTTATAAATTAATTTATTTACGACTGTAGTCAAGATTCTAAACTATATTATGGTTTTTAAAACACAAAGTTATCATTATCCATTAAAAAATATGACCTTTAAAAGAAATGGGTTGAAAAAGAAACAGTGTGTCCATAAACAAGTAAAGTTCTACTAAGCGTATGATCGATATCAATAACTAGCTTTAGCATTAATATTAATCATACGCCATGTTATTCATATCATTCATATGACATGTTTTGCTTACTCTTACTCTACTATGGGAATATCTTTAAACATATTCACAAGGAAACTTCACATTGGCGAAAGCTCAGGTTTTAATCAAACTTGGATATGTTGTTAAGGACAAAAAATTACAATGCGCAACTCGAAAAATAAAACTACAATATTGACTATTGATCGACCAAGTTTTTTCACTTATGGGTCAGGTTTTTCTCAAAATTGCAATAAAGTTTTGTATGACTTTCATCCATATTCGGATATCAAATTTAGTTAATAAATGATGAGTATTGACAAGTAAAGACACGGTTTGTGTGAACTTTTTTTAACTAAATTCATTTTACTAATATTAAGTAAAAATTTTGTTGATTTTAGCAATCGATTTTCATTAAGAGTTTACTAATTTTTAGTAAATTAAACTATTTTTTTTTACTTTATAACGAGCTTTCAACCTCTGTATATTTACAAAAATAAAGCAAATAAAACATATTAGCCAGGTTGATACCAGTATTTCGATCTGGGAAAAGATCTCACCTCTCATTTTTTTATTAAAAAATTACAGGCACTTGTTGCTAAAATTAGCAAAACGATCTGCTGGCTTAATACTAACAATATTTTCTGCAACAATTTCAGATTTTTCTGTAACTTTTACAGACTTTTTTATTTCAGTGTACTAAAAGCTGCACCTTGGCGCTATGTAAAATTTTTGACTGACTTTTTGCACTGCGTAAACATTCGATTAGCTCGATTAATTGCACTGTAATTAAAATTTCAACTTCTGAAAGGACACATTAAAACTACGGAACACGTAAACTTAATTTTGGATGTTAGAATCTAGTGGTATACTTAGATTTAATAGGTTTGGCCAAAATTAAAAGATAATTCAATTTTAATTCTGCATTGTCTCAAATACATTGAAATCTCTTCGTATTAAAAAAAAATTTTAATACTTTCGTCAAAAACTTTTAAAACGTTTGACGTATTCCTGTTTAGCATAGCGAAGTAATTAAAAAACATGTGTCATATGATGTGAACAAGATAATACACTCAAAGAAACTTTCAGTTTTGACTATTTTGTAGTTCATTTAAAAAAAACAAACCACATCAAATTACTGTACAATGAATTTAAATTCATTTTATCAATTCTTTACTTCAAAGGTTTTTAATTCTAATTTACTAATTTTATACTAACTTTAAGTACATTATGCGTTTTTATTAAGAATTTTTGGTGTTCTTATTTTACAAATTGCGAATTTTTTTTACTAATTTCGTTGCTGAACGTTAGCAAAACGTTTAACTAATTTTTCAAAACCGAGTGATAAAATTTTTAAAAAATTCTGGTTATAAAAAAAATATATTCAAAAAATTTTATTTTGAATAATTAAAACCTATACTTTAAAAAAAAAACTGTACAAATATACTATAAGTGGGTTATATTTGCATGTTTCATCAAATTAATGAAAATGTTTCATATCCAAAATATCATTAATCATATTTATGAAGTTTTCATAAATACTTCTTCATTGAGTGTGAGAAAATTTACTTACACGGTTAAAAATCAATATATATGAAGCTTTCATTTATGAATATGTATGAACTCATTCATGCTCATATATATACGCGAATCCAGAAAAGGTTTTGGGGAGGGAAGTTAGAGCATTTTTTATTAAATTTTTTTAACCTTTTTTAGATTTTTGTTATGAAAAATTTAATTTTGGGGAGTAAATGTTCCATTTTCTCTCCCCAAAGATCCTGGCCTGCATATCTAAAGTCATTCGAGGTCATACATGCGCATATACCACCATATAGGATTCATATATGCTCATAGGAGTTCTTATGTGATCATACATGTAAATGTTACCTCAATTTTCGTTAATGTACACATATGAGGAAATATGGACATTAGGATGTTCCCTAAAATAAAGATTTGTCGATTTTCGTTTTATTGCAAATGGTTCCAAATGGAAGAAATTGATTTTTTTGGAAAACGTTAAAACGACGTCGGATTCAAGTAGAGCAGTTTTGGAGAGTAATTCTCTGCGAATACTTTAAGATTTTGATTTGGACACATTTACCTTACATTCATCGATTATGACTGAGACTCTTCATTGTGTTGTTGGTGTATAGGCTCCAAGAAAAAACCCAAAATACATTTTCAAATATTTAAAACAAATCTGTGCAAAAATCTAACCATTTAGTTTCGTTAGTTTCGTTAATTCGTATAACAATTGTGTGTGATCACATAACGTATGAGTGATATTTATATGATATTAATATAAATCATACGCAACATGGGCCAATACTTGTGCAACCAAAAGCGAATTCGCACTTAATAATATTTGTCGATATTTTTTCAATAGTACACTCAGAAAAAATTTTAGTAAAAAAATATCCTTTTATGAATACCCAGCAAAAAATTTCCAAAAAGGTAAGCGGGTTTGCAATCAAGCATTTTGGGCAGAACGCATTCCTTACTAGATTACCTACTCGATTCTTTTAACAGGGCGTGAGACTAAATAATTGATTCTTTAGAATTGATTATTTTTTTTACCGAAGAACCATTTACTATATATTTTTAAGAACTACATACATTTTTTAATAAAGAGATAGTTCCATTGTAAAACTACGAAGTACTTACACAAAAAAATAAATAAATAGTTCCCTAGAAAAAATAAGTACTTACATTTAAAAAAAAAAGAAGTAGTTCCATAAGTTAATTCAACTTTTACTCACACGTGATTCTCCTAGGTCACTTAAATTTAACGATCTAAACTCATGCGGAACGATCTAAACTCAAAGTGAAACATCGAATTGTTATGATAACATGGGCTTGTCATAGTTTTGGAGCTATAAACCACGAAAATATAAATTTTTCAAAAAAAAAAGAACAATTTAAAATTGAAAAACAAAAATATGACTCCCGCACAATCACCCTCGAAATTTTTTTTACACTCACGATAACGTCAGTAATTTCAACTTCCACTCACAATTTTCTGCTCACGAGCGCTTCCCTAATTTATACCTAACCACAGTTTAACAAAATTTAGGCAACATGCAATTTATGTTTATTTCCCTGCAAATAAAAATTTGTTTGAAAAAATATATGAGATAAATTCTTTAAAATTGTATAACTTCTTTTTTCAAAATTAGGAACTACTTCCAATAACGTCCTTTTATTAAGAAAAAGTATATGATTACTTCTTGAGTACAAAAAGTTATACATATAAGTTAATAACATTGTTATTTTCTTTTAAGTAAATAATTACTTTGTTATTGAGTTCATGCTTTCTGGTTTAAATTAAAAGAATTGATTACAATAGTACTTGCTTTTTTGAGTCTATCGTTGGAATGAGTTTGGTATTGCAGTTACTTAATTTGGTAACGAGATATGTAAGCAAGTGTGGGCATCACCTTCTTTTTGGAATGTGTAATTTTTTCCTGGGTTTAAATATAACTTTCTTTTACACTCAAAATATGTCATGTATAGAAAAACGAAAATTTATTTCGCTAAATTAATGTTGTGCATTGCACGGAAATTTTGAGAATATTAATAAATTTTCGTAATTCCGATTGTAACTTTAAATTTGTATATTAAGAAACTTTAAAAATAATTCGAACACAATTTTGTAGATGAAATATTTAAATTTTTTGGTAAATAATACAAAGCATTCGTAAACAAAAAACAGTTGATTATTTTAGGCCGGACGCAATCAGAAAGCTTTTTTCGGGCCGCCTGTTTTATTGTTACCATAATATAATAAAAGAAGCTGTTCTGAAATAAATTCAGAGATAACTAGAGGTACACTCACAGTATATTTTATGTTACCGATTCAAGTTTATTTATAAAGTTTTACGTAAAGGTTGTTTTCAACTAAAGAATCAATTAAAATCCATAGAAATATTTTTTTCCACTTTCTCCATCGGTAGTTTTAAAACAAAACTATAGAAAATACGTTATTTCGATAGTAGATAAATATTGGCAGTTAAATTTTGAATTATATTTTTTCTCTTTCAAAAAAAAATCCAATAACTCCCGTAAAATGTTTTACAAAAAACTGTATGTTTACAAAATTATTTCAATTGAATTTACAAGAAATTCAAACATGCCAATATACAAACATTGACTTGTGTAAGTGTTCCGTTTTGTAATCACAAAAAAAAAACTTTTAATTTCAAAACCAAAGGTAAAAAAATATTTTTTTTTACGTTTTGTCCGTTAAATATAAAAGGTTGTTTTAAAAGACTTGATGTTGTTTTTACTACTTGTATCGGTTGTATAACCATGTTTAAAAATATATATCAATATGGGTTAAATACGAGGGCGGATCAATAAGTCCGTGACTTTTCGAACTTCCCTCGTAGTAATATGAAATGCAACACTGCTCCCATCGAGTACCCCCCTGTTAGTAGATTACTGCCAAATTTTGAGCTAGTTCCGTCATTTACTTTGCATCTAACAGCTGTTCAAAACATACAACCTCGTGGATTTTTTTAAAAATGGAAAAAAAGTGAATTTCGAGTGCTCATTAAACATTATTTTTTGCAAAAAAAAAACCGTCAATCAAATCAAGGAAAAGCTTGATAAATACTATAGGGACTCTGCACCATTGATTACAAAGGTGAAAAAGTGGTGGTCGCACAAGTACAAATGACGCTGAACATTCTGGACAGCCAATTGAGGTCAGTACACCCGAAAATGTCGAAAAAATCCACGAAATGGTGTTGGCCGATCGAAGAGTAAAAGTGCGTGAGATTGTTGATTCCATAGGCATTTCATATGGCAGTGTGGTTTCGATTTTAAACGATCAGTTGGGTTTAAGAAAGTTGTCTGCAAGATGGGTGCCGCGTTTGCTCTCAATAGACCATTAACGTAATTGTGGCCAATAAAGTGATGGCAACAGTTTTTTGGGATGCACGCTGGATAATCCACATCGATTACCTTCAAAAGGGAAAAACAATAAACGGCGAATATTAGGCCAACTTATTGGACCGATATAACGAGGATTTAAAAAAATTCCAAGAAATGTCTATTTTGCGGACCTCGAAAAACCTATTTTTTGGAAGGTATACAAAAATTGGAGAAACGTTGGACTAAGTGTATTGAGCTAAGGAGATTATGTAGAAAAATAATTTTTTTTTGCAAAAAAAAGTCACGGACTTATTGATCCGCCCTCGTATAATGGAAAATCCGTAGTTATTTTTTAATTGTGTTTTCAGTTCATTGAGTAGGTATATCAGCTATTTTTTAACGTATTTATATTGTGAGTATATCAATATTTTTGTTTTCCCGAGTACTTTAATACTGTGTAGAAGTAAATCTTAATTTGGTAAATTTCAGACATGTGTTCATACAAAAATTATGTATTTTTTTACCCCACTTTTTAAACCGTATACGTGTGATTCACCAATGCGTAGTTTCCTTATCAGATATTTTAAAAATATTTAACAAAAAATCTTACAGTAACAGACAATTGGTTCCGGAATATTTTATGTACAATGAATTACTCTTATTATTAAATATGCTTCAAATGTTAGCAAAACATTAGAGCAATTACTTTGATAAATATTCACTTTTTTTGCTATATATAATGCCTTAACATATCATACATATCCTCAACATAATTATGATGAATCTTTTGTAACAAAATATTTTTTATCTATACTAATTGACTTAATTTGTAATTTTATTTATCCCCACATGTAACTTTTCGTATTAGATTGCATTCTACACACAAGTACAAGTGTAATTCATTAAAAATATCCTTGCTCAATTTATACAACTCATGTGTCTGGCTGTGTATGTTAAACATTGTACTTTACATACTCATTTGAAGAATTTACTGTCATTTCTAAGTTTGAGATTAAAACGTGGTAATCATATACTATGTTAAATATTGTCAATTTATAAATGCAAAATAGTTATTACGTAAATATAAAAGTAGGAGACAAAAAAAAATTAGTCTTTCGTAGGGTAAAGATAGGAAAAGACATGTTAACTTCAAATATTTTGTTTTAAATTATATCCCCTAACAAATGCATATAAATGGGTAAAATTAAATCAAATGTCCCAAAATTAAATCAAAATTTGGAGCAAGTTTTTTAAAAATAAAGTTAAATTATGATGTGAGCAAGATTATTCAAGTTCAAGAGCATTTGTTTTTTGTTAAACAAAAAACCGTGGAATGTTTATTTATTAATTAAAAAAGTTTTCTGTTCGCTAATTTAAAGCAGACTTTATCTACTGACGGGTGCTTACATGTTTAATTTTGCGTCACAGAAAATCGTCAGAGAGCCAATGTAGAAGGGGTAGAATATTTTTACCCAAATTTTGAAGGAAAAAGATCAAGGCTTTACCCGCATTATTTTATTTACCCGATGAGAAGTAAAAAACAAAATTGGAAAAATAGAACTAATTCAACTCAAAAAATAAAAATATACTACCCCTTTTACATTGATTCTCTGAAGATTTTCGGTGACGCGAAATGAAACATTGTCTTGCGTTTGACAACAATCTTCGTGGAGTAATGCTTCCAATTTCTCATCTTTAAACTTTTTCGGCTGACCAGGCCTCTCATTGTCTTCTATGTCGAAATTACCACTTTTGAATCGCACAAACCATCGTTCGCAAGTTTTTGAGTTGGTGCATGTTGACCGTAAGCTTCTAATAACAACCGATAACTTTCAGCAGCCGTTTTCTTAAAATGAAAGAAGGTTATCAGACTTCCCCGCAAAACATATTTTTTAGGCACTAAATTCGACATTATTATAGCGATGGAAAAAAATGTGTGTTTATACTTTGGCGTCTATTGAATACTGATTTATAATGACAGATGTTTACCCCCCAAAATATTTGTTATTATTGTCCAAATCGATCTTAATAACTTGATACCGAATATATAAAATTAAAATCAATTTATCAAATAATTTCTTTTTGCAATAATTGGTAGCGGATATCTCGCTCAATTTTTTTTTAACAAGAACTTATTCTGTATCCATGATTAATTTTTATTTTCAAAAAACTTAAAAAAAAATTGGACATTTTTGTCGAATTTGTCCCATATTTATTTATTCTGTTCTTTACTGTTTTACAAGAATTTACGGTATTTTGTTAACATGTGTAAAGTTATGAGTAATAAAAATGATATTAAATGTAACCGTGCTTATGTAAAAACGTGTCAAAAAGCAAAAGGGTTTATTTTAGAATGGAAGTCATCCCAGTTAGAAATATACAAACGGGCCAGTGTTGCGCTTTACAGTACTGGCACAATGTCGTAATGAGACAGTTACAGTACTGTGTCCAATATACACCAATATGTTTTTTTTTTTTTTTTAATAAAATTTACAAAATTTCTTAAAACTAATCCACGAATCCGTTGCCACAGCAATGGAATTCAATAGTTTCCCAGTACTTTAAATAAGACAACTCAGTATTTAGCCAGAACTTTAAAAATTCGTTGTTATTGCAAAAGTAAGACAAACAACCAATAATTCTATTTTCACAAGTCTTAGCTCATATAAAAGCTGCGATTTTTATTATAAGTAAAAATAAATTTCAATTTAAAAAACATTTTTCAACCTAAGTATATTTACAAAAATAAAGCAAATCAAACATATTAGTTAGGTTGATACTAGTATTTCGATCTGGCTAAAGATTGTTATTAAAATTGTACAATTCTTTAATCGAAACTGGTAATTACATAAAATAATTGGCTAAAATATTTATCGTCGGCCTGGTGAGTAAAACTAAAATTTTATCACCAAAACATAATAATAATTTATAATTTTCAATGAGCTGATTTTTTTTTTTGCAGGCACCAAAATTTGGCAATAGTTTTTTAAAAATTGATATTGAAAAAAATGTCCGTTTTTTTTATTTGTATAGCACGTACACAGAAATAATTTACAAAATTTAGTTCGTAATATTAAACAAGTGTCATAGCACATTTTTGTAATTACAAAAAAGTTTTTTAAATTGCCACCAATAATGATGATTTGTAAATAAAAACACAATTTTGTTGATTTTTTTGTAATTTTAAATTTTTGTTCTTAAAGATTTTTTATGTGAAAAACTCCAATTTACAAGCATTACAAAAAAGAATCTGTTGGAAATAAGTTTGAATTTAAAAGTGAGGGGTTTGAATTTAAAATTTCTATTCTTGGTGCGAATTGTTTTTTCTGTACTTTTTAGTGTTTAACTAATGAAAATACTTAATTTTAAATGTTAAATTTAGTTTTTTATTGTATTTGCTTGGATTTATTTTTCAAATTTAATTTTGTTTTATAAACATAAACTAAATTTATGCAGTGCGGCCTGGTAGGCTAGTTGGTAGCGTGCTGGGTTATCAGCACGGGGGTCGTGGGTTCGATTCCCACCAGAGGCACTGGTCTGCCATAGTAGCTAGTGCTATGTTACGGTAATAGGATATAATTTGTAATTATATGATTATTAATTAATAAAAAAAAAATAATTTATGCTTTTTGTAGCGATTTAATGAATTCAGTATAAAAACTTTGGTGTTCGTTAAATGGGTGTTTGTAAAATCAAATATTTGTTAAACTAGAATTCCACCAAATTTTACTGAAATTACAACGTTGTAAATTTGCAGAAAACAGCACTGGCAATGCACTGTTGAGTGTCACTGTTGTATAGAGAAAAGCAGTGTTGTCTCAGTACTATTTTATTTGTACCGTTGGCTTATTAAAAAAACAGTGTTGTCCCTCTACTATATTATTTATCCCGTGGCCATTTCTACCTGGGATGAGATCTAAATATAATGTAATATAATATGTAGGATTTAACTGAAAAGAGGGAATACCAAACATTTATTTCTGGATGATTATGTATTTTTGTTGACTGGGAACAATTTAAGATAAAAAAATATTCGTTCGATCACTTTTTGCAGAAATCTGTTTTGAATTAAAAATGTAAATTACATTATGCTTTTTAAATTATTGAATTATCGTGATTTAGTAAAAAAAAATGGCTGTTTAAAAATACTGGGTTGAAAAACGAAACAGTGTGCCCATAATTAGGTTAAGTTAAACTAGGCGTATGATTGATTTCAATAAAAACCTTTAGCATTAATATAAATCATACGTAATGTTATACTTGGCAATCATACGCAATGTTGTGCAATTAGGAATGCCAATGGCAATTAGGAATGCCAATCGGGATTGATATTTAAAAATCCCGGGATTTTTCGGGATTCTCGTATTTGTTTATCTTAGGAAAAAAATCGGTAACCACAAAACAAACATTAAATTGGTAACAAATTCGGTTGCCAGCACGAATTAGTTTTCTCTGAGCACCTTTCGCAGAGGCCTTTCGGTAATTTTGATGATACAAATTTGCTAAAAACAATACTAGTTATGTTTAGTAACATCTAATATTTTAAATTCTGATACAATTTTCCCTAGTCACCTAATTTACTTAAGATTTTTTGAAAAAGCCCACTTTGATATTTCAGAAAGTAGGAGGAATCTCTCCAAGATCATGGGAGCTACTTCTTCTCCGGGAGACGCGCTAGCACATTAATGCATAAATCATCATTCTAGGTAACCGTTAAGGGGTTTAAATTTAAGTTAAAAGAGGGCCTTTTTATCAGTGTTTTTATAGCAAAATGTACAAATCTCGGAATAGAGATATTTCAGAAAGTAGGAGGAGTCTTTCCAAGATTAGGGTCTCTATTTCTTCTCCGGAAGACGCTATAGCAGATGAATGTATAAATTATATTCGATTGGGTTGGATTCGATTAGGGCACTCTAAATGGGTCAAAGTAGGATATTTCAAAATTTGACCCTACGGGTCAAAAGTCGGGACATCAGAATTCGTTTTAGAGGTATGGTTTCTTCTGCAAAGTTTCTTATTTAGATCCCTAGAATACGATTTTCCTTGTACGTTGAGCGATTTTTAAATCGACCCGCCCTAGTGTACATGTATCATTATTTTCTAACAAAAATGAATGAGTTTGCCGATAATAGGTTTAATAATACATTAATTTGTAATTAATACTCCTTACCTTCAGCATTATTTCGAAATATAATTCGAAATGTAATGCCTTACCAATAGTTGGTAACATAATATACTATATTACCTACAACATTATTTTAAAACATAAATTAATAATTTACCGATAACACAGTTAAATACTAAAACTGAATCGGAGATACATTCGACCCCACTATGAGATTGTCGAAAGATCTTGATTTAGTGTGTCAATCATAATCTGCCTTTTGCCCCAAAATGATCAAGGTTTGGCCTATGATCGAAGGAAAACAAATGACAAATGTTTGTCATTTGCAAAGGAGTAGATAGCTTTGAAAGTTTGACCAAGCAGGGCATTAAGAAAGATGAGAAAAAGAGATGAACGAAGAACAGAGCTCTGTGGTACCACTGAACCTAACTGAAACTTGTTGAATAACACCACATATGTAACCAATCGTATAGTATGATATCTGAGAAAACTCGATATAAATCGTGGAAAAATCATTATCGACACAAAAACAATTAGCTTTGGTAACACAGCGCCGTGCCACACACGATCGAACGCCTTGGAAATATCTAGAGCAACCACTTTGCGATCACCAAACATGTAAAAAGACCGACTCCAACGTTCTGAAAGAAACGCTAATAGATCTCCAGTAGCACGAGTTCTACTGAAGCCATACTACCGATCACTAATAAGTGAGTTGGCCTCCAGATAATTTACAAGATAGTACACTCAAAAAAAAAAAAATAAGTTAGTAAAAATGTTGGTAAAATTTCTTGTAAATTAAGTATACTATTTTTCAGCAAATTGTTTGCTAAAATTATGTTTTAAGCTACAATTTTAGTTATACTTATTCAGCACCAGGCACGTCGCTAGGGAGCAAGGGGGCATAGCATAGTTTTAGATTTTTTTGTAAAATGCTAAATTAAGTTTACACTAAAAGCATTACTAACATTGAAGCAATAAGGTATTTGACGGTAATTATTTCTGCAAATATTTCTGATTTCAAAGAAGTTTTAAAATCAAAATCCGGATACAACTATAGCTTATTTTGTATATATTAGTATCAGTTCAGATATAAATTTATACCGCTATATAAAATCGGACTAAATTGCAACGCGCCATTATTCGGGTGTAATTTAATGTGATATTATCAAATTAAAACTTAGCTAATACATACTTATAAAATGATATTTTCTCACATTTAACTGCATCGAGACTCATATTAAATTTCGTATGATTATATAAAGCACCATATTAATTTTTTTTAGTCGGATTGTTAAAAGTCGAAAATTTCTATGTTTACTAGGATTATAACTTTTGAAATTTTAGCTACCCTAGCAGTATAGTAGTCCATAAAAACTTAAAGTAACGCAATTTTATTTTTTCGTGGTTTTCAAAAAGGTTTCCGCATAATCCTTATTTTTGTTTAATTAAACTAAAAATTAATATTTAGCTAAAATTTTAACGTAATTTGACAATAACGATGCATGTCCAACTTAAAGGACACAAACGTTTTGAAATTTGAAATGTTTCGCGGATTTTGATATAACAGATTAAAGCGTTGTTTCGCGATATAGACACCAAAATTCACAAAATAACGAACACAATAAGTAAAAAGTTTTTAAAATATGTTGTGCTATATTATTGGTCAACTAGTACATCTTTATTGTTAAAAACTTGAAAAAAAATTCACCTTGCCAGAGGTTTTTGTTTCAAAATGACCTGAAAAGGCGATTTCTATTATTAATACATTATCACGTGCTGATAGGTAAAAATTTTGCAAAAAAAAAAAGGTTTAACCCTAGTGTGCACATATTTTATAAGTTTCCACGGGTTACATCAAAAAACACATAATCAAAATAAAAAATCTAACATTTCGGGTTCTGATGAGATCTTTAGCCAGTTTGAAATACTAGTATCAACTTAGCTAATATGCTTGATTTGCTTTATCTTTGGAAATATACGGAGGTTGAAAGCTCGATATAAATTAAAAAAGAAAAAAAAATACATTTTCTTTTAAATATATTCCGAATTTCAAAATTACCGATAACGAAGTATCAAGATACATACAGATATACGTATTGCAATAGTGTGAACAGGATATAATGAAAATTTCTCATAACAAACAGTTTACTCATTTAACAGCGTTGATGTAACAGCAGCAGTAATGTAGTGCTGCTTCCTTTAGGAAGCAATTTCATTAACAGCAAGTGATAAAATCGTTAAAATGATGGAAGAAAAATAAAGAAATGAGAAATAAGTCAAATTATTATTATTTTTTAACAATAAGGTTGTAAATATGAAAAAGGTTGATTTTGGGGTTTGCTTAAGGAATTTTTTTACTTAAACTTTTTTTGATAAAATTTTGTTTGATTTAAAAATTACTTTAAATTAAAATTTTATTAATATCTATAAAATGTATAATTGAAAATGAATTTGGTGCACACAAAATGTTTAGTTTTTATAACCTATGTTAGTTTTATAAACTACAAATTAAAAAAAATGCTTAAATTTAAAAAAAAAAACAACAAAATTGGAAAAATCACCAGAATTTAATTAAATCGCTAAGATTGAAAATAAATCAACAACAAATAAAAAAACTCCAAAATTAAAAAAATTTTAAAACTCAATATTTAAAAAAATCTGCAAAATTTAAAAAAATCGGTGAAACTAAAAAATTAAATTAAATTAAAACACGCAAAATTTTTAAAAAATCGCCAAGATTTTTTCAAAATCGAATAAATTGAAGAAATCGACTAAATATTAATAAAATCGCAATAATTAAAAAAAAAATCGCCCAAAATATAAAAATTCTACAAAATTTTAAAAAAAATCTATAAATTAAAAAAAAAAATCATAATTTTCTTTATATTCTTAAGGTACAAACTATGTATGCCAGTATTGGAGTAATTGGAGAGAGTTTTGACTACTTATTTCTCTAGATCTTTTAGTTTTTGAGACATTGATATCTTAAATTTAATATTGGAGACTTAAAAAATATATAAGCAAATTATCTTTTTTAGTTTACGAGATACAGTGAGATATATCTCACTTTTGGTCTGCGATGCTAAGCTTTCGTTAAAAGCGTTATCTAAGAATCTGCAGAATCAAGTTGAAATTTAGAATCGGTATTGGAGTAATGAATAATGTTGTTTTGTTTATTACAAGGAATATATAATCTTTTTATGAGATAAATAATAGTCTTGCATATTAAATTTGTGTTAAAAGTAATTTTAAAGCAAAGTCATTTTAAATATAAACTGCGATTTCAAGACTTCGAATCAAAATTTTGCATGGTAAAACCCCGATTACAGTGATTTAAGGTGGAATTTTATATAAAAACGTATAAAAAAAAATAAATACCATTCGAATATATATAACAATAAAATATGTCTTAAATATCTTAAGTTAAAAAAAGTGCTACCCTAATCCATCCATTATTAGCAATTCTGAAATTTACAAATAATTCCCCTTTCTATTTAATACGAACCGCCTCTGTTATTTTATCTGTAGTGTAACGAATTATATTTTTATGTTTGTATATTTTTTGTATTTGTATGGGTTTTTCCTCATCTAGCTGTCAAAATCCTAGGGGAGTTTTTAATTTGTTAAATTTTTTTATTACCATTTTTTGTGTTATAAAGTTGTGATGTGACTTTCTTTCACTTTCTGTCTTTTTTTTTTGCAATTCGTTTTTACAGCCGCGTTTAACAAGCATGATAAGCAATAATAAACATAAAAAACATAAATTCACACAGATTACTGGGTAAAAAACAAACCCTGGTGTGCAAAATGAAAATATTTGTGAAGAAGCAAAAAAAAATATAAGAAAAACACCCAAAGGATGGCATTTAATTTATTCCCAGTGAAATAATTTTCATCAGATTTTTTTAAATTGAAACATAATGTACGTTATTTAGCTTTAATTTAAAATAAGTAAATGTGATATACATACATATATAAGGAGAGATGAAAAATTTAAGTAGGGTACATTAAGATTATAACTTTTAATTTTTTTTTGCAGAAAAATAATATAAAGAAACGCATTTTTATTTTTCGCGCTTTTCAAAAAAAATTTCGCATGAACTTTCTTAAACTAAAAATTAATGTAATGCTAAATTTTTAAAATAATTAGACTGTTACGATGCCTATCGGTCTTAAAGGGCACAAACATTTTCAAATCTGACGTGTTTCGCATATTTTCATAAAAAAAAATATTTTAGCTTTGTTTTGCGATATGGGTACAAAAATTCTCAAAACAGCGAGCACATTACGTAAAAAATTATTGTTAATACACTATATCCCCTCACTAAGTGGTAGGTTAAAATTATGCAGAAAATAGTTATAACCCTCAGGTATATACAATTGTAGAAATTGAAACAAAATCCAGAAATATTTATTACATGCATTCCCAGTAAAAAACGCTGCTTACATGCAAGCAGGTTTGTAAGGGAGTAAGCCGAAAAGAATCCCATACAAACTTGCTTACATATGCCATAATTTTTATACGCCGAATTCCCACTTGGAAGCATAACTTTTTCGCAAAATAAGCGCTGATTTCAGCGCTTATAAAAAGAGTGACTTCGTGGGTTTCAGTAAAATCACATTTCATGTCAACATTATTAAGATTAAAAGTAATAATATGAATATACATAATTTATTCTACATAAAATTCTACAGATATTAGTTTTTTGTTGTTAAAATTTTTGACATATAAATATTTTATTTTTACCGCTCCATGTGCTAGCTTTTCAGAAAAAGTTAAATGACTAATTATTTTTTATTTCATACTCGAAAACACCAAACACAATCGGAAATCATTCGGGAAAATTTTTACAGATCGTTTATAATCTACGATATGGAACTTTCTGCATTGCAACCTGCATCCCTATAAGGGATTAGGGTAAGCTGCGTACAACCTGCATCCTTGTTAGGGAAAACAGTAAGCTCACAATTTTTTTTTTTTTGTTTATTTTTATACGTAAATTTTACGTTTCTTTTGCTGCTTCTCAATATTATGTAATAGTAAGCACTTACATCAGCGCATTTGCTTTTTACTGCTTCTAAAAACACGAAAATTTTTTACTGGGTTCTATTTTAAATTTTATATTTTATTTGAGATTTCCATATTCAATTGTATTAAAATTCAAAATACTGTTGATAATTTTTACATTGTTGACCTGTTAAGTTGTTATTCTATTAAATTTGATTACTTCTGTGTTATCGGCTGATAGAGGTAATTTTTTTATAACCATGGCATTGACTTACAAACAAATGTCAGTAGCCCAAAATCGATGTTGACCAAATACTTTTCCAAATCAAAGAATTTCTAACAAAATGACATCGATTTGTTGTTGCATATTATTTTAATTTTTTGTTATAAATGCATATTTTGGCTTTGCATATTTGCATATTTTGTTAAAATTAAAAATAAGATTTAATTTAACATTATGGTTTTTGGTGCATATTATGATTTAAGCGCATATACATATATGTACTAAATCAACGGTTCTCAAATGGGGGTCCGTAAGAGTATTTCATGGGGTTCTCGAAGAGTTCCGACAAAATGATTGTTTAAAAAAAATTTAATAAAATTTCACATTATTTTTTTCCTTTTTATTAATAATTCAAGTTAGCCACGTAAAATAATTGATATGGGGCAATATCAAATTAAATATAAATTAGATATGCGATGATATCAAATTTGATCCGAAAAATGAGAACATTTAATTGTATCTCAAATACATCAAATTGTATCGAATTCCTTACAATTGAATCGAATTCGATGCAATTTGGTATAAGTTTGTACAATTTGATGTTTATTAGATACAATTTCATCCGAATTTGTTTCCCTAAAATTGTTTAGGTATGATACCCAATTGTATCGAATTGGATAAAATTTAATTGTACTGAATTATATATAATTTAATATTATTAGATAAGAGTTAATAAAAACAGTTTCTAGTTTTTTATATAGCTTCATAAAATTTTATACCTTGTTCAATAACTATACCGACACTTTTCCGAATAGTTCTTATATTCATTTTCATAAAAGTAGCATATAGAAGTATACTGTACTTTAGATATGGACGAAATTATACTGAACCGTAATAATTAATTTTAGGTCGTAAAATCATCTCAAATCTATATAAATTAGATTTTTCTCAATTTTTAGATAAAAAATAGAGATTTTAAAACTATTTTCTTTTAACCGAATGGTCAAAACATACCACATATGCCGAACACCGAATATTCTTGACATATCTAGTAATAGTGTATCCATTTATTTAACGTATTTTGTGTTTAATACATGTCATTGTTGACAAATATTATTTTTACAGTCTTTTTACGATGCTCAATTTTAAAAATTTAACTCCGAAGAGTTTAGTAACACAATATTTTTCTTTAGAAATGTTGAGGTTAAGAAGAATAATAAACGTTTTTCTCTAAAAATTATAAACACTATTAATTTCCAATTCATACTAGACTAGTTTCTGCCTTTTTAATGGACAGGCCTCGTAAGTGATTTTCCATTTAATTGTATTATTACACTGATAGAATTTTCCTTCATAGTATTAATGAAACGATTTCATTAAAATCTATTCATTGGTTTAATGGAAAATTTCATTAACTGAATGAAAATTCATTAATATTGGGGTTTTTTCATTAAAAATTTTTATGATTTTTTCATAACTTCATAAAAAAAATTCATAAATCAATGAAAAATTTTAAAATTTTTTTCAATAAAAATTTTGACTTGTAATAAAAAAAATTTTTTTTTGTACTATCATTTTGAAATAAAAAAAACTGAAAATTTTCATTTAAATAGAATTAAACAAAACTGATATGAATTTTTTTTATTAAATTTGCCTAGAGCTAACAGTTTTTGACGAATTTGAATAGTGGGTCACTAAATTATAGGGAACAGATTCTCTAAGAAAAACGAGATAGTTTGGTTCAAAACGAAACCTAAATTGTTATCGTTTTGACGATGTTACACAAAAACGTTATGCTAAACGTTAATAAATTTTTGTTTTTAACAACATTGTTAACAATATTTAACATTTTTATCTAATATGGTCGTAATTTAACTACAAAAAGTGGACTATAATCATCGATCGTTCTACAGAATTCCAAGCCAGATCGATAAAAAATTACATATTTTGTACCGACATATAAGAAAATATGTCATCTTTTAACACAAATTATAAAAAATGTAAAAAGAGATTGAACAATTTTGTAAAAATAAAACAATAAAAACAGAAATAAATTAAAATTGGACCAGACCTTATAAATAATATCAACGAATGATAATTTCTCAATAACCACCAAAATAATGCTATGCTAAAATAATTTTAAAAATTGCAAATTATTAAATATCAACGAAAATATTTCATGCAAACTTTTAATTTTATTCATTAAACACATGAAACATTCATAACGATTAGGCTAGGATTAATGAAAAAAATTTCATATACTTTATGAAATTTTCATTGGGTTAATGAAACCATTCATTAAAATTGATTTAATGAAACACCTTTCATTGTCTCAATGAAACGTTTCTTTGGGGACTTTTTTATGAAAAAATTCATTGGATTAATGAAGAAATTCATTAATACTACGCACAAATTTCTATCAGTGTACTTGTATCTTATGATAAATTTTTCAACAACCTGCCGGCATTAAGAATCGAACCTGCGTTTCTTCCTACATTAAAAATGTAACAATACCAAGTCATGGCCGCTTAACGATCACACCCAAGTATGGCCTCGAATGCAATGCAGCTAAATTGCAGTTTTCTTTTCTGTTTTGTAGAAAAAATTGCATTTGTCCGATTTTTTGACTATTAATTTTTTCCTAAAAATTTTTTACATAAATTGTTTGATTTATTTTGTTAATTTTCTCTTAAAGTACATACCTAATACTGTTGCGGAAGTTTATGCACAAGGGAGGTAAAAATGTTCTTGTAAACCAAAATCAAAATTTTTTTAGTTAACTGCGAAATGTTTACTCCGGTTATTATATAATTATATCTAAAATCACTTAGAAAATAATGTTCATATGGCACCACATATAATTGAATATGGCTTTATAATCGGCTATATATTATTATAATTATTAAAAAAAATAATTAAAGCATGGGGCCTTATAAATTTCTATATAATTTTCTTTGGAACACTATATGGCTTTATCAAAAATTATAAAAAATATGTTTATTATTGTTTCACATGTAGTTATATATAATTATATGAACATTTATATTGAATTATACACTCGCCCACATATAACTGTATATTGTATATATACAGTAGTGGTCAAAACATTTGGAACTGAGATCGCATTTGTTGTTTTCGCTGATTTATTATCTTCAAATCACACTTAGTTACTAAAATTTATTTTTTAAATTTTAGTAACTAATTTAATATGAGATTCAGGCCGTTACATTTTTTAAACAAATTTATAATAATTATTGTTCTTTAATAGTCGTAATAAGATGTTGGAAGCATAAACATCGTAAGAATAGTTTTTGTAAAAAATGGCAGGAAATAAATACAATTCTGATTTTAAATCAATTAAATGATTTTCAAAATGGACTTTCCCAAAAAGAAATTTCTATAAAGTACTCCTTTCCAAAATCAACGATTTGCCGCATTGTTAATAGTGGTAACATTCACACAACTCATAAAGGTGGAAGACCCCGTATTACAACTGTAAGAGAAGATCGGAAAATCAAGAATTTTTTTACGAAATATCCCAAAGCAGTTCCCAGAGAAGCTAAAACTGCACTTTTAATGGATGCCAGTCTTCCCCCCATTAAAAGAAGAGCCCGAGAATATGGTCTTAGAAGTTATAGATTTAGAAAAAAACCGTTTGTGTCGGAAAAAAACCGTTTGTGTCGGAAAAAAACCGAAAAGCTCGGATTGACTTTGCACGCACCCATTTGAACTGGACTCAACAGCAATGGAAAAATGTATTGTGGTCAGATGAGTCTAAATTCAACCTCCGGGGATCAGATGGAAGAGCCAATGTTCGAAGACCACGAGGCGAAAAGTTTAATCCCAGATACACAACCGCCACAGTAAAGCACGGAGGTGGAAACATTATGGTGTGGGGTGTTTTTCAGGAAATGGGATTGGCACAATTCACCGCATAACTAGCACAATGACGACCAAAATCTATAGAGATCTTTTGAGTTCAGTTATGCTTCCGTATTCTGAATGGGAAATACCACTCTCATTGACCTTCCAGCACGACAACGACACAAAACACAGGGCGGGGGTTGTAATAGTTTGGCTGCACGAGAATGAAATTAATATCATGTCGTGGCCGGCTCAATCTCCCGATCTCAACCCGATTGAGAACATGTAGATGATTGTAAAACGGAATATCGGCAATAAAGTATTCCGAAATGGTGATGAGCTTTTCGTCAAGTTAGAGCAGCAGCGGAATGAAATTTCTGACGATTATATTAAAAAGCTCATTGCCTCAATGCCTAAGAGGTGTTCAGAAGTTATTAAAAATAATGGCTGCGCTACAAAATATTGAGCGTTAAAACCTGTTAATTACTTTAAGAGTTGCAAATGTTTTGAACACTGCACTATCGACTTATTTTGTTAAAATTACTTTTTTTTATTTTTGAGAAGTTATGAATATTTTTTTTGTATTTGTAAAATAATATGCTATAACTGAATTTAATAAAAAAAAAACAAAAACTTATACCACAAATCGTTTTGATCAAAAAAATTATAATTACTTAAACCATGATTTCAGTTGCAAATGTTTTGAACACCACTGTATATATATATTATTAGGTATATTAAGTACAATTATATACAGGACCATATAAAATAATATGGATTTTAACCGCATATTTTGCATGAAATTCGCTACGCTGTTGATAAGTAACTTTCGCTGATTGTTTTTTAATTTATTCCATCAACAATTTTTAAAGTTGTTTTTGTGATTTATATATTTTTTATTTAAATTTTAAACAAAATGTTTTTTATTTAATTTTAAGGCCCTGCTCGTAACCGGGCTAATAAAAAATGAGATAAAGGCATATTTCTAAAAATTAAAATTGTATGAAAGTAGTTCGTCAAAAAGAGATATTTGTATTAAAAAAAACTGCTGAAAAAAACATTAAAAAAGCTCTATGGCTATACAAATTTTTCTCACACTTTTTCGTTTTTAATAATTCTTTCTAGAAGTCTCGGTTTATATGAATTCTCGGTTAGTACGAACTAACTTAACCGTCCTGAAGTTTTGGTAACAATTTCAATGTAACACGAACTTGCTTAGGTAAAGATGAACTGTATTTGACAGTCGCACACACAAATTTTCAAATAATTTTATATGTGGACAATAAAATAAATTGTAAAGAAATTTTACTCCATTAAATTCGAATCTCGATGGCAACGAATTATTTTTTCTGGTCCCTCGGAGAACATCTTAATTGGGTTTTACTGTATTTGGTTTTCGTAATGTTTTTATTTTTAAAATAAAAATCCAATTTTTGTTTGCTTTGTTACTTATGCATTTTTGTTAATATATGAAAAAAATTCTTTTTTGCGGCATTAAAAGATGTATCCTTTATGATATTAATAAAAAATGTCATAGAATTTTTTTCGTAGATTCAATGCAGAATTTTCATAAACATTTTTTCATAAAATTCATAGTTTCATAAAAATATTTCATTTGATTTCATAAATTTTCTCTTAATTATTTATATTTTAATAAAATTTCATAATTTTATTAATTTGCATACATATCAAACTTTAGTTTTAGGATTAAATTCTCAAGTGTTCAACATATTTTATAAATTATTGCAATGTGACCTTTTATTAATCTTGGACGTCAATGATATTGTTTTAATAATCATATGATGCAGTTCATTGGCTTATTTCAAATGCATTGTTAAGACTTTCATGAAGAGTTTTATGAATTCAAGGAAAATTATAAAGGATATAAACGCTTCATTGTCGAAATGATTTATGAAGATTTTCATTAATTCTACAAACATTTCATAAACATTGACTTTAATGAAACCTATTTCATATATTCTATGCAAAAGTTCCAGTGACAATTTTCATTAATGCTATAAAGAAATTCATTGTTAAAGTAAAGATAATTCTCTCAGAGCGGGGGCGGTGGTCTCAAAGGGGTCCGCGTAGCAAATGTTGATGGAAACCGCTGTACTAAATCAACTGTTATAAGCGCATCTGGTCTCTAATTCTCTATATTTTGTATATGCCGTTTCATATTTGTATGTATGCATGACTTGTACAATTTATGACAAAAAAATAATTGGATTTTTTTTAAATTGCTTTTTTTAACTCTCAACTACCTCAACAGTTTTAATAAATTAAACAATATTACATTTAACTTGATAAACTGTAAGCAAACACAGTAGGACGTCCCGAAAACTGCTAGTTTTCTACATTGTAATATCAATAATAGAAACAACTTTGTAAAAAATTTTGTTTAAACCATAGCTGTTAAGTAATGATTACTAATCATAATAATTAGAAATTAGATTATTTTTTTTTTGAAAGGTGAAGTAATGATTATATTACGATTATTTTTAAATTCGCACGATTACTAATTGATTACGATTACAGATAATTAAAAAATAATCAAGATTAATAAAAATTACGAGAAAATAATCAAAAATAATAAAAAGTAATCAAAAAATAATTCGACTACTTTCAAAGATTACTTTTGATTGTTTTTAATTATTTTTTTTATTTTCCGAAATTATGGCAATACTGTCACAAATACATTTTTCTACATGAAATTCTACCAGTATTTAACGTTAGTTGTTTTTTAATTTGTTGTTATTTTTATTGTTGTTCATCAATTTGATAATTGATAACCTTTTTGCATTCTTCATAATTCTGCATTCTTCTTAATTTATTTTATATGCATTTGAAAGCAATTGCTTGTGCATTAAAAAAATAATCGTTAAAAATGCAAAAAATCGTCAACATTTCAAAAAATCGTCAAAATTAATAAAAAAAAATCGTCAAAATTAAAAAAAAATCGTCAAAATTTAACAAAATCGTCAAAACTTAAAAAATCGTCAAAACTAAAAAAAAAATCGTCAAAATTTAAAAAAATTCGTCAAAATTTGAAAAAGAGAGAGTTTTAGATACACTACAGTTTTTACGCCAAAAATTGTAAAACATTAAACAAAAATTAATAATGTATCGAATAATCCCGATTTTTTTGATTTCACTGATGATGGTGAGCTTATGCGTACATTTATTTTGTTTTTTACTTTAAAAATTTGACTTTACAGATGATGAAATTGAAGTAAGTCCTTCTCCACAAGAACAGATTAAAGTTAACTAACTATCCGCAATAAAACATCAGTGGGCATAAATATGATTTACTTACACAGTACAACATTTTTCAACATATGATTTTGGCACTCAATTCTAGGAATTGCACGTGAAAGTAGCCCCAAATATAAGAACTTCTGCTTATTTTTGGGGCTACTTTCACGTGCAATTCTCAGAATTGAGTCCCAAAATCCTGTGTTGTACTGTGTAAGGGATGCATTTATTTTTTTAACACGCCCTTATCATCTTCAGCTCCAGTTGAACGACTGTTTTCTTTTGCCGGGATGGTCAAAAGTCTAAGGCGGCATTCATTGTCTGATTTTTTTTTGAAAAATTAGTTGTAATGAAGGCCAATTGTAAATATATGTAAATTATAAAACTTTTTTTTTTGAATTGAAAGTATTCTAAATGTATTTGGTTCTCCTTACTATTTTTTCACATATTTTTCCCTCTTTGTTGATTTAGGAAGTACTAATATTGTTATTGATTGTTTTGTTATTGAAGTGAATTTATCTATATTTTGTATACAAAAACTATCTAATTTTGTTTTATTTGTTCAGAATATTTTTACGTTGTAAATGCAAATTTTTTAAAATAAAATGTATGTATAAAATGAAGTAAATTTAAAATTCTTAAAAAATAATCTAAAATAATCAAAAATAATCCTTAAAAGTAGTCAATTCTTTTTTTGATTACTTTTGATTATTTTTGATTATTTTCTCGCAATCCCAATTAATCTTAATTATTTTTGGATTATTTGTAAACATAATTAATTAGCAATCAGGAATGGTTCAAAAGAGAATTATGTAATCAATACCATTCTTTTTAAAATGTAATCTAATTGATTACTAATCGTAATCCAAATTTAACAGCTCTGGTTTAAACTACTAAAAATTAGTGTTAAATGAAATTGCAGAAAAACTGCTACAATTAGCAGGTTTGCTTCGCTAAATATTAGTGAAAATACCAAAAATAAACTACTCGCTTAAAAATCAGCATTCATTTATAAACATGCATAAAATCATTCATGCTCATATATCAAGTCATTCGAGTTCATCTATGTCCATGTAACACATATAGGATTCATTTATGTTCATATGAGTTCATATGCTATCATATATGTAAATATTACCTCAATTTTCGTTAATGTACTTATATAAACATGTATGAAATGTATGGATTCTGCCCAATGTTTATCATTAAATTCAGTACTCTTCCTTGCTTCAAAACACTGAAGATATATACCTCATCATTATATTCCTTTATCGTTTTTGGCTCAACTGAAAGTGTGCGAATGTCGCGTCCATCGCCCAGGAATTTTATTTTTATTTGTTAAATATTTGCCTATAAATTAGTCTAAGAATTGTAATATAGAAAAACTTTACAATAAGTTAACATTAACCCTGTACTTTTGGGGTCAAAATTACCAAAATTTATAACTTACATTTTAAGAAATAAAATAGCAAAAAAGTCAAAAATAGTCAAAATAGCAAAAAAGCTACTAAAAATTTTGTTAAAAATTATCTTACAGAAAAAACTGCTAAAATTAGCAGATTTTTTTTACTAAATAGTTGTAATATAAGAATTTTAAATATAATTCTGTTGAATTTACAAATATTTAGTTATACTTCAGCTTAATTTTAGTCAATTGAAAGTAGCAAAATAATCAAAAACATTTACTAAATTCTAGTAGACAAAAAAATCAAAAATAGGATATTTTTAGTTTTTTTTTAGATTTTTATTTTAATGCGAATAAAAGCCTGTCCGTATTAACTCAGCAATCTAAATTTTTTTAGAAACATTTATTTTTAAAAAGTTTTTCATAAAACTTCAATACCAATCGCAAACAGAGCACTGTCAGGGTTTTACCAAAAACCAAACAAAAAACTTAATAAATATATGTTTTGCTGCATCCAGTAGCTTCAAAATTAAATTAAATATAAATTTTTCCAATAGTTATAAACGCAAAAAGCATTTTAAAAAAATTGCACATGTAAATGAAAAATGTGTTAGTTTTGCTTTATTCGACGATAGAAATAATTCAGCAATTACAAAAGATAAAAATCTATAATATAAAGAATTTCCGGAAAAACTAGCAATAAAATAGTAACATAAATTTCATATATCCCTGCCAGGGAAAGAGAATTATTTTCCATGAACTTCAACACACGGGATTTAAAATTTCTACAGATTTTAAACAAATAAGCAGCTAATAGCATAACTTTGAGTAATTTCGTAAAAGAACACTCATAGAAATAAGCCTGTAAAAAATAGCAGAAAAAGCTACTAAAAATTAGTTAAAAATTACCTTGCAAAAAAAAACGGCTATACTTAGCGGATTTTTTGCTAAATGTTCATAAAATAAGAACAGTAAAAATAAATCTGTTAACTTTATAAAATTTAAGTTATATTCGATGTGAATTTTAGTTAATTGCTAAATTATATGAAGTTTGTTCATTAGTGAGGAAAACACAAAACACACAACAAAATTTTGATAACGAATTAATTTTATTATTTAATTAAGCATTTATATATCGCATCAAATCGCAATTGTTTTTGATTGTATAAAATATTGATGACCAGAGGCAGCATTTATTTAAAGAAATCACAATTTGTGTTTGCATGTTAACATTTGTTGTTGTTTTGTTTCAAATTGTATACAGCTATTTTGAAAGAAACAAATTTACAAAATTTAAGAGTGGTTATAAGTAATGGGCCCCGTATTTACTGAATGCAATTACAGGTTCAAATAAAAGCTTTTAAATAAAAAAGTGAAGCCCAGTGTGCATGTTTTATTTAAAATTTATTTTAATAAAACTTTTTTACGAATAAGTAATTTTGACCCGAATGGCAGAAAAATGGTAAGTAATAATAAATGTTTTTATAGGACAGCTCCGATTATCGAAAAATTCCAAATCATTTACAATATTAAAAATATAAAACTGTATGAGCCACTGGGCACAGAAGGGTTTATTTATATTGTTTTTTTTATTATTGACAAATACACATGGAAGAACATGTGTTGCAATTTTCTTACAAAACTACTGGAAAAAAAGCAATTTCTTAAAACAAATCTGGTTAAAATGATACACTCAGGGAACTTCTGCTTTAAAAATATGTAGTTGTTTGGGTTGTAATACAGATTCATTATTTTTAATGTAAATGTAAGTCATTTGTAGAACAAATAAAATTTTTAACTAATATTGTAGTTCATTTAAAAAAACAACTCACATCAAATGACTGTTTTATGATTTTACATTAATTTTTTACAGTTGTTTTTTCTTATTTAAAAAAATAAAAAAAAATTTTTTGGTTTATTTTTTACTACCATTTTTACTACAATGTTAGTCATTTTTTGAACATTAAAAAACAAATGACAATGTTAGTTGAATTTAATGAAATGTAAGTCGTCCTTTTTTTAAATGAAATTTCCTTTGTTTTTGACTACAATTGCAGTCGTCTTTACCAACATAATTTCCTAAGTGTATAATTTTCTAAAGTCTGGACATTAACCTCTTTGGCACACGGGAAATAGTTATCCGATCTTCTCCAAATTTTTACCATCATTTTTTTAAAACAAGTTGCACAATATTCCGCGCGAAATTTATTAAAATTCCGAAAACAAATTTTGTCCATATAACGTAAAGCGGCCCTAATGATCGTACATGTAAATATTACCTCATTTTTCGTTAATCAACACACATGAACATATATGATTCCTCATATGAACATCTATGAATCATTTATGAACACATTTGAATCATGTATGGATGCATGCGCACGTGTATGGAGCATGTGTTTTCATGTATTGTTCCATATATCGCACACCTAGTTCAAAAGTGACTCAACTCAAAATTTTACATTTTTCAGAAATCGAAAAAAAATATTGGCAACTTTATACCAATTGAAACATTAGGAAAGACATAACTGTTTTTTAGCAACAGTTAACAACAACAAAATACACTGATACTTTTTTTTTATAGATAAGCAAGTGAATTCTGCATAGTTTAAAGATATAAACCCGAAAAATTAAAATTTTAAGTTGAGTCACTTTTGAACTAGGTGTGCGATATGTCGATTTATAACAATCTACAAAATTTTAGTTTTATTGGTGCTAAATTATATTTAATTAAAAGTAACAAATTAATCTGCTAAAGTCAGCAAAAAATGTGTTAAATATTGGTAGACAAAATAAATCACAAAAAAAATTTTATTTCTTCAAGTTTTTTTATTGATTTTTTTTCAATCGACAACTTTTTAGCAAATATTTCTGTATATTTTATTAATATGTTGTTATTTGTATTCCACCTAATTTAAGGTAAAAATGGAAAAAAATGTGTTGATATTATAGTTTTTGTTTTCCGTGTTTTGCTTTTAAATATTTAGTTAAATTTTTTGCTAATTTTGGCAGTGTAAACTTCTATTTTCAAATAACTAAACTTTAATGCGAATATAAGTAAAATTTTGTAAATTTACCAGTTTTATTTCTGCAGTTTCTTTTTTTTTTTTTAATATTAAGAAAAAAAAATCTGCTATTTTCAGCACTTTTTTCTGTAACGTAATTTTTACACATTTTTAGTATCTTTCTCCGCTATTTCTACCCGTCTATTTTTAATAGTGTACCATAAGCGGGTCGTCTCGGTTGTCAAACATGAAATTTACAAATCATATTCCCAATTGGTCAGCCTACATTTCTATGCATATTTTAAATATTGTATTATGCTTGTTATACATTTAAATAATTTAATTTGCCAAAAATATTACTACACTTTACTGATTAATCAAATTATGTATGCATGTAGTAGTATTTATATACTGTAGTATATGAATATATTTAGTACATATCTATAATACAATTTGTAAATTGTATTTATAGGTACCTACGTAATTAAATTGTATTTTAGTTTATTTGCATAATTATAAATTGATAAAATTCTAACAAATGCACACACTCAAATACATATTATGATTGATAAAAGCACACACACACAAATACTGCAACACAAAATCTACCAAATAACTTAACCTGTTAACTGGTTAGTTTCGTTTTTAAAGTCGCTTCATGTGAGCTCAATTATTTTTAGGCGGTGAAACCAGAGAATGATGTTGTATTACAAAAATTCCAAGACTATGTTATTTTGTCGAAATTATGAAATAATATTAATATTTTGCTTTTAACAATTACAGTAAAACTCGCTTAAGACGAACTCGGTTAAGACGAACCCTCGGATAATACGAACAAATTTAAAAGTCCCGACGTTTTGGCAACAATTTTCATATAAAATACATCTTTTAATACGAACTCGGGTAATACGAACCCTCGGTTATTACGAACTGTTTTAAGCAGCCCCAAAAACTCGTTTTCATACAAATTACCATGTTTAGTATGAACTCCCAAAAAAAATTTAATTTTGATGTGTAGGAAAGAGCTTTTCTGTTGTGGTTTCGCCAAGTGAGATCGGAAAACACACCAGTTTCTGGGCCTTTAAAGATGGAAAAGGCAGGTAAATTAGCTGCGGATCTCAACATAGAGTTTAAAGCTACAGTCGCCTAGATCTTTTTAAAGGTAGACACGATATTGTTTTCAAAAAAATTAGTGGAGAGGCAAGTAGTGTGTTACCTGAAATGACCACCACTTGGACAACAAAACGACCTGGCAAAACGATGTCATTAAAAGGGGATAAATGCTTTGGAGGAAACAACTCAAAGGAAAGATTAACTGTTTTAGTTGGATGTAATGCTTTATTTTTAATGTAAATGTCAGTCATTTGTAGAACAAATTAAATTTTTTACTAACCTTGTAGTTCATTTAAAAAAACAACCCACATCAAATGACTGTTTTATGATTTTACATTCATTTTTTACAGTTGTTTTTTTGTTATTTAAAAAAATAAAAAAAAAATATATTGTTTATATTTTACTACCATGTGGTTCACATACTACAATTGTTAGTCATTTTTTGAACATTAAAAAATAAATGACAACGTCAGTTGAATTTACTGTAATGTAAGTCGTCCTTTCTTTAAATGAAATTTCATTTGTTTTAAACTACATTTGCAGTGGCCTTTACCTACATAATATTCTAAGTGTGGTTCTGATAAACTTCCACTTTTTGTCATCGGCAAATTCAAAAAACCTCGATGATTTAAAAAGGTTAATAAACTTCCTTTGCAATATAAAGCTAACAAAAAGGCATGGATTTTTTTTCTTCTTTATTTAAACAAATTTAGATAAGTTTTGCTTAAAAAAGGCATGGATGACATCAGAATTATTTCATATGTGGCTTAAAAGTATGGACCGGTATTTCAACAAACAGAATAAAAAAGTTGCTTTAATTTTGGATAATTGTACTGCGCATCCCTCTGTCGAACTAGAATAAATAAAACGGTTTTTTTACCACCAAATACAACAAGCATTTTGCAACCTTGTGCTGAAGGGATAATAAAAAACTCAAACATCAATACAGAACAAATATTTTAAGAAAATATATAGCTGCTATCGAGCTTAAACAAATATTGGATGTTAACGCATTGGAGGCGTTATACACTTTGAAAAACGCTTGGAGTAATGCCACACAAAGTACAATTAGAAATTGATTTCGTTATTGTGGATAGAACTAATATGTATTCCACATCCGTGGATGACTTTCTAGATATAGATGCTTATGTTTTGACGTCACATACATTATCAGATAAAGAAATATTAGAAATTGTTAATCCTCCCGATGTTGAAAATTTGTCAAGTTATGAAGAAGTCGAATTAGAGGGAAATGCCTAATATGAAAACGGTACACAATAGCTTAATAAACATAAAAAAATATATTCGAACAAAATCGTGTGCCGAAGATGCTGGCAATCATATTTTGGTAATAGAAAAACTTATAACGAATGAAATCGTTAATTCAGTCATTCAGAAAAAAAATAACAGATTTTTTTTTAAATGAAGAATTTTAATTGAATTATTAATTGTGAATGCATGAAATGCTAATTTTATCTTTTATTAATGTAAAAATCTGAATAATCTTGTTCTTTTTTTTTAATAAATACATATTTTTTATCGTTAAAAAAAACCCCGCTTAATACGAACCTCGCTTAAGACGAACAAATTTTTATGTTCCCTCGGAGGTCGTCTTAACCGTGTTTTACTGTAATACAAAAGGAAATAAACTTAACAACCACTACACTCAGGGTATATAATACAAAATATATATATTTATGTGAGTAATACTACACATTTTTTTTCTTTCAACAATTAAATATTTTCATACAAATCTACATGGCTCAATGAAGAAAAACAATGGATGACAATATGGACAAGAACGATCAAGAAAAATAAAATAAAAATTACTATATAAAAACGATATTATTTATTTATATTGTGTTTTTAAATTGTCTAACTTATTCGAGAATAAAACTAAATGAAGAATATTTATAATTTGTGTTTATTAAATAAATAATTATTAAAAGTGATGGTTATAAATATTTTACTAAAATTTAGCAGCGCTTACTAATTGTTTCTACTAATTTCATTGTAATAATAGTATTAAAATTTTGTAATATTTTTGCTTATTTTAGCAAAATGGTTTTTAATTGAAGTTTACAGCAATTTTACTAAAAATTAGTAGTGTAGTTTTATTACTAATTTCATTGATCTAATTTTATTAAAATTTTGTATTTTTTTTTTTTTTCATTTTACAACAGTTTTACTCAAATTTAATTTCTACTATTTTTTTTACTAATTTCATTGTACTACAGTAGATATGTGTTGATAAATTTTGAAAGAAATACGTGTTCGGGTCGAAATCCTGTGTATAACAAAATCCTGTTTTCAAAATCCTGCTTTTCGTAATACTGTTTTACAAAATACTGCATTTCATAATACTGTTTCACTAAATACTGTTTAACACAATACTGTTTTGCAAAATCCTGTTTTACTGGGCGCCGAAAATTTTTGTAAAAATAAAGCAAAAAAGAGACATAACAAAACCAAAAGACAGTTCTAATGTAATCAACATATATTAATAACAGCTGATCTCATTGCAGATGTTATCAGTTCACCTGGAATTGGAAAAAATCTTGTACTAATTTAAGTTTATTAAATGCATTGAAAGCGAATTGGAAAAAATCTTGTACTAATATAAGTTTATAAATTACATTGAAATTAATTTTTGTTAAATGTTTTTGTTAATTTATGAAAAATATATGCTTTTGTTGAAGTTATTTTTAATAAAATAAATTTCGTAAACCAGCATTTTTACTTCACAGTATTTTGCAAAACAGTATGTGAAATCCAGTATTTTGTAAAACAGTTTTATGAAACACAGTATTTTGTAAAACAGTATTATGAAAAGCAGGATTTTAAAAATTTTTTTGACCAGTATTTTGTCTAAACAGTATTTTGCATAACAGTATTATATACGTATCCCAAAAAATACCGCAAAGCTCAAAATAGTTAAATTTCCCGTAATAACAGCAACATTTTTCGTAGCCATTACAGACTTTTTTTCTTTGTGTAAGCACTGAATTATATTTTTGTTGATTCATATTTAAAAATATTTTGATAAACTTAAATGCTAGCTTCTAAATGATCATATGCGGTCCTAAAATTTTGTATCAATATATTGCACTATGAATGGACGTATATGACCATGTATAATCATATACAAGTCCATGTATGATCATGTACTTTCATATATATTTCAATTTTTAAATGGGATATTAAATATTTCTAAATTAAAAAGCATGAAAAATTACAGAAAACACTCTGGGCCATCAATTACAAAGCAGAGGAAACAGATTTTTTTATTTTTTTGGCTCTGATACAGCCACTAAAATACTTGGTTATGATTTAGATTTATTGCTTTTTTTCCATAGTAATTAATATTAATTATAATGGCATATTTATAATAATAATTGCTTTTCAAAATTTTAATTTTTTAATGCAATTTTTGCAACTCTAGACCAGTGATGACCACCCTCTCAATTCATATGCCCGCCCCAGCAAAAAATAACCTTTATGGTAAGCAGTAACTCCATTTTATGCTTCCAAAATAGCGCTTCACCGCCTTGCATACTATAAAGCAATTACGGAGCAGTGAATAATGCTTACAATGAAGCAATAAAGAATGAGTACCATGAAGCATTAATGTTGTCTTATTGCATAAGAAGGCATAAATTTATTGCTTCTAAGAGCACATGAAAGAATCGCTTTTCACCTGCTTAAAAGAGACATACCAAGTGGGACATAGCGAACAAAAATCATGCCTTCTTTATATGCTTTGGAAGCGATTCGTAATTGAATAATGCCTTCCGAAAGTGCTTTTGGGTAAGCACTATTTTTTGCTGGGGCTGATATATACTAGAAAATGCTACAAGTTGCAACATAACGTTTAGATTGCATCGATGTCTTTTTTATCGTTTTTGTAATATGAGCTCTTAAAATTGGAATGTGCATCAGGAGCAGTAGTGGGGCTAAGAATGGTTAATAAAGTCACTTGCACAATAAATTACTTAACAAAAGACAATAAATCAACTTTTTCACCTTATTATATTAAAAAAATTGCATTTTGAAATCAAATGTTACGAATAATATCTTAATATATGTGACATTAACACTAAAAAACGTGTTTTTTTCCCGCCGCAACATATGCGACATAACTTTTGACTATTCTATGCCAAATACTTCTAAAATATAATATTCTCAAATTACGATACTGTTTTTGGTTTTTTACTTTTACATTTTTTTATACCGAATGATAATTTTTTTATTCCGAATGCCCGGCGCGTATACGCGGCATCATACAAAAAAAATACGTTTATTGGCTGTTGCAACAGTTGCGGAGAATCCAGTTAACAGGTTAATATAAGATGAGAACGAGTAGAAGTTTAGTCAAACGAACAAGCAGACCTGGGTGTTAATCATTACATTTTTAAATTAATTACACATTCAATTACCAATTGCGCCCGGTAGGCTAGTTGGTAGTGTGCTGGCTTATCAGTGCGGGGGTCGTGGGTTCGATTCCCACCAGAGGCACTGGTCTGTTTTCGCTACAACGCGCCGAAAGCCATAGTAGCTAGTGCTCGGTTAGGGTAATAGTATATAATTTGTAATTATATGATTATTAATTAATACAAAAAAAAAAAAAAATTACCAATAATTGTAATTGAAATAATATCAATTACTAATTACATGTAATTGAAAAATAACAATTACTAATTACATGTAATTGAAAAACATCAGTTACAATTACATGTAATTGAATAAAAGAATTAGTTTTGGAAAGTCATAACAAGAACAAAGTAATGATTACATTAAAAAGAAATTAATTTCAAAAATGTATTCAATTACAATAATTATCAATTACATACGAGTATAATAACAACATTCAACAACACAATTAAAAGTAATAATTGGGTTGTTCACAAAGGGTGTGTTAAATGTTGTATTGTCGTATCGAAAATAGAGATAGTAGAATTTTATTTTAAAATATACAACAATAGATAATAGTAATATAGTGCGATAGAATACCTATCCCTCGATTTACACGATAGATACGTTCATGAAAAAATTGTATTTAAAAATGTTTAAATACAAATGATCTTGAACTTGAATAATCTTGCTCACAACGTAATTTATGATAAAAGATCGAAAAATAAACTTTTGGTTTCAATTTTTTAAAATTTAAAAGTAAAACATTTAAAAAAGAAATATTGCACAATGAAACCCATTTTACTCAAAAAAATACTAAATTTATTATTTTGTGCGTTCAATTAATTTATCATGGTATCCTAATTTTTGGTCTGGCTTTCGTAATTATTTGTTTTATAGCGTGCACGGATCTTAGTCTTTAAAATCTGAAAATATTTTTAAGGTAAAAATTTCATCAAGTTATGGTAAAATTATGTAATAAAAAAATTTTGTTTTCAATATAAATACTATTTTTTTTTAGAGATTTTTGTTTTTAATCCAAGAGGTTTTTTATACGAAACAAAAGGATTCGATAGTAATAAAAGTAGTAAATTTAATAATTTATTTGACACAAAAACTTAAGATTAACTTTTATTTATATAGAAATTTTTATTCCAAATTAAACATATTAGTAATTATTTAGAAAAAAATGTTACTGATTACAATTCAGATATTATAAATTTATTGCAAAAATGCGGCAGCTCTTTAAGATTTTCGGAAAGTCGTACATAGAAATTTTTTATTTTTAGTTAATTAGATTCATGTCTATTTTTGTATGCAATGTTATTTCTTCAGAATATTTTTTTTTTAGAAAATTATCGAAACCATTCCATGATAAGTTTTATGTTCCAGTAGTTTTTTTTATCAGCAGAAAGCGTTGAAGATTATTCAATTTTTTTATTAAAGCTACAGATTTTTTTTACGAAATAAAATTATTTAAAATAAAAAAATCGTGGAAATCAATGTAATTTCCAAATCGCTCGATTTACGAGAAATAAAAAATCGTGTAAAAGTGACATCGCTTAAAAAGAAGTATCGCGTAAATCGACGGATTGGTGTAATATGTTCAAGAGTGCTAACAGGGAGAAACCCCAACAAAAACTCCTCGTCAATTGAAACTAAAAATGTATTTCTCTTAATTATTAAGCGCTCGTTACTCGAACGGAAATGTAACGTGAACCAGTCGTGACCAGGGACCGTAAATAATGATTATTGCTCGTTTTTTTGAATCAAAAAATCAATCACTTAGAAGAGACATAACAAAAAATTTATTGCACCATTATTATTATTTTTTGACAGTCTTTGCATATCCGTCATGATTTTTAAATTTTTGATTTTTAAAGTTTTCTTCAATGGTAATGATTATTTTTGAGTGATAATAAAACAAATCAGCCATAATCATTATTTTTGAGCAAAAAAAAATAAAACTCAAAAATAATCATTATTTATGATTTTTATTTTTTTCGCTCAAAATAAAACTCACTTTCAATGTGTGGGATGGACATATCTCAGAAAGTAGGAGGAGCTTATCGAAGATTTTGGTATCAATCTCTTCTTTGGAAGATTCTATAGCAGATTAATACATCAATAATATTTGTGGGTAGGGTTTAAGGGGTTAATTTTTAGTTTCAAAATAGGGTTTTTTTTGCCGTACTTTGTGAAAGTAACAATGTGTGGGATGGACATATCTCAGGAAGGAGGAGGAGCTTATCCAAGATTATGGTATCAATCTCTTCTTTGGAATATTCTATAGCAGATTAATGCATCAATCATATTTGTGGGTGGGGTTAATTATTAATTTCAAAATAGGCCTTTTTTGCCGTAAAGTCAAAATCTGGAAGCTCGATTTTCACCGTAGACGTATGGTCTAGTGGACTTTTTTGCTCAGTACAATCCCAAGAATCAGAAACGCGAAGCGCCCATTAAGATTTTTTTCCTTCCGTACTAATCGCCCCACCCCAATATGTATATTTATTTACACCTACATGAAAGTGAGTTTTATTTTGAGCGAAAAAAATAAAAATCATTTTTTTGCTCAAAAATAATGATTATTGTGGATTTTTTTTATTATTACTCAAAAATAATCATTACCATTGAAGAAAATCCTTAAAACTCATACCATAATCATTATTGTGTAATTTTTATTATAAAACTCATAATGATTACGGTCCCTGGTCGTGACGCGTAATATTTTTTTTTGTTAAGTTACTCAAAATACGTAACGTGTCATATTTTCTGTTTTTGTTTGTTGTGATTTTAGTTTTTTTTTTTTTTTTGTCTAAAAACAGAAAGAAATTAAATTTTCAACAGAATTAACCGTCATATTACGACTCGTTTACGTCGAGTACTAAGTACACGCAATACGAGTACTCAATATACTCAGTAGTTTGTGGCTATATTTCTATTTTGACTTTAGATTCTTGTTAAGGGTCCTTAAGTTAGAAAGAAAAACGTTTACATAAATGGCCCTCCCCCTCCTACCCACCGAAAAATGGGTTAGAAAATCAAAATTTGGAAATTGCTCAGCCCATTTTTAACATTAAAATATTCGAATAACCAACCGAATTCTAGCATTGCCAAACGATCATTTTTCGGAGATAAAGTCTAATTAAAAAAATAGAAGTTTGTTAACAAAAAATGCGACTATATTACCCCCATCAACAATTCTCTCATAGAATGATTTTTTCTCAACGACCAATATCCTAGTGAACATATTTAAACAAAAATATAAAGTTTTATTTCATTATCATATTTTGTATATTTTTTTAGACATGTGTGCACTGTAGTTTACAAAGGAAGTCAAAAGATTAAACAAAAAGTTAATATTCCTTTTTTAACTGATTTTCAATTTATTTAATATGTATATTAGTAGTAATATAGTAGTCGTTACGAAAAAATATTGTGAGTGTAATTACTAATCTATAAGTATGCATTTGGGTGTGTATACGGGATGATAAATGCGATTTTCAAAATAGTACCAAACAGCTTAAAAATTAGTACTTTTTCGAGACTCGTAAAACCAAATTAAGAATTTTATTACAAATTAACAAGAAAAAATACACAAAAAATCTTTTGTGCATTAACAAAACTTCAAATATTATACGGTGGAATTTGATTATAACAAAATTATAAACCGAAAAATTGCATAGGGTGTTCTCACCTGACTCTCCGGTGAAATATACTTTACGGAATTTTAGATGGCTCATATTTATCAAAAAGAAAATAGAACAAAAAGCTTAAAATAGTTTTAAGTTAACTAAAAAAATTTAAAGTATATTAAATATTAAGTAACTAATAGTGTCCTACTGATGATACTTTTTCCGACTGACGTCGATACTTTTATTAAGTTTACAAAAAGCAAGATATTTATTTCATTAAAAGCGTGGTTAGCATTTTGAACAGATCACAAGATTTCGCTTAAATTGACCTAACTTTTAATAATAATAATTTTAATAATTTTTTTCATGGAACCAAGTTTTCAAAATTATAAATTTTTCCTTTAGAAATTTTTAAATAGTACTAAATGAGTCAAAGTAGTACCATAGTACTGTTGGGGTTAAATTAGTACCACAAAAGTAGTACCAACTTTATCATCTTTGATGTATATATTCCGTGTTTTACAATCATCTACCTAAATTTACCTCTTATCTAACCACATCAGTAGTTTTATTTAACTTAATGCTTAATCAAAAATGTAATTAATTACATACTAGTGCAATTATTTTACTTTATTTACAGTTACAGTTACATGTAATTAGTAATTGCATTTCTTCCAATTAGAATTAAAGGTAATTATAATTGAATTTTTTATATGACAATTACAAGCATTTGAAATTTGTTTTAAGCCTTCTAAAATTCTAAGTAGTTGTAATTGAAAAACAAGCAATTACTAATTACATGTAATTTAATTGTTATTGAAATGTAATTGAAATCGCCCTGGTCTGCCAACAAGTAGATACAATAGGTAAAATTTTTCAATTTAATCAAGGTCAGCCATTTGTGTGAATATGTGTAGTTTACTGGGGAGTATAAAAACACACACAATCTTGTAATGGTTTTATGTATTGAATTGAGACTGATTAATAAATTTAATTATTTAAAGGAGTTTTCACAAATTTTATATTTTGGGAAGTTTTACAAATAAATAAGTAACACTTCAAAGTAACATTTAAAAAATATTCGAAATTTTCCAAGAGAGTAAAATCATCGATGCCATTTCAGTCATACAATTCACGGAAGCATTTTTTATAAATTATTCGTCGTATTTATGAAAACTTCATAATTATGACAAAAAAAAAATTATAGCAAACGATTTATGAAACATTTTCAACAGTATGATGAAACTTTTTTCATTAGTGTAGTTAATATTTAAGCGTACAAATAAAGTTAAAGATTTTTCTTATCTTGTTAAATCAAACAATGTTTTTAGTTTAGTTTAGTTTTTAGCTAGTTTTAGCAAAGTTAGTAAAATAAAAAGCTAGTAAAATTAAATTAGTTACATTAGCAAAATAGGAAAAAATTTTACTAAAAAGAGATGAGGTGGAAAACTGGTTGAAAACTATGTTGTTTTTTATAGAGTGACGAGATTAAATCATAATAAAACAAGGATATTATATATTTTAATATCGATGACAAGGACTTTATTGGAAAGAAATTTTTATGAAAATAATGTTTAACTCTTTGAATGTTTATTTCCAGGTGTTCAATTGTTTGTGGTTTATCGACATAGACAAGTGACTTAACATAACCCCAACGAAAATAATCCAATGGGGTTAAAACACACGATCTTGGTGGCCGCTCTGAAGGACGATTATGTACGCCATAAAATGGAAGAAGTACACGATGAGTTTGACGAATAGAACAATTATTTTGATTAAAAATTTCAACAATTTGCACTCGTCGCTATGGTGTAAGTCCATTCATAATTAAATTTCAAAGCAAACTAAACAAAAAGGACCTATCAGCTGTTACATGGGTGGTCAAATAAAGCAGTGATGCCAACAAATAAATAAAGCAGTGAGAAACATACCTGCCCAATCGCATATTAAAGGGAGTAAAAATGAGTTTCAAAGTTGTTCGAAACGTTTTTGTTTTAAAATTTTTTATAATTCAAGTTTGATATAATTTTTAATAAAAATAAAAATTATGTTTTTCGACCTTTAATTGTGCAATAAATAAATTTTAAAACAAAAACTCTATAGATTATTTGTTAGGACAATATACTAATTTTTTATAATTTTTTTGCACCCCAATAGAAAGGTCATATCAAACGCAAAAAACGGAAAATTGGGTTATTCTTAGTCCCGAAGGGCTCGGTTGGTTTTTTTGAAATAAATTAAATTAAATTAAAAGAAGGGTACACATTCTTATATATTTTGCACCTTCTGTCGCATATCCAATTTTTGTGGAAATTGGAGGGAACTGCATCATTTTAGAGAAAAAATGTCAGTCAGCTCAGCCATTGTAATAAAAATTCTTTAGCAGCTCGCATGTGTTTTGTGAACAATTTCAAATTTGATCAAAAAACTATTTTTTTTTTTGCTTTTAATTTTAAACATTGAAGGTAATGCAAAAATTTGGAATACAGCTTCGCTATTAGCTATCTCGAACAAAAAGCATGCCATATATTCCTAAACAAAACTGCTTTCAAGCAGACAGTATTATTTGCTAGACGATGTCAACCCAGTCAAAATTTAAATTTTTTTAAATGATTTTTTTTGCGTTTCCATTTCCAGTCTTTTAAATTAAAAAAATTCAGCTTTAAACTAATATTAAAACACGATAACCAGTTTTCTTTTTCATGAAAATAATTATTTTTTGCTCACACAAGGGGAATCTCCCGATCGTTCTCTCCGATCTTATCAAAATTTCGATATGTGATAAAGAAATAAAACAAGAGACACGTATTTCAATTTAGCGGCTTATTTTGAATTGTTTTAGAGGAATGTTTGGCAAATGCGGTAACAAATAAAACAGGTTTTGGAGACGGATTAACTGGTATACGAAACATGTCCGATAGCTTTCAAGAATATTTACTATTCAACAAAAATGTGGTTTAAGTGATACAAAAACTGGCGTTTTATTAAAGAATCATAGTTGAAGTAAACTAAAAAAATATGTGTATTAATGTGTATTAAATTTAACCCATTACCGCCCACTGATCCAATATTAGGACACCCGGATTTTTGCGGTTTTCGCTGCAACGATTTTTCCTATAATTTAATTATAATTTGCTAAAAAAATTAAAATAGTCATAAGATATGTATTATTTATGTTTATTACCTGTTGAATCAAGTTTAACTTCGAAACGGTTCGATTAGGGGAGCTACTTTTCACTTTTGGCTCCTTGGTAATTTACAAGAATTTCTTTCAACTCAATTCTGATTTTATTTTATTCTATTTGAAGCCTTGGCTCGTAATATAAAAATATTTTCACTGAACTATCACCACCAGATTTCATTTGGGCGTTAATACGTTAATCGAAGGGGTATCTGGGCTATTTTCGACATTCGTAATTGTTCGGCTTTTTCCAAAGAGTTGTTTAACCTATATTTTTAATATTTCAAATAAACGGCAACCCTAAAATACTACATAGGCAATATTGGTATCAAAATTTGTCTTTCCTCAAGTACATCAAAACTGCGTTCAAAAAAATCTGCATTTCATTAGTTTCAGATATGTTTCCATAAAAAATATATTATCTTTGGCCCCACCTTTTAACCGTTAAATGTGAGGTTGAACTGCTAAAAAACACATCATAAAGATCGGAGAGAACCCATCGGGAGACTCCCATTGTCAGTTGTCTTCATCAGATTCAACAGTTTTGCAACATGGAAGCGAAAGGCTACTAACTTCCCGACACTACCACCTTCGTCGGAACTGAGCGGTATAACAAATGCAGCAAAACCATCAGGTAAGGAAATTATAACTGGTTGTGACGCTAATTCTCCACACATATGTTGGGGCCGTACAAAATGCAACAAGAGGGTAGAGACGTTACTGGATTTTCTAAGCGCAAATGAGCTTTTTGCTCTAAATACTGGGAATACTACTACTTTTGTTAACAGGATAAAGAAAGAGGTGATAAACATAACATAATGATATGGGAATAGGATAGATGAGGTCTATGAATAGGGTGTTTTAGAAACACATTCGTTTTCAGGTCGCAGGAATATATCATTCAGGCTCTCTCTTCCACCACTGTAGCCCATTTTGTTTCGAAATAAGGCCAAAATAAAATAGCCTAGGTGTATATCGAACTTACAAGCCCATCTTGGCACCCCATCTGTTTAATAAAAAAAGTTTGTTCAAAAGTCGGCTAAACGGGTTCTAATTTAGTTGATCTAATTTGTTCTGCTATTATCGTTTAAATCAGTTATTTAGCAAAAGTTATTAGCTATCTAATTTTACTTCAAGAACAAATTTCATTTGTATTTGAACTAATTTTTCAATCTTAATTTTAGTAACTTCTGATTTTTAAATTTACAAATTTTGCCAGTTAACTTAATCCAAAATTGTTTTCAAACCATTATTTATAGCAGACACCGAAATTGGGGTTGTCTGAGAGCGAACAATTGGGGTAATATTTTAAATGAATTTACCACATTTTTTTCCGATCTCAATATTAAATTCTGATGATCCCACACATATTCCTTTTTCCTCAAGGTCATCTCCATCCAATATCGATCTTATTTTGACAAATACAGCTTACCTCGTTTCACATCCATCTGTTTTAAATAGACTAAGTTCAGACCACCTACCGGTACAATTTTTATTGGACTTCAGCTCAGATCGCAATAACAACTTAGATCTTGACTATAGTAAAGCTGATTGGCATAGTTTCAGATCTTATTTAAAACAGAATTTTCAAATTTACCAACTAATCTTCAAGAAAACGTTACTACTGCTATGGTTGATGAAAACATCACATTGTTTAACAGTAAATTGTCAATTACAGAGGCTGGCTTCATACCACCCAAAACATTTTCTGGAAATTATATTAAATTACCAAATAATATTTTACATTTAATAAAAATTAAAAATTTCTACAGAAAGCAGTGGGTTAAGTATAGGCAGACTACTGATAAAGAAAATATGAACAATCTAATTACAATTGTTCAAAAAAAAATATTTGCATTAAGGAATCGTGTCTGGAATAATAAAATTTCTTCCCTAAAAAAAGGAGATAAACCATTTTGGAATATTTGTAAGGTTTTACGTAAAAAACATCCTTCTATTCCTCCACTAAAACTGCAAAATAACACATTTGTTTCAAATCAAGACAAAGCTAATGCATTAGCACAGGAGTTTTTTTCAAATCATAATGTATCTGCTAATCTTGGAACACCTTCTAATAACCAGATGATATCTGCCTTTATGGACCGATTTAATAATACAAGTATTGAAAGTCTCAATTGTGACTTTGTGAATTGTGATTATATTAGTCACATTGTAAAATCCTGCTCCAATAAAAAATCTTGTGGCATGGATGGAATCAAGATGATTCTTTTAAAAGAATCTCCAAAAATAGTTATCTATTACCTTACATATATTTTCAATTGTTGTATTAAACTTCATTATTTTCCGTCCTCCTGGAAAAGAGCCAAGGTAATTCCAATCCTCAAAAGCGGAAAACCGTCAAACATGGTAAATAGTTACAGACCTATCAGTTTACTGAGCTGCACAGGGAAAATTTTTGAAAAAGTCATCCGAGATAAATTGCAATCTTATGTTGATGATAAAGGTCTTATACCAAATGAACAATTTGGTTTTAGAAGCTTACATAGTACATCACATCAAGTTAAAAGAATTTGTATGTTTGTTAGGCAGGCTTTTGATCGTAAAGAATCAACAGCCTTGGTTCTATTAGATGTGGAGAAAGCTTTTGATTCAGTCTGGCATGCTGGCCTAATCTATAAATTAGTAAATTTTGGGTTTCCTTTAAACCTTGTTAAACTTATAAAAAGTTTTTTAAAAAAATTGTTATTTTTGTGTTTCCATAAATAAAGTTTTTTTCGCACAATATTCTTATTCCTGCGGGAGTCCCACAGGGGTCTGTAATAGGCCCACTCCTTTATATTATATTCTGCTCAGATTTCCCACGTTTAGAAAATTGTAGCTATTCGTTATATGATGATGATGTGGGAGTTTTTTCATCACATAATTCTCCACAAAAAATTATCACAAATCTACAAAATGCTTTGGAAAAAATTAAAGATTATATGCTAAAATGGAAAATAAAGCTAAATGCAAACAAAACTGATTCCATCTTTTTCACGAGAAAGAGAAAACAGTGCAACTTTCCGGGAACATCTTTGCAAATGTCAGGATATAATATTCCTTGGTCTCAAAATGTTAAGTACCTAGGAGTTCTCTTAGATACTAAATTAACTTTTCGAGATCATATTTCTTTTGTTAAAAACAAATTTAACATAGCAATCAGAATGCTTTAACCTTTAGTTAATAGAAACTCTAATTTATCTATGGATAACAAAGTTTTATTATTTAAAACAGTTTTTCGAGCTATACTTTTATATGCATGCCCCGTATGGGGAAATTGTGCAAAATCACATATTAAAACTTTACAAATATGTCAAAACAAACTTTTGAGAATGATGTTAAAGTTACCATGGGACTACTCCACAAATAGATTACATAGTCAGTCAAATATTAAACTATTGCCAAAGAAAATCCACGACATCAACGACAATTTCAACACTCGCTGTAGTTTTTCGGAAAATCCGTTAATTACAGGGCTAATAGAGTAAATATTACAATCTTTTTTTTCCATTAAAAATTTAATAATTATTAATTTATTTATATAAATGTTAAATGTCTTTTCTATTATATACTGTTAAAGTATATATCGTTCATATGTATTTATATATATGTATTTCTTTTTTATTTCTTATAAATTCGAAGGTTTTTAATAGTAGAATTTTCCTTCGTAAATTAAAATTAATTAGTCATATAAGTTCTTTCCACTCCGTGTAATTATAATGTTTTAGAATTAAGGTATACCATTTCTGTAAATTGAGCGAACTACCAAAAATTATGTACTACTTTAATAAAGACAATTTCAATTTCAAACCATTATTTTACGTGACCACGATATCAGTCTCACTTGTAGATGGCGTTATTTTCTCATATTTTTTTATTTTATAATCACAAGCTATATCTCAGAAATTAATCGAGATAGAGAAAAATTTACCAAAAATCGTTATTCCATACCTATTATTATTCCAATAATGGCCCATGTAAAATATGGACAACAGTATACAGACATAACAAGGCCCCAGCTGTAAGTACGAAATTGATTTTTATATATGTTTTTAGAAATATCATAAGCATTACTTGCAACCAGCCGCGTACCCAGGATTTTGTTTCGGGGGGCCCAATTTTTGTTTTTTAAATTTTTGTTTGTTTGAAAAGCATATAATTTGTTACATACGAGAGCCTATATTTAATATTTTGTAGTGTCCGACCAAGTACTCGGCGTCGGCTTCGTAGTTCGGCCAAAAAGTGAAGTTCGGCATAGTTCGGTGTTTGGCCAAATTTTGGCCGTATTTGGCCGAACTACCGAACTTTTTATGATTATTTATAAAAAGCACAAATAAATAACAACTGCGGTTATATTTACTTTTCAGAATTTACAAAAAAAACTACATAAAAATACAACGTTGAATATGACAGAATACATAAAAAAAAACACCGATATTTAAACATCAATGTGTGTGAAAAAGAGTTTCCAGAAATATAGCTAAAAGACTTATAAGCGAATAATCAAATTTAATGCGATATAATTAAATATAAAAAAAAAAATAATTCGAGTGGTAAGTAATCCTGAAAAGAGAATAACAGGTTCATCAATTTGGGATAGACATGATGCAGTACCAGACTTAGAAGTAGCAGAACCAAACGAAAATTTTATTGAAAAAGAAATTAAAATGTTTATTACGGAGCCTTTAGGTCCCGAAATATAAATATATTTGAGTATTGGAATTCCAGTCCATTTACATCTATAAAAGCTGTAGCAATAAAATATTTATCAGCCCCATCAACTAGTGTAGCTAGCGAACAGCTTTTTTACCGCTGCCGGACAGCTGCATTCTGATAGACAAAGCAATTCACATGGTGTGAATGCGGAAAAATTGCTTTTCTGTCATGACAATATCAAACTTTTTAATTTTAAATATTAAAGTTAAAGTTTTTTTTTTCGCTATATCAACTTAAAACTCGATCAACTATTTTTCTTTGACTATAAAATATAGTACAATACAAATATTTTATTCTTTTTTTGTACTTAAAATAGTAAAACTATTTTCCAAATACGATTTTTTAAAAAAATATACCTATAAATTTGTATTTTGTTTATGTTTAATAACTTTTTGGTTTAAATTTATTGATCTAAAAAAATAATTTATAATTTTTTTTATTAAAACAAAAAATTCAGCTTCGGCCGAACATTGATATAATGGTCGAAGTTCGGCTTCGGCCGAAAAAAATGAGTTCGGTTGGACACTAATATTTTGTATCTGTTAAATAAGTTTTGGATGGGAAAGTTACCATTGACGTTATACCCAGTTATGATAGCAATTTTGAAGTAAAAATGTTTTGACATGTCTTTGTTTTTTTAGTTTTCTTATATCTACAAACAAGTTTTTTTTTTTTAAATATTAAACAAATTTATGTATCAATTAAATAATTTTATTTTGATTTTTAAAGTGAGCTATCATATTAATTGAGATCCTTATATACTATTAACAAAACTCTTAAAATTTAATTCAACGATTTTTTTTCATAAAAGTGTCAATGATTTTGTCAGGTTCAACCTTTTCTCGATACACTGATGCTAGAGCACCAAGTCTAGCTTCACCCATAGAATTCCTTAAATAGGTTTTCACTCTTTTTAGGGTGGAAAAACTTCTCTCCGCGGATGCAGTTGTAACAGGAATTACTATCAGTAAATGTAAAAACATGTAAACGTTTGTAAAAAGCTCCTTGTTGCAATCTTGAATAGCATCTAGCGGATTTGATGGTCTTTATGGTAGTGTTTCCATAGATCAATTTCAGTTAATATAACATTCGTTTGAAAAATTATAGTCTCAAAAAAATATTATAAATTAATTTATTACATACTAACCAAAACAAAAATAAAATAAAAAATCGAAAATATTTCGGGGGGGCTTTGGCCCCAGGGCCCCCCCCTGGGTACGCCACTACTTGCAACGATTCGGAAGACATTCGGTTAAGAACAGCAGAAAATGTAAGGATTAAACAAAATCTGGAATAGAAAAAATTTCCACAAAATTGTAATTTTAGCATGCAAGTGGTTAATGGAACTTTTCAAAAAAAGCGGTTACGCAAAATTTTAAATTTTTTCATTTATTTTGAAGTACGGCTACAAAAATAATCTCTTTTAAAATAATTGGTATATTCGGGAAATCCATACTGCTAAAAACACCTATATAACCCAAACTCAAAAAAATAAGTTAGTAGAAAAGTTAGTAAACCGTCTTGTAAATCAGGTATACTATTTTTAAGCAAATTTTTTGCTAAAATTACGTTTTCAGCTAAAATTTTAGTTGTACTTATTCAGCACTTATCTGTTTTTTACTAATGCTTTTCTAATTGTTTACTAAGGTTTTACTAATTTATTTTACTAAAAAAATTGTGCCGATAAGCACATTAATAGTATGGACGATAACTAGATTGAAAGATATACGCGGAATGAAGCAGATGTAGCAGCGTGTCAAGATGTAGTAGAGACGACGAAAATGATACTAAAAAGTACAACTTGTGTAAGACATATAAAAAAGTCAACCATGGAATATTATTGTATCTGTTTTTAACGCATAAAACACAAAACAAATAAAACATAACACAAAAAAGAACTTAAATTTTGTTTTGCCACCGGTTTGTAAAAGTAATTGTATATTAATTAAATAAAAGCCAAAATAAAATATTAAATTTAATAAAGATTAAATGTGTATTTATAAACTAAATGTTTATAGAGATTAATAAACTTTGCCAACTAAGTGAATGGCAAAAACTCAAGTATAAATTACTGCTAAGTAGGCATGTTTTTTTTTTTAATGTATGCAATCAAATCTTATATTATAAATATTATTTTATATTATAAATATTCAAAAGTGAAAAATTTAAAATAAAAGTGGTTGAATAAAACAATTTAAGAAATAACGTCTATTATATGCTTGTACGGTATCCTAAGAACGAAGTGTTATATCATTTCCAGAAACAAACCCCATAGCAAAATATATTAAATATTAAAACGGTTTGAAAATGTAGTGACATTAACCGCGATAAAATAGAAAGGACTTCCAAAACAATTGACTGCAGCTGAGCATAATAAATTGAAAAAATTGGCGTTTAATCAAATTCGGGCATCAAATTGAAAGTCTGCCAAAAAAAGTTTGCGTTTCCAAGGAAACAATTCACAAAAACTTACTTCAAATGAATTTGAAACACTACCAGAAGAAGATAGTACCCAAATATAATAAAAACCAATTGGCAGAAATACCAAGAAAATGCTGACAACTGAGAAAATACTTCAAGAAATAAAGTGTTTAAATAATTTTGGATGATGAAAAATACTTTTCTTTTGCTTGGAACAGCGGAAGTATTAATTCTGGATTTCATTCTAATGACTTGAAAAAAACTCCCGACGGTATTCGGCCAAAGCGAAGTTTGAATTAAAAGTACTAGTGTGGGCAGCCATTTCGGCGAAAGGTATTTCACAACTTTACATCCAGGATTCAAAAGCTATAATTGTAAACTCGGATGTTTACATTAATAAATTAAAACTAGAAAAATTTATCTAGATAGACACTAAAGACGACATATTATGTTGTCCAGATTTAGCGAGCTTTTTCATTACGCCAAAAAGACGTTAGAATGGCAAAAAAAACACACCTTTTGTACCGAAATAGGCAAATCCTCCAAACGTCCAAAAATCACATCCAATTCTGGACTTTTGGGGTCTTTTTGAGTTGTATGAAAATGGTTGGGAAGCCAAATGCACTGAAGAATTGAAGAAAAAAAATTAAAAGCAGTGTAAAAAAATGTACATGAAAAAAATTTAGATGAATGTTGTCCAAAGCATGGTTGGAATTATCAAGCATAAAATACTTCAAATAGAAGACCGCGGTCCGTTTGCCCTATACAAAAATTGAAGTAACTATTTATAGTCTTTACTGTATTATAAATAAAAATACTTTTTCAAAAACATTAATTATTTTTTTAACTACAAGCGTTTTAAAATTTCCCAACTACTAAATTGGCATAGGTTATACTTTGACATTCGCATCACATGTTTTAGTTTTTGGAAAATAAAAAATTGTATCCTGAACACACCTTTTTCTATCTCTAAAATGCAGACGTTGTGTGTCGTCGTACTTTAAAAAAGACAAATCAATTTGATCAGTGCAATGTTCAAATAGTTTTTATATTTATTTAGCTATTAAAATTTTTTATATTTTTTATTAAAGCTGAATACATGACTTTGAATTTGATGAACTATAATGTGCCAGTTTTTCTCAAAAAGTTATTAAAACATTTGTGCGTCCAGATTTTCAGTGAGCCGTTCTTTAATTATATTCCCGGTAATAAAGTCAGATTGGAAAAGATCTTTTTAACAGAAATTTTCTGTTGATTCAGCTTTAAAACTCGTTTGTCTTAACTAAAATCTTTGTTAATTCAACTACAACTATCAACTCAAAATTGCATTAAATTGAATTTTGTGAATATGAATTTAAATTTTCTAAATATCAGTGGAAATAGAAATTCTAAACTTCAATTAATATTTTTAAATTCCAAAGAAAAATTGTCAATTTAAATTTATTTTTTCTGAATTTTAAACAAAATGAGTATCAATGATAATTTAAGAAAGTCAATTTTAAATACTGAATTTTAATTGATATATCCTGAATTATAGTTGCAAATAGATAGTGTTGTAAAAAAATATATTAAAAACCAATTTTCGTCATTGGCTGTAACCATGATTGTACGCTGTCAAAGAAAATTTTTCATTTCATAAAAATATATGACTTTGCTTCATCATATTTATAAAACGTCTTATAACATTTATAAAATATTTCATAAAAAGCTATGAAACTTCTTCATATATATGAAACATTTCATAAATATAAAGAAAATTGTCATCCATTTGTAGTTTTATGAAACAGATTCATCATATTTATGAAGTTTTACACTGGACGAAAATCAATGAAGTTTTTTTTATAAATATAACCATCAAGCTTTTTCTCTGGGTGTAGGGCCAAGTCTCCAAGAAGATTCGTCGCTACATCTTCAGCGGTTTAAGTTCGGTCGTCAAAGAGTTAAACAAATCTCATTGCTTTTAACAAATCAAATGTGTAAACAAAATAAATATACAACATTTTATACTTATGTTTTAGAAATTGTACATCACTTAACAATTTTGATAACATGAACATTGTGATCTAAACTATTGTTAAATTGGTCCGGTATTCGACAATTTAACAAAGTTTGTATCCTTGTCTTTACCCAAGTAAAAAAAAATTATATGGGCCATTAACAAATTTTATTAAATTATATATAAATTAGATAAGCGATGAGATCAAATGTGATCCGAAAAACCAGAACATATAATTATGTGGGGCATCATCAAATTATATTAAATTATATATAAATTAGATAAGCGATGAGATCAAGAACATATAATTGTATCTAAAACACATCCAATTGTATCGAATGAGATCTAATTCGATGCAATCAAATACAATTTTGTACAATTTGATATATATTACATACTATTTCATCCTAACTTTGTCCCCATACAAATGTTTGTGTATTATATATAATTGTATCGAATTAGATATAATTCGGTATTATTATATAAAAGTTGATTACATTTCTTAGTTTTTCTCAACAGTTATGTGGTAACATTCCCACAACTATCTACTCAAAACACTTTCAAATAAAATTATTGTTTAAAACTTTGCTTCATAAACTTGTTTGTCAAAGATTTTCAGTTTAATTTTGTAATTAATTTTAATAAGAAACAAAAAATATATTTTTAAATAAAATTGTTTAATATAAAATAAATAAAAAGTGGAAGACTTATCACGTTCCCATAAGTGGTGACCCCGTACGAAGAATTTAGGGGAAACCAACGTCACAATCGAAAATTGTTCCAGCTTGTGCCAGTACTACGTAATCAAAATATCTCGCCAATTAGGTTTCCTATCTACTATGCAATACAACATGCGGATTCAGTGATTTAATTGCTAAAAAAGTTTATCAAAATTTCGGAAAGTTCCTACGTAGACATGGAATACAATAGAAGCTCTTCAAGAAAACCAAACTTGTATACAGAACTTCCTGTGTTCGTGACATCTTATACCAATCTCAAAATAACCAAAAATCCAAACCAAGTACTGCCTTTCTTCAATACTTTATTTTCAAAAGTCTCCAAAAGAACATTTACTAGATTTCAACAATAAATCTAACAATAAAATTTGGGCTACCGCAAGATTATATAATCTAAAGTAGTTTGGACTTCAAATACACACAACGGACTCTACGGCTCGCATTTTGGTTCACGGATCATTAATAAATTTAGTTTACCAAACAGTTAAAAATTTCGAAAGAATTTATCTAGAATTTTTATTAAACTAGAAATTAACATTCAATCAAGGAAACCATCATAATCGGAACATTTCAAAAGTCGGCATTATAACTTATATAATTTTCATCACATTCTCATCATAATATTTAAGATCGAATATTGAAGATCCAACAGTTAATGTTCAACATTTCTTAGAAAGGGGGGTAATGTGGCAACATTCCCACAACTATCTACTCAAAAGACTTTAAAATAAAATTATTGTTTAAAACTTTGCTTCATAAACTTGTTTGTCAAATATTTTCAGTTTAATTTTGTAATTAATTTTATTAGGAACTACAAAATATATTTTATAAAAAAATTAAAATACAAATGTTATTTATAAAATAAATAAAACTTGGGAGACTAATACCGTTCCCATAGTTATATCAAATTATACCTAATTTCATAGACTAATATATGTGACTAATATTATTTCTACAATTTTTTTACGAGGATGAAACTGTGTAGCCAAAAAATCGTTGGTCTATTTCAACAACAACGTTGTTTTGTAGAAAATTTTGCTTTTCTCAGATTGTTTCACTATGAAAATGCATAAATATTTTTTTTCGTCTATATGAACTCTTAGCATATGTTAAACTTATTATGCTTACTAACGTTGATCAAAAAAGAGGTATGTTGCGAGAGAGGCTTAACTTACTTGTTAAATTCCTCTAAAAGAACATAGCTAATACTTTTGCGCAGGTGCGTGCCACCAGGAGCTAGAGTCATTCTTGTGAACAAAAATCAAAATTTTGTAAGTTTACTTACTCAGAAATCTCAACTCCTGAATTATATAAATAGTTATATCACAAATCACTTAGAAAATATTGTTTATATGGCACCATATGGCTTTGTAATGAACCATATATAAATAATCATATCTGATTAAAAAAATAATCAAAGCATTGCCCCTCATATATTTCTATATAATTTTGTATGGAACAATATGTGACTTTATAAAAACTTATTACAAAAAATAATTTAATGAAGTTTTTTATAATAATATGTACTACATTTATGTTGAATTATATACGTACGCATACATAATTTTATATTGTATATATAGTAATATAAGGATAATTCCATGTAAGACAATATAAAATAATGTATTACTATATAAAATTTTTTTAAAAAACACAAAGCTATGTACAGTTAGATACAAATATTGATGCTTTAACATATATGTTTATATGACTATATAAATTAATACACGGAAACATTTAATTGTATAAAATTATATCTGAATATATACATAATCTTTTTTACTTGGGTATCCATTCTAAACTGCATTTAAGTAGAAATATACCAAAAATTTTCATAATTATATATTAATGAAAATATTAAATTTAATAATATTGATATTATTTTGGTGTCTTTATGTCTACATACAAACATACCTAAACATTAGGGTGTCTCTTAAAAATATACATTATTAAATCACCAGCTTTTACTGCAAATGGTCCACAGTGGAGTGAATCAAATAAAAAGTGGTAATAAATATAGAACTTCTAAACTACTGGACCGATTAAGACCAAATGTATATGTAATCGTTAAGGAGGAGTATAGCTTTTAGAAAATTAATTTTGAAGACACCCTGTGTTAACACAGGGTGAGCACTAAGGTGTCAAAGTGCCTCGAGTACAAAAAACTTTTAAAATGCTGTAACTTCTACACCTGTGAACCGATTTCGATGATTTTAGACTTTTTGAATCCGCTTGATGAGATTAATAAAAATCATGCTTACGGTAATATGTTACCTCTTAAAGTTTAAAAGTTATGTAATGTTGAACATTAAAATTTAAATTTTTTGACAAGTTTTTTTTAGGTTTTAAGTTAATAACTCCTTTATAGTAAGTGGTAAGACATTAAGTATGACGAAATTTACTGCGAACTTATTTTCAATATCTTTGTTTAGTTCAGTTATTTTATTTAAAAAATCATTAACCCTTAGTGGCCTGGGGACAAAAAAAGTTCATTAAACGTAGTTTATATTATGACTACAATAATACAGTTTTTAAATTGATAAAAATAAAATTCCTGTTGATTGAAAAATTTTTTTTATGGAGATGTGATGCCAATGAAACAATTGTATTGTCTATCATGAAAATGATCAAAATAAAATAAAATAATCAAATAAAATATTAGATTTTTGGACTACTTAAGGTAGAACAATATTCAACTAAATATATTTTATGCAATTTTATCTATATAGGGTTAATGTTTTCGCTCTTGATTAAATAAGACCCACTATAAAATTTACAGAATGAATTCCTTCAGATTTGGATAAAACTTGAATATGTGATAAAGGGTAAAGAGCAAATGAAATTCTTTATCGTACCAATCTTACTTTTAATGATTAAATGGTGGGAACAAAAATTTCGTTTTTTTTCACATTTATTCCAACAGAACTACCCAGTCAGAAAAAGAAAAACGGACCACCTCTAGCAAGGCGCTTTAGCAAGTGGTACAAGTGCTGACAACAAGTGCTTTCTCAAGCCCAAAATTATGACATTATTAGACAAAATGTCCATCTGTCCAAGTGTTGGACAAGCACTGCGGAAACAAAAAAAAGTTTGTCTTAAAAGAGCTTTCCAAAAACAAAAAGATCAATTTTATATGAAAAAAAGATTAGAAAGTATAAAATCACTGAAACCGCGCTCGAACTCGGAACCTACCTACTACAAACTTTTTCAACAAATCATCATCACTTGTATAAAATAAATGCTTTACCAATGGTTAAACTTTTGAGCCGTTGGTAATTTCTGACTGGATTGCACTGAGAAAACACTTTTTCTCAACGTTAGCATAGTAGTCTCTGTAGACAACTGAAATTGTTGTAAAACAAATACAGGCAAAATGCTTTCTATGAACGCTGGTAAGGCGTCTTAAAGAAATGTTCTGCCAGTAATTTATTTTCAATTCCTCGGTTAAGAGGGTTTATAGAATCCATCTTTTAAACCCTTAAAAGTAAGATTGGTAAGATAAAGAATTGTGCTTGTTCGTTAGTTTAGTAACTTTTATCACACAAACAAATTTAATCCAAACCTGAAAGAAATTATTTTGTAGGTCTCCTTGTGTGTATTTTTTTAAAAATTGGAAACATTAACCCATTTTACACTGCCATTGCTTTAAACACCTTCTTTTAAGGTTCGATAATTTTGGACATGTTCGAGATATAATAACGCAGTAAAAAGCACGAGAAAATTTGAGGTGTTTACTATGCAACTAATTATTTATTTATTAATTTATTATTCTTCAATTAAATAACCGAGCCCAAAGGGCCATATATGGTTAAGAAATAACTATCAAGAAAGACTACTGTATTATATAAAACAACAATATAAATAGCAATATAATATTGAAAAAAGAGAAATAAAAATGTATTATAATTAGCAATATGCCAAAAAAAAACAACTTTTTCATTTTCGAGCTATTAATCCCGAATGATTTTATATGTTTCGGGGGTAGAGTCAGGTACCCGACTTGCTTATTAGAATGCCCCTCACTTGTCCTAAAAGGGATATTTAGGGTGGCTAATAGCTACAAAATCAATGTTTTTATGTGTTGAATAGTTAGTTTGGGTAGTAATCTTCCATTATTGGTTTTTGTTGGAATAATACACTGAAAAAACAAAGTGGCAACAACAAAAATTGGAAGTAAGAAAATACTACTTCTAACATTTAGCGCGGCACAAATTGGGCTGAATATTATGGCTTGCCATGCAACACAGTTGTTAATGACATTAAAATCTAAAATTCTGCCGTGGTGCTTGGCGATCGCATTTTTCGTTTACAAGAAAATTAGGAAAATGTGAAAAAAAGGCGAAAAAAATTAAAAAAATGGGGTTTTTTGACCTTCATTCACTTATAACTTTTGAAGTAGGAATGTTATCTTCAAGCACCACGACAGAATTTTAGATATTTTAGTCATCAACAACTATGTTGTCTCCCAAGGTATAATATTCAGCCGAATTTGTGCCGTATTACAAACAGTACAGCCTATTTTCGACAAATTTTATTAATTGATTAAAAAAACAGGGTGAATTTTTAAAAAAACGTAAATTTATGCTACTGAAATTAGTTATACATTAGTTATTAAGAACATAGACACTGTTTTCACTTTGGGAAACAAAATTCCTTTCCATGTGATAAGTAAATATACTTATATTTCATTTACTATTGCGATAAAGCGGCAGTAGATATTTTAGTCTTCACCTTTGCGTGCTTATGAATTACACAGCCTCACAAAAATATAAAAAGGTTCTGACCCAGAAACCAGACCCACCAATCCTTATGTATTATGACCTCCTGAATGCGATGCCGCCATAAGAATTGAATTATGTCGTTGGGTTTTCATGTAATTTACAAGCAAAGTCCGCAAAGTGAACTTACCTAATTTGTAAAACTCAAAGAAAAGCTAAAGAATTTGCACTCTTATGTAGATCTCTAAAAATTTAAATAATAAAATAACTTGATGTTTTTAAAAGTATAAATAATAAAGATTTCTGTTAAATACAATTCTAGTAAAATAACTAAAATTTTTTTCGCAAAACTAAAAATGTAAACTTTAATGATCAATTTAATAAAATTTACATACATATTTTAATATAAATTTGGTACTATCTCATTATCTTATAGATCTTTTCTTTCTCATTCGGTTATTTTTCATCCGATTTTCAAGTTTTTTTTTTGTTGGAAAGGTATTCAATTACCTTTCTAGTTGTTGAATTTTGTTAGTACAAATTATTGCCGCTAGATGGCGTAAAATTCATTTCTTTTAAAAAATGCATCAAAACACCCTGTATTTGCAAATATTTTTAGGTCAAAATTTTGATTTTCTTCAAGAACCTAAAAATAACGGTAATTTTGTAAATAACGGAATTATAAAAAAGTCGAGGAACAAAAGTTGCTTCTGATACCCTAAAGAACCATTTTCAACAATAAAAAAGTTCTTTTTCGCAAAAAGTCGATTTTGGCATATTGCTAATTATAATATAGTAAAAACATTAGAAGTTAAAATAAAGAAGAGAAAAATTACAATCGCACGTTCCATTAAAATGTAAAAAATATTATAACTCATTACATTGAGCATAGATCAAAATTTTGCGTTTAATAGTGTAGAATGCTAATTCAAAGGACTTGAGTTCTGTAGGCAAGTACTTAAAAAAATTTTAAAAATATTGTTCCAGGGTTGCCATACAATTAATCAAAAAAAAAAATTATTAATTTATAGAAATAAGGCCGGTGTTATACAAGTTCTATGCTGATTTGAAAAATAATTGTTGTGCAGTATGAACTTTTCTGTAAAATTACCAAATCGGATCAAGAAATTTTCGATCATGTAAAAACTTTAATATTCAGAAAATTATTTTTTTTTTAATGTAAAAAAAAATAATTTTCAAACTAAACATTTCAAAATTGTTTAGCCAGTGTTGCCATATTATAATTTTGAAAAATTGTCTAAAATCACCTATGGTCAAAAAAAAATCGTGAAATTCCGATAGAACAAATTGTATATTACTGTTTGATAGATATTTGCTTTAACAACAAATAAAAATTATAATTTTAAAAAAATCTTAACCCGTTAAGTATATACAAAACGTCAAAGTTTGAATTTAAATTATGAATACCACCGTTAGAGGGAGCAATAAGTGTACAAAAACATCAGAAAAATTTTATTAATACACCGTTACATCTTTTTAATAAATTTCGTCAAAAAATTCGTACTGAATCAATGATTGGTGCAAAACGCTTTGTGGATCAAATTACATAAAATAAATATTTTTACCAAGTGAATATTTTTTTTTATAAATAAGTTTGTTATAATTTTTATTAAAAATAAAAATTATGTTTTTTTCGACCTTTAATTGTGCAATGAAAATGAAAATTATTCAAGTTCGAGGCCATACTCTATATTTCTTCATTAGGATATTGTCCTAACAAATAATCTATAGAGTTTTTTGTTTTCAAATTTATTATTTGACCCTTTCAGGAATTTGTTGATAGATCTATTTCGGGAATTTTCTAGGTTCCCATCATCAGAACACGTTTTGAAAGCGGTAACAATCCCATGCCAAACATCAAACATTCATATGAACTAGTTTACTCACTACATGAGAACTAATATACATATGAGTTTGAAGTTAAAGATTATAACCATTGATCAAAAAATAAATTGAAAACTTGTTCATTTTTTTATAAATTTTAAAGGTCACTACGGGTTAAAGATTTTTTGTCTAGTTAAATTAAGGTAATATTTTTCTAAACATAATGCGAACTTTGATGAAAACTTTAAAATGTTGTTCAACTTTTGACAAAATAATCAAGTTTTCGTAAAATGTCACACAAACAAGAATTATCATTTTTCCAATTTATTTTTTTTTTTTTTTTAATTACAACTATTATATTTTAAAAATAGCAATCGATATCTAAAAATTAGGCATTTTATAAAATTTTTAAAATTATATTAAAAATAACATATTTGTCCGTCATTTTTGATTTTAGGCTAAAGTGGGTTAATGATATACGATGAAGTCAGAATATCATATCTGAATAATTTTGGTGCATTAAAAGAATAAATGAAATTTTTCAAATTTCGAAGTTTTGGAATTCGAAAAAAATAAATTTCTCATATTTGCAATAAAACTGGGGGTGTAATGAATAAAAATCGAAAAATCTTTATTTTAAGGACATCCTAATAAACATGTTGTTTTTAGATATGCCATGTTCATGTTGTTGCCGTTAAAGTGGTTTGTTTAATATTTGAAGAGTATAATTAAATGTTTCTCCAGGGCATATTTCAATGTATTAGTTAGTATGATTAAATATGTATAGATTTATTTTTGATGATGCAGTTTTCGTTGTTCTCATATAATGTTCTAGTTATTGCTATTATTATCTTTTGTCTATAATACAGTGTTGCCACTTTTTGAATAAATATTCAAAAACGGGACTGTTTTCACATTCATTGGACAAATTTTTAATAATGACGTTTCTGTGGTTTCTGAAGTTTTCGTAACTTCTTCAAATTTCGGGCTAAAAATTGTTTATTTGTTCATTAATGCCTAAAAAACTTGTGGAATATTAACAATACAGGAATTATAAATCCCAGAGCTTATTAGGTTGTATATAATTAGGTTTATGTTATATGTAATTATTTCTATATAGTTTCGGATATTACATTAATTCATGTCGTCAATGTGGGAGTATGAACATTTTTATATTTTGTAACTTATTGTAAATTATGTTTTAAAGAATCACAAAAAAATGTTTATGATTTTCAGCAAATAAATTAACTAAAGTATAATTTGTCTACACATTTTTTGGTTTTTTTCAGTCTACTAATATTCAGCAAACATTTTTTTAACTTTTAGCAGGGAGTTTTTAGCAAATAACTGTTACCAAAACTTTTGCTGTAAAAAAATAATTTTGTTGTTAAAATTTAGATTTTGCTGAAACTAGCAACTTTTTTGCAAGCACCCTCCTGACTAAAATTTTGCTGACTCAGAAAAATTTTTTGCTGACTTTACTTTTGCAATTTTTTTTTCAGTGTATTATTATGACTTTATTTATATTTTGGCTTATATAAAAAAAATGGTCAAAAATACCACCACTTCCAAAGACCATAAAAACTAAATTCGAACTAGCTTTTCAAAACCATATCGCAGTTATGTTTATCCAATAGTCAACTTTTATTTCGCATAGGAACCATTGAGTCTGACGGCGATGACCCAAAATTTGTTGCACAGTGTAGTCAATAAACTGCACTAAGAATTTATTTTGATCTGGATAAACATTAATTGCATACGCTAAAATCCCAAAACTTATCAAAAAAATTGTGAAAAATAATTTGTTGTAGGCTGGTCCATATTCGGATTTAATTCTTGCATACTCAGTCAGGAGACAATGTTCTTAGAATTTCTAGAGATAATTGTTAGGTTAAATCACAAATCAAAGAAAAAAACGAAATCAACAAACAATAACACACTTATTTTGTGTTACAAAATTCACACTTCAGATTCGAAGTAAAACAAAATTTTGATATAGTGCAGTACATTATGATACGTAACATTGTAAAATTATACATGAAATCATGGTAGTGAATATATTCTATATATAGTAATATATGCCACAGCTAGAGTAATATCAATCGATATATATTTAGATATAAATATATATTGGACTATATCAAACATATTTAAAAATCCAAATCCAAGATAGAACCTAAAAAAAAAAAATGTAACTATATATAATTCGAAAATCGCAAAATAGTTTACGAAATAGTTTACAATTCTGTGAAATCGATTTCCATTATAAAAAACAAACTCTCCAGCAAAATATTTTAGAAAAAATTATCTATGAACCTGTTCTAGAAAAGCTTCTTTTACCACCGTTTACATGTTACCGTTTCACTGTCCCAGAACCAGTTCTAAAGCAACTTGTTCTAGTTTGGAGGTAAAGAACTCCTTGCAAATAGGACAAACTCCGTTTAACAAGAATCGGTTGTAAAACAGAAATTTTAAGCTATTATAATACAGTATAAGTTGTTCTGCAACCTGTTATTTGGATTTTAATGGGCCATTTTAATATTTTAATTTTAATTAAATTAAAATTAAAATTAACAACTTCGCTTAAAAAGAAAGTTTGATGTCCTAAACAAATATAAATAAAATTTAAGTTATTAACACATTTCAATTATACATTTTTGGTTTTACAACAGTTTTATGGAGGTCATATATATGTTACTTAATGTCTTTCAATTTAAATATGTTTGGATTATTATGTATCTAATTATACCTAATTGTATGAAATATAATACAATTATATGTAATTATATTGGGACAAAACTCGGATAGAATTGTATAGTTTTTTATTCAATTGTATATATTTAAATATAATTAAGTTAGTTAAGTTAATTTAAGTTTTTTGTAAAGCATTTGCCACAAATTTGTAATTTCTGGTAAATTAATTAAATTTGATCAACAAAAATGAAAAACGTGGCTTTATGTTCTATTTGTTCTTTTAAACACTCAGAAAACAGATTGGATGGAGTTCGGTCAAAACCACATTTATTTGCTATAACGTTATTTTATTTGGTACTACCAAAACATTGATTAGTAAAGCAGAAATACTGCATTCGAAATTAAAAAGAGGAAAATTTTTTATTGATAATTCCAATCAACTTTAGAAATAAAAGTCGGTTAGTAATTTGTAAAGTAGAAGCCACCATTTATTTAGTGAGAATACAAGCAAATTGGTACAATCTTTCACATTTTTACAAAATTAAAAGAGGTAACTGTAAATACGAGTTTCGCAACCAAATATGCCATTACATTTGGGTATCAGTAGATCCAACCAAATTGTGGATTGCATTGATTACAGGAGCAACTAATGATTGGTATTGTCAAATTAATTTTTAATTAATTAATTAAATTAAATTCATTGAATAATTCAAATTTAACATTAAACATTTATAAGTGTTTGTGGTGTAGTAGATAGAGAGGTAGCCTTGTACTCCGAACTTCCGAGTTCAAATCTCGGAAAAGACAAATACAAAAAGTTTTTTTTAATTAAAATAAAATATTTAAATGTTCAAACAGCAAATATGGCAAAGAAAATTCAAAGTGATTGGGGCGCAGTAGGCCATGGTTTAAATCCAGTAAAGTCAACAAAGTTTTTTTAATTTCAATAAAATTTTGTGGAATGAAATAATATTTATGTGGAATAGAAAATTGAATGAGACAACTAAATATTAGCTTTTAGGACTAAAAATAAAATTTAATAGGAAGATAGTTGTAGTAACCAGCAGAATTCGATTAGAAACAAATTCGATGGCCACAACTGAGACTGTTTTCTGGGTGATTCCATGTTTGTTAAACTCCTTATATTTAAAAAAAAGAGAAAAGTGTACTCAAAACTTCGTTTAACTTTTTTCATTTGTAATTATTTTACCAATTTGATGCTCTTTATTTTTAGTTCCTTTACAACTGGCTTTAGGTTTCAAGTACACAATTCCCAATACACATTACGTGGAACAGAATTTTAAATTCACTGACTACCAAGCCAGAAAATTACGTCGTTGGTACCAAAGTATTATATTTCTGAAGGTTTCAGTGATTTGAAAGTCCCAAAATGATAACATGCCTTCACCGTTCCTTTTTTACAATAAAGTACTTTTAAAATAATGACTTAAGTGCTTTGGCAGCACCAAAATTTTAATTTTAAAACATTGGCAAGGTATTGGCAAAACAATTAGTATAGTGTTTAATAGGGTATTCAATTTACTCGGGTTTGCTTTTGTTCGAGTAATCGAGTAACTCGATTTTGAGGTTTTTAATTTACTCGAGTAGGCGAGTAACTCGAACAATTTTAATACTTTAATTTTATTTTCCAAAAACTCACATTTTTGTAAGTTTTTATATTTTATTAGTGCTAATATAACATATATATACAAATTAACAAATTAATTAAAAATTTTAGTAAAAAGTATATCTGAAAGAGAAAAACACTCGCTAAGATCATTTATTATTGCGACAGTTTTGTCTCAGTACACTCAAAGCAAAAGCGTTATTATATCAATGAAATTCTTTATAAATATGTTGAAATCTTCATTGATTTTCTTTCAATATAACTGGTTCATAAATATGTATTAAACTGTTTTATAAAAATATTTGTAAGGTGATCCGTTTTGTAATTTCACTCAGACTTGACACAGTTTTGTTATATTAGTGTGTTAGTACTAAACGAAAAAATAGTCCATTTTGTCCTGTCATTTTGGGATTTTGAGATATGTAATTTTTCTAAACAAAATTATAAAAAAGTTTTGAAACAACGTTCATGAATATTTAAGAAGATTTTCATCATATTAATGAAAACTTCATTACTTCTATATGTAAATTTTAATAAGTGGTAATTTTGCGTAGGACCGCTATGAATTTCCATATAGGGCTTCTGAAATTGGCTTGTTACAACGACATAAAAGGGACCAACAAAAAGTTTTTAGTAAATGACATTTAAAAATTCCTTTTGAAAATATAGTATTTATATGTAGTTTCTTTAGATCAAATGGCAACTAAATTAAAAAAAAAAAATAATGTTTGATCCCACTTTTAACCCTCAAATCCGCACCAATAATCTTAAACACCCCAGTCTTAGAACTTGTTTTATTAAAAAATATCCAAGTTTCTTCGATATCGGAGTTTTTCGCATTAAGTTCTTCGTTTTTCGTAATATAATTTCTTTAACAGTGCTCACTTAATAAAAAAATACACTTAACATTTAAATATTCACTATAACAGTCACATTATTTTATACAAAATATTAAAAAAATATAAAATAGTTCATATTTTTAAATTACTCGAGTTACTCGATTAATCGACCAAAATTGTTCGAGTTATTCTTTACTCGAAATTGGCCACTTCGAATTACTCGAACAATTGTTCGACATCATTTCATCGATTAATCGAGTAACGGTTAGCCGATTGAATACCCTAGTGTTTATTTAATAATACAATGAGTGCTGGGCCAGCCCCAAAATGGTATCACCAGCTATGGCTCGGCCGACTATATTTCACAGTGTTGGTAAAGCACTGGCAAAACTAAAAATAGAGTACTTTTTTATAATTCTTATTTTAATTATTTATAAACTAAAATGTATTTTAAAAAAAATTTAACACAAAAATAGCAAAATAACTCTTGAATTAAAAACTTTTTTATCTTGGTTTAAGGGGGTCTGGTTCCATTGGGACCCCTAGGGCCTAAAAACCGGTATGCATAGTAACATGTACGTGTGAAAGGAAATTTACTCAGGATTTCAAAGGTTAAATTTTTTTTAAACATGATACGTGGCGCCCTCTGGAGCCATGTTAAGTTTTTTTTAGGTAAAAAAATGGGAAATGAGTAAAAAAAATTGTAGCAAACTGAGCGATTTTTGTTTTTTTTTATGTGTTTTTGTTAATTTTTTTATAAAAATGTCTGTACAATTCATGATTTTTTATAATAAACGCCATGAAAATCGATTAAAATATGACTTTTTGACATTAACCAGTGCTTACTGTGTAGAGGTGATAGTACAGAATTAAATCCATTCATATGACTTTTCTAACGTTGCCTTTGACAATCTAAAAAGATATTTTAATTTTTAAATGTATTTTTAAAAAATCTCCATTTCGAAATTTTCCAAATCTCCATTCCAAAATGGCAACTAATTTTAAACAATATTTTTTATATGATAAATGTTTGTAAATGTTGTAATGAAAACACTTTTTGTCAACGTTGGAAACGTTATTTTAAGGTACTTTTTGTTAACGTTGCGAAAGCGTTCTAAACAAGTACCTTATCGGTGGTTAATATATTTTTTATTCATTACAAATTTTATAAATAAAGTAATGACAAAGCACTTTTTGCAACCGTTGGGACAGTGTTCCAAATTTAAGCTTTGCCATGACAAAATATTAATTCAAAATTTTTTGTTTCTTTTTTTTGATATTTCAATTCACAATATTTGGGCATATAAAATATTTCATTCAAGAAAAATATTGATTTAGCAAGATTTGAAAATGGTGCAAATTACTCTTTTATCAGTGATTTCGAAGCTGAAATGATTTTAATCATTCAAAATTTTAAATGTTTGCATTTTCCTTCCATAAAAATAGTTATCTTTTAAATAAAATTTAAATAAATGAATGATTTTTATTCGATTTGAGATTATTTTATCACAGTTTATTTAGATGTTTTTATTAAAAAGAAACTTGATAAAATTTTGTTAGTAAATTACAAAATTTTAAACTTCGATGAAAATTTAAAATTTTTAAAAATCGTAATTTTTCTATATGTTGAATTTTGTAAAATCGCCATTATTCACTACGTATTTCACTGCAAAAATGTTCAAATTGGAGACAAATCGTAAAAGTTAGAAGCGTTGGTCTCAAATGTGTACGATATGTATGAATTTTTTATATTAAAAAAGGAATTTTTTTGAAATTATACAAAAAAAACTGTATTATAATTATTTTGTGTAATTTCATATGTTTTTGGATAATTTTTGCCCTACGGCTGTGTAATTTTTTGTTTTACTGGTGGCAACACTGCTTTAATCTCTCATTGGATTTTTATAAAATGAATAAATGAATTCATTTATTTTTATAAAATTATGCACAAAACTAAACAAATCTAATACTAAACAACACATTACTTTAAACTCAATTATTTGATAATAATAATGATTTTGTTAAATGTATTGAAAACTAATTTAAACAATAATATTTTATGATACAGAAAGTCATTTTATATACAATATACATGATTTATAAATTGCAAATTTATTACTCAACAATACGATGACAATAAATGAACAACAAAATAAAGTACGAGAATAGAACAAATAAAAAAATGTATCCGACAGAAAGTTAAATTGTTGAAAACAATATAGACAACAATAGAAAATACACTATGTTTAAAGAAAATCTAAATTTTTAAAACGATAAATTTTTACAAAATAAAACTAAAACCTCTCCATTAAAAATGTTCTTAAACACAAATTTCTTTTTTATATCTCTCTTATTGTGACAGATTTGCCACTAAAGTTACTTTTTTATAAACACTTTGTTTTGTACTTTTTATGCATAGAGTTTTCATATGAATACGATTTTATGCATAGTATGTTGAATGCTATGTTTCCACTTACGTGTTTTGAACAAAACATGTGTTTTGGTGAAAAAAAAATGTGTGTGAAAACAAGTACAAAACCTGTTTTATTTCAAAACACATCCAAAACACGTTCAGTGGAAACGTAGAATTAATCTAATTCCATGTACCACATAACGTACACTCACAATATTTTATAGTTAGAAACAAACGAATTTGTACATTAAAACTATAGAAAAAGTTGTTAAAAACAGGACTACTGATTTTTCGTTTAAAACAATAGTAATTTCCAATTATTTTTAATTGTTAAAAAATTAACTAAAAATATCGATAAAAACAAAGTACTTTCGTTTATTTTAACTATTAAAAAATAATTGCTTAATCCGTTAAAATAAACGACGTTCGTTTTTTTTTGACTATCAAAAAATTACCGAAAATCCATAAAAATAAAAGATTTTCCATTATTTTGACAATTAAAAATTTAACTCCCAAAACTTAAAAATAAACGATTTTCCTTTATTTTAACCATCAAAATTTTACCCCCAAAAACGTAAAAAAAAAACGATTGTCGTTTATTTTAGCTATCACCAAATTTAATTTAAAAGAAATAAAAATGTATTATTTACATAATGTATTATATACATAATAATATATGTTAGGATTTATTTTTAAAACTAAATAATAAGATTAATTGAATAATAATTAATTGAGCGAATGGCGCCTAACATTTATATGGCAGCATAACGAAAAAGGATGACCTTTGAGTTCATCTTTTACTTTAATATGCAAATAACTTAAAAAACTATGTGTTTGTAAAATAAAAGACAATTAAAATCTAAAGAAAAACTATAGTGATGGTAAATAAAATATTTGGTTTAGTACTAAAGTAAAAAGCACTTTTGTAAACATTTTGGTACCTTTTGATTTAATTTAATTGTTAAGGTACTCTTGCAATACTATTGCACATATTACTGACAATTTTATTATCATTCAATGTAGCCAACTCAATATTAAATATTTAACACATATCTTGTGCAGACACAAAACCTTTTTGATTTTTTCTAACCTTCCAATATGACATACACACGGGTAATTTGTTGCAAACTAGCAAAAGTTGCACAAGAATATTGCTTAATTTTAAATTTACATTAAACATTGATGCGCTTTATCTTGTTAACCTAAAAAACACTAGACTTTTACCATATTGCTAATTAATTTTCTTGTATTCAAATAATTAGCTAACACATGTTCTATACTGCGAAAATTATAATCCTAACTTTTCGTTTTATTTTATATATATTAAACTTTGTTATTTATACATGAATAAAGAAACTCAGAGTTTTTACTCTATCTCTAGCATGCTGTCTCTTCATCTCCTAGATGTCATCTAATAGATATGCTTTAACATATAAATTTGGAACAGTGAGGGAACTCCATCTCTGTTCTAATATGCACATTATGCACCGTCAATACTGCTCAAGGATGAGAAAGTGCAAATTTGCATCGTGTGCAAATAACCACGCTGAATACCCTCAGTAAAATAAAAAAGTAAAACAAAATTTACTGAAACAAAGCACTTAATCGCCAGCTGGGCCACTTTGGTACTTTTTGGACTGAAAATGTAAAAAAGTAATTTATTTACCATCCCCAGTTCATGCATATGAAAAACGTTTGAGAGAACTTTTAAAAAAAAAGATTATTGTGATTTTTGTGTGATTTTTTTTTTTAAACAAGTAGATTTTTTTTTAAACATGTAGATTTTAAACGAAAATATTAACTGCTACAGAAAATCCGTATTAATTCATAGTTTGTTTTTTAAATAACAGACAAAAAAGTTGAAAAATATGTTTCTTTGTATTTTAATAGTTTATTCAGTTAAAAACAAACTTTACGGATTACTTTTTAAATAAACTACAATCGGTAACGGAAAATATATTGTGAGTGTATGAGTAATTTTTTTTTATTTTACCATACAAATGTATAGTTGCTTAAAAGTATGCAATACTATTTTTATAAATAAAAAATTTCTATGCAACAACTGTGGGAAATGTCAGCAAAACAAATTCTCCCCTTCAATGAATATTGGCAAACAAATAAAAATAATTAAGCATAAAATAAATAAATTTACGAATTATTAACAAACAACTACAATTGAACAATTTTTAGAATTTTATGTGTGATTACATACACCAGGGTGGACCAAATATATAGAAAATGTTTAAATTTTTATATTTTAAATCTCCTTAGAACTTTATTCTGACTGATTCCAAAATTATTTTCTTTAAAAAACACATTTTTCAACGTAAGCAAGATTATTCGAGTTGAAGATCGTCAGTTTTTTTGTTAATAATACACTCGCATTAAAAAAACAATGCAATGTTGTTTATTAATAAAATATGTCTTCATCTCTTAATGTCTTTAAAATATTTTGGAAATAATTCAGGCATTTCTTACTGGCTGATCGACTTGCCATGAAACATTACACATTACTAAGAAGACAATAATGGAGCACAATTGATGAGTAATATGTTTTTTGTTAAAATTCTGCCTATACTGGAGGCTCTAGCTTTTCTAAAACTTCGAGTTCTGATGAGATATTTAGCCAGATAGAAATACTAGTATCAACCTAGCTCATATGTTTGATTTTCTGTATTTTTGTAAATATACGGAGGTTGAAAGCTTTTTATAAATTAAAAATAAAATAAAACTAATATCGATGTATATTAGGTTGTCCCAAAAAAAATAAAAATTTGGATTTTCTCGGAAGATCTTTCCTAATTTGGATACTCATAAGGTAAAGTATTTTTGAGAATTTTATCAGATTTTTCGGAAGTGGTTTAGAGGTCGCGCAAACCGATTTTGTGCCAAAAACCGAGCTTTTTGGGCTTTTATTGAATTATTCTTGAAAATTGCTAAAAAATCGGTAATTTTTCGGCTTCTGAGTAAATATTCTTAAAGAAAATTTTCGGATCTTTAATTTTATGTGCATAAGTAATAAGTTTCGTCAGGGATTTTGCACATTTTGATACATTATATAACAGTTTTTGTAAATTTTCAAAAAATATGAAATAGAATGCTTTATAACTTTTAAAATTTGTATGAAGACTAAAAAAGCTAATGATGCAGTTTAAAAGATTATGAAGTTTTAAATAAATTAGCAGAAAAAACAATATAATTTTCTCTTACCGTTCTCGAGTTATACCCTTTTGAAGCTTTGCACCCATTGTATGAAATTTTTAGTACTATAAGATTTGGGCATCCGATTTGTTGCAAACTTTAGATTATGAGATTTGAAAATTTATTTATTGCATGTCAAAGCTTAGTTTTAAGTGTTGTCAAGTTGTGGACAGCAAAAAAAGTAGCCAAAAAGCCGTTATCACTAGGTGGCACTAATATGGCTCGAACTACAATTCATGATTTATTCATGAAAATAAACAAATTCAGTGTTTTATTACAAAAGCCAGCCTAACTTTTTTTGAAGCCTGCCACATTTCTACTGATTTTTTACAAACGGATCCAGAAAAATGGGAAAACAAAAAAATCATTTCAGGAAGCAAAACACAAAGTTCAACAATTGCAAGTTGTAAATGATGTCGCAGAACGTGGTGTGGCCTTGGCTAATAGTTATATCAATATCACAACTTCTGAAACAGACTTTCAGAGTTTACTGCAGGGGGTAGAGCAGCATCGCAAGAACTCTAATAAATGATTTATAACAAATCTATTTTTCTTTGTTTTTAATATAATTGTTATGTATGAGTGGTAAGTAACTATTATTTTATTTGAAAAACATTTTCTAAATCCAATTATTTAAAGTTTAAACCAATGCAAACCTAGTTCATACAATGTGTACAAAGCTTTAAAAGGGTATAACTCGAGAACGGTGAGAGAAAATTCATTTTTTTTCTGCTAATTAATTTAAAACTTAATAATCTATTAAACTGCATAATTAGTTTTTTTAGTCTTTATACAAATTTTAAAAGTTATAAAGCATTATTTTCCATATTTGTTGAAAATTTACGAAAAACCGTTATTAAATTGTCAAAATGTGCAAAATCATTGCCGAAACTTATTATTTATGCACATAAAATTAAAGATCGGAAAATTTTCTTTAAGAATATTGGCTCAGAAGCTGAAGAAATATCGATTTTTTACCAATTTTCAAGCAAAATTCAAAAAACCCCAAAAAGCTCGATTTTTGGTAAAAAAAATCGATTTGCGCGACCTCTAAACCACCTAAGAAAAATCTGAAAAAATTCTCAAAAATTCTTAGCCTTATGAGTATTCAAATTAAGAATGATCCCCAAATTTTTTTTTTTGAATGGGACACCCTAATGTATATAAAACAAAAAACTAATGAAACTATAAAAAATATTATTTGAGCCAAAGTATAAACTAAATTTTTTTATATGAATACAACATTTTTGGCCTTGTAAGTTTAGTAACGTCATGATGCTTGATGTGAAAAGACCCAAGCCACGTGTTTGATTACTAAGAAGACATGATTAGAGCAGAATATATGATTAATAGGTTTTTTGTTAAGTTCTGCCTATTCTGGAGGCTCAAGGTTTTCTGAAACTTCGGGTTCTGATGAGATCTTTAGCCAGATCGAAATACTAGTATCAACCTAGCTCATATGTTTTATTTGCTTTATTTTTGTAAACAGTTATAAATAATTCCCTTCGGTAAACCATTTATAACTATATTTGCTCTATTTAGCCGTCGTTGTAAAATGTCGTTCTGAGTCTGAAGATTCTGTATATTTTCTCTCAATGATCTGATTTACAATATTGGAGCAACTATCATCCTCCAGCTGATGGATTTTATTCGAGAACTACGTACGAACAGCATTTAGAATCTCGTCAACTTTTTCTTGAAATATTTTAATGGAACTTTGTAGTTGTTTATCCAGCTCAGCTTTATAATTGTTTTGTGGCTTCTCCAGGTAGGACGAAAAATCTGTAAAACATCGTCGTAAATCGTCACTTAAATTTGATATGATGTTGTGAGCGATATTATTAGCAGTTCGAGTGACGTCATCGACATGTTCGACATTTGCTTCAGTTGCAATGCAATTTTGGTATGTAAATTTTTTTTTTTTTTATTTTATTAATTAAAATCATATAATTACAAAATATATAATATTACCCTAACCGAACACTAGCTAATATGGCCTTCGGTGCGTTGTAGCGAAAACAGATTAATGCCTCTTGTGGGAATTGAACCCACGACCCCCGCACTGATAAGCCAGCACGCTACCAACTATCCTACCGGGGCGCACAATATGTAAATTTAAAAATTTTGTGACAATATAAAACAGAATGTTGATCACTTGTTATTTTCAAACAAGTATTGTGATAAAACGTACCACAAATACTGCATGCAAGACTATTTTGGGTGTCTTCAACATTCTTCTTAGATTTTGGGCAAGTAAATGCTTCTTTTAAGTTTGGCATTATGTAAATAAAATTTTTATAATAAAAATCTTTTTCCAAAAATATAATTATTTTTTCAAAAATCAGATGCTTACGATGTAAACAAACAAAACCAAAGGTTCTGCTTAAGAAAAGTTTAGTTGCGCGTCTGTATAAGTACAAATGGCGGAGATGTTTTTTTTTTTATTTTGTTGTCTTCTTTAGTATATTTAAGCAGGCAAAAATTTTGTAAATGTTATTTATAACTCACCAACTAAGTATATATAAATTAAATAACAACACTATTATATTGTAACTTTTAAAATAATTTTCTAATTTTCTAATTTTCTGCTTTTAAACAATTAAATTTATTTAATTTTAATTAATTTTCTGGTAACAAAAATAAATGACTACTTCGCCATAGCAAGGTTGCCAGAACAAAGTTCAAAAGGTTGCCAGATCAAAGTTCAAAAAATTCAGAATACAATATGGCATTTGTGTTACAGAAAAAGTGAAACTTAATTTTATTTTAAAAATGTAAAATTTTAGATTGATGCATGTTTAAAAAATGTTTAGATTGATGCATGTTTAAAACATGTTTGTGCATTTGCATCAAAAATTTATTTTTTTAATGCGTATTTTTTTATTACATGAGTGTGAAAAAGGACAACCATATAAATCGAGTGCTTTTTTGAATCAGAAAATAACTACTTTCGAAAATAGAGCTCTTCAAAATTACATACTTTTGAAATTAGTTTGAAAATTAAAACCATCAAAAAATCTCGAGTTTTTGAAAATATAAAAAACTGCCCAAGTAGAAATTACCGATGGTACAAAAAACTAGCAGATAGTTGGTTAACAGGAATACCAAAGAAAAAGCATTGGGAAAGCACTTATTTGGAACACTTTGCCGACGTTTGCAAAAAGTGCTTTACAAAAATTATAACTGCTTATTAAAAAAAAAACGACCGCTGGCAAAACATCAGTTGAAACAGATTTGCCAACATTTTCAAAAAGAACTTTACCAGTACTTGTTTTAAAAATTTACGACCGTATATGGAAAAATAATGCTGCGAAAACATCGATTGATTGTGCTCTGCCAGCATTTATACAAAGTTCTTTGTCATTACTTCCATCACAAAAGTTACGACTGTATATTCCGCTTTTATAACACCTGTTTAAAGGGCTTTCCTAGCACACAAAATTTACGACTGTATACAAAAAAATTCTGCAGTCAAAACATTGATCTAAAGTGTCTTACCAACGTTTGAAAAAAGTTCTTTACCAGCACTGCTTTCACTTAATTTACTACTGTTTATGAAAAAATTTGAAGTTGAAAAATTTGGTTGGAATTTGTACAATTGCCAATACAGACTTTCAGGCAAAATCACTTTTTATTATAAATTTGTTCATAAAAACATATTTCAAATAAAATGTTGGTTGAAAAAGTTTTAATATACTCCTATCCTTCTCAATTTAAACTAAAAAATATAAATTTCAATTTTCTTTATTTGCGCAAAAACAAAAAAAATACTATTAAAGCACATTCCATATGGTTTTGCCAACGCTTCGCCAACCTTTCGAAACACAAAAGAACAAACGAATATTTATGTTATTATTTCAGGGTTGACAGGGCACTTATTTTACCATTGCTGTCAATGCCATCCCAACGTTGCAAAAAACAAACGGCCAACCAAAGATTGAGGTTATAATTTCAATATTTGAAAAACAGGCGTCCTGCCAACGCTTTTACCACCATATACAGTACTTTGCCAACGCTTTGCCGTTTGTATTTTTCTACCTGTGTGTATATGCAGATGTGTTGTGGGCTCTATTCAGTATGTGTGAACAAAAATTTAATCAAATTTTGAAGACCCTCGGTCAATTTCAATGTGATGTATCAAAGAACTTATTATATATCGAGCCCTAACCGTCAAAAGACGTAAGCGCCAAAATCATAATATAACTGCAGATGAATATAACAGAAGATAGCTTTTTAGTTATTTTTTTATTTTTATCCAATTGCAATGGAATTTGTACACACCCAAGTAAAAACAAATTATATGGGACATCATCAAATTGTACTAAATTATATATAAATTAGATATATGATGAGATCAAAAATGACCCAAAAAATGAGAACATATAATTGTATCTAAAATACATCAAATTGTATAGAATTCATTACAATTGTATTGAATTAGATTAAACTATAAGCAATTAAATACAATTTTATACAATTTGATGTATATTATGTATATACAATTTTATCCGAATTTTGCGTAGTATACAAAATGTTTGTGTATTATATATAATTGTATGGAATAAGATATTATTAGCTGAAAGTTGATACAAATAGTTCCTAGTTTATCTTAACAATTTTATCAAAGTATGTCTAATTTCATAAACTCATATATATGTAGGTTTCTCACTTGTTCTAATGTTTTTTAATGAAAACACGTATTTACTTATTTTGATTTTAATTAATTTATTGAATAAAAAAACTTATAAGTAAATGTTTAAATATTACAAAACGATTATTGTCGATTGTTGTAAACTGTTCAAGTATCAAAACCAGACTAACTTCAAACTTTCTATCGTCCGTCTCTTCAACCTTTACTCGCTAAATCTACTCGTTTAATTGTCAAGCACAGTGTTGCAATTATTAGTATTTCTGACCGCTTCTAGTCGTTCGTCCGTTTAACCCTAGTCCCACATTCGGCCGTCCTGCACGGTCATTCGCCCCGAATGACGGGTTCCACCTTTTCATGTATTCTGCTACCGTATTCGTTTTCCGTGGACCTTCGCCTTCACCAAACTTCTCGACTTCATAACGGTCGTGATTTAATCCTTCAATTATCTTATAAGGTCCAAAGTATTTTGGTTTCAATTTTAAACCAGCTCCGAATTGGGTTCGTTTGATTGCCACTAACTCATTTTCCTTGTATTCGGGTGCTTTAACTCTTTTTTTGTTAAACGTTTTCCTGTTTTCGGCCTGCATTTTAGCAATATTTTCCTTAGCAATATTACGAATTTCGTCTCTTTCTTCATCTAACTCTTTTATGGCAAATTCTTCAATCAATTTTCTAATATCTTCTTGGGTTTCTATTCGCATTTCACAACCAGTTAATATTTTAAATGGTGATACTTTTGTGCTACGGGGTGGAGTATTATTAATACACTGTTGTACTTTATCAACTTGTTTGTACCATTGCTCTGGATTTTCTACACACAACTTTGACAATAATGAAACTACAATTTTATTAATTCTTTCAACCTGTCCGTTTCCTCTAGGGACACCTGTTGCAATTAGAAAATGTTGAATATTTTGTTGCTCGCAATATTCTTTAAACGTGTTTGACGTGAACGCGGTTCCTCTGTCTGAAATAATTCTTTCAGGATTTCCAAAAATTGCCGATTGCCGCTTCAATCTATCTACAACTTCCTCAGTACCTGTACTTTTCGTCGGGTATAACCACACAAATTTCGAAAATGAATCCACTACCACAAGTATATGATTGTAGCGCTTTTTTGTTTGGTCCATTGGGCCGACGTGATCTATATGGTACGTTCTTAATGGTCTGTCTGATTTGTCAATAGGGTTTAATAGACCCTCACCTTTACCTGCTTTTGCCTCGCTTATAATACATTCGATACAGCTACGTACCACTTTGTTCACTTTTGGTTTAATATTCGGTATATAAAAAGCTTTCTCTACCAAGTCGCAAGTTTTCTTTGTTCCAAAATGACCTTCACGATGTGCTATTTGGATAATTTCCTCGTCCATACTTGCTGGTATTACTATACGTTCTTGGTTCGGATCTTTGTAAAGTAAGTCATGTTTTAAATAAAAATCTTCATAAGTGTCTGTCTCGATCACTTTTCGAATGGCTTTAACCCATTCATCTTGTAATTGTGCTTCCCTTAGGCGATGTTTTATAGAGTCCTCTACCAACAGACAAGAGACTCTGCTCAAAGCATCCACGTGACGCATTTTGTTGCCAGATCTGTGTTCTATTGTGTAATCAAATTCCTGTAGGAACATAGCCCATCTAGAAACTCTCAAAGGTACGTCCTGCTTTTTGATTGTCATTGCAAACGCATTACAGTCAGTAATAATCTTTATCTTATTACCCATTAAATAAACTCTCCACTTTTTCAATGACTCTATAATAGCTAGTACCTCGAGCTCATATGAATGGTATTTTTGCTGTGCATCTGTTGTTTTACGACTCATGTACTCTACTGGGTGTAATTGTTGATCGTCTGCGTTTTTCTGAAATAATACAGCTCCATAACCATACATACTCGCATCTGTATGTACTTCTGTTACTGCTTTGGGATTATATAAATTTAATACTGGTGCATTGACCAAACTCGCTTTTAACTGATTAAATGCTAACATCTGTGCATCTCCCATTTCAAATACAGCATTTTTCTTCAGCAAATCCGATAACGGTTTTGCAATCATAGCAAAATTCTGAACGAATCTTCTAAAATACGATGTAAGTCCTAAAAATCGTTGAAGCGATTTTTTATCTCTCGGAGCTGGGAAATTTGAGACTGTTGAAGTCTTTTCAGATGATGGTTTAATAGTAGAGTTTTCTACCACATATCCTAAAAAATTCACTCTACTCTTCAAAAATTGACATTTTTCCCATTTTATTTTCAAATCGTGCTTCTCCGCTACACTTAGCACCTTCTTCAATTTTTCGATACCTTCCTCCTCGTTTAGCGACGGAATGATGATATCATCAATATAAACAACGATCGTACCATCTTGAATCAATTCTCTATAAATCGAATAAATAAACCGGGAGAACACTGCCGGTGAATTTGAAATACCAAAAGGTACGTAATTAAACTCGTATTGACCATTGTGGGTCACAAATGACGTATACTTTTTAGATTGATCTTCAACTGGTACATGAAAGAATCCATTCCTTAAGTCTAGCGTCGTGTAAACCTTAGCGGCTTGTAGTTTATGCAAAACATCATCTATCAATACCATTGGAAAATTATCTCTTAATATTTTTTCGTTTAATTTACGAAAATCGCAGCACAATCTCTTACTGCCGTCTTTTTTTGGCACCAACACAATAGGTGACGAATATTCAGATGTACTTGGTTGTATAATACCATCTCGCAACCACTCTTTAACCTGTTGCTCTACATTATTTTGGTCCTCGTATGACAACCGACGAGGTCTCTGAAATATCGGTATATCATCTGATAAAATTATCTTCATTTTAATTGGAGACGGTTCCTGTTTTCCTGGACTATATCTCTTAATTACATTTTCAACGTTAACCACCGTTTCCTTTGACAAATGTGATAAATCATATTTATCGTCATCTTCGATCACCACGGTTGAACAAAATACTTCAAACTCATTCTCAGTATCTGTTAAAAATTCATTATCGTCCTGTTGACGCTTCACGTTATCAAATTTTCCTACGAAAGTCGCGCCTTTCGCGGTTATCAGAATATTTGTCTGATCCAAAATGTCATTACCGATAGCAGCCGGATAAACAAAATTCTTAGCGACGAAAAATTTAACATTAAAATCAATGCTATCTATAGTAATTAACTTCTCAAAATAACCAATCGTTATTAATCTGTAACCGCCAGCTGCAATAAAACTTCGCTCTTCCTCAATGAAATCAAGATCTCCTAAATTTCTATAAACATCTAAACGAACTATTGAAATATCGCTACCTGAATCTATAATTGCCGAAAATTTCACACCGTTTATTTCAATTTCCTTAAAATTCCGATTCGCCACAGAATTAACGTTCTGTGTTTCCTCGCCAACATGTTTCACCATACACGAATTAATATTTTCCCTCTTCACATTGGGTTGCGTCTGACTTTTGCATTCGAACGATTTGTGTCCTGGTTTTCCGCACTTAAAACATTTAATTGTAGTTGATTTACAATCTTTTGCAAAATGATCACCTTCACCGCATTTATAACATTTTTTCTTCTTGCTAACATTATATTTATCTTGTTCTATTTTGTTTGATTCCGAATACGATTTAGAGGTTGATGCCTGCTGTGCCGATCCACGAATCTTCTCATACGTTTTATCTTCTCTTTTAAATCTTCAACATTTTTTGCCTGGTACAAAATACTTTTTCCAAATTTTGAATCAGGGATTCCATCAACAAAATACTGAATCAAACTTTCCTCGTCAAGTCTAATAGGTTTACCGATCTCCATTAGTGTGTAGAGGTATTCCCGATAACTTTCACTGTTCTTCTTTCTACGATTTTTAAGCATTCGGTGTACATCAATTGCCGCTAATTTAGCCCCAAATTCATCTATTAACGCTCCTTTAAGCATTTCCCAACTTTTCAGTCCACTTTGACTGCGAATAAACATACGAGCTGCTCCTTTTAATAGCTGCTTAGCGTAAATAAATTTCTGAAGCTGACTCCATCCAACAGCTGCAGCATTGTCCTCAAAATCTTCTACCCAATTTCGAATATCGATATTATCAGTACCACAAAAAGTAACAAGCGAATCCTCTATATCGCGTAAAGTAAACATGCTCCTTTCCACATTTACGAAACCTTGACTACGTTGCGATGTAACCTCATCATATACAGAGTCCGAATCACCTGCATCTAGACCGAAATGTTCCTTAAGTCGATTCTGTAAATCCTGCTTCCGTCCGCCCGTAGGCAAACCTAACTCTGTCAATTTACCCTTCAGTTCGTCAACTCTCAAAGCTAAAATCTCCTGTAAGTCCATATTGTTCGATTACAAAAATAATATTAATCAAATATAATTAATGTTATAAAATATAAAATATTATTATAATAAAATGATATCAAAAAATGTTTAATTATTCCACAAAGTAATAAAATTTTCAAGTCAAATAAATTTTCAAATTTATATTTACACAGATCTCAAAAATTTTGTAAATCATTTAATTTAATTTAATTCTAAAATATAATTTCACTTTTATCTCAAAAATTACGTTAAACATTTAAATTGAATTAAGTTTACTTTACAGTTTCCAAAAGTTTTTGTTACAGTTTCCAAAAATAATGTTAAATAAAAGTACCAAAAAAATCCATAGAAATTCACAAATAATCTTTTCCAATTAAAATCTTATAAAATTTACGTTACTTTTAAATTATCAATGTTAAATATACGTTACTTTTCAAATTATGAAAATTCCAATTAAATTTAAATACAATCTCGTTAAAAAGTTACATTTACTCTAATAGATGAATTCCAATTTGATTTTCTCATTTACAGACAAAATATAAATCCAATAGGATTTTCTCACTTGTTTATTTTAGAAACAAAAATCAAAATAAAATTCTTTTTAATATAAACACACACACAAACTTAACTTATGAGGATCCCACGTAGATGAACAAGTTGTTATTGATATAAGCTCCGCCTTCTTCCACTCAGAACAAAAAGCAAAACTTCTCTAGGCAAACATTTATCTTCTAGGCAATCCAGCTTTTCAACCCTTATAACAGGCATTACCAAAAAATTTTCTGTAGTGTGTTAGTGAGTAAGAGAGAGGAAAAAATTAAGAGAATTACAGTCATAGAAAAATGTTAGTAACTGACACCATTCTGACATTCATACAAAATAAGATAATCAAATACACCTGATTAAAAATGGTTTAAATATAACAGTGTATGATATTATATAATTATATGTTATTTTGTGCGGTTAAGGTCACACAAATATATGTATGTTTTTATATATAATTTCATCAACTTGAATAAAATTATACAAATTACAAGGAAAGTATCTTTCTGCGGACCGTCAGATCCAAATGAAACTAAAATATATTATAGAGAACATACAACTTTGGAAACAATTTTTTTTAGATATATCTAATGACACAAACATATTATTAAAAAGTTATCAAACAAAAAAAATTCGAACAAACTTTCGAAATATGTCTTAAAAAATGCATAAAATTTTTACATTTAATTTATACATATTTCACTTTATTTCGATGGCACAAACAACTTGTCCATAAAAAATATTTACCAAAAATTGTTCTCGTTTTTAAATAAATAATAAATAAAGAAATAAAGAAATAAATATATAAATAAATAAGTTAATAAATAACTAACCAACTAAATAAAAAAATAAATAAATGAATAAGTAAATAACTAACTATTAAACTACTAACTAAATTATTTATATTAGTATCAAAACAATCGCAATGTCTTTTAAAAACATATTCCCTACATTCCTTAAATGTGTTATGACATAAAAGGCATTGTATGTCACCAAAAGCATTTTTGATCATACAATATTTTTTGAGTGTAAACATGAAAAAAAATGTTAAGGCATCCGCTGAACATGTACACTTGTCGCATTCGCAACGACGACTAAATGAAAGAGTACAAGAATGTGTGTGAGGTAGATAAATTTTCGTTTGCACAATTGTGCAATGAAATGGTAATCCCTGCCTTATAATAACGTTCACTGTTGTTGTTGTAAATATGCGTATTTGACTGTTGTTAAATTTGTTTCATTATTTTTAGCTATCAATTTTGTCTCAGTTTTTTATTGTTTTTTTTTTATATATCACTCTAGCATTTTATCTTTTACCGCTCTATACCTATAATTTTCTTTTTTTTTTTTTGTGGTTGTCTCTAAAAAAAGTAATTCTCTTCACTTTACAAATACAATGTTTGTTCGTATTGTAGCAATAGCTTTCACATAAAAACGTTTTTACTCGTTGGGTTTTTTTTTTCTCACTTTGTGTTCGTTAGTTTTTTCTCAACTATTTTCTCTTTACGATCTCAAAAATTTATTTTTTGTTGTTTCTTTTTCAAATTAACGTATTTCTCTACTTAGAAATATATATATATATTTTTTTTTTTTAGCCTCACACTTGTTGTTTTGCTCGTTTTTCACACTGTTTTAGCTTTGTTGTACTCTTTTTTTCACACTGTTTTTTGTGTATGCATATTTCGTAAAATTTTAATGAATTTTATTTTCGTATTCATTCACATTGTTTCTAAACCACTCAGATTTTTTGTTTATTTATATCTCTTTTTATTTAAACAAATTTAACACTCAGTTAAATAAATTTCCTTGTTTAAACTTCTAATTGTTCACTCAAAACTTTTATTAATGCTTTTGTTTTATCCACTCAGGATTTTTTAACACAGTTTTTTTTTTTTAATATAATTTTGCTCTCACCCAGATTGAACAAAAAAAATAGTTTTTCCTTTCAATTCGCTCAGAATTGTTCTCTTTTCAACACAGTTTTTTCTTCTTATCGTTTTTACGTAGAACAATACAATGTTCTAGAACATTTTAGATTTTCGCAGAATTCTCCAAATTAATTTTGCACACGAACACTCACAATTACAGCTCTATCCCGGACGAGCCCCCAAAATGTAGGTTTCTCACTTGTTCTAATGTTTTTTAATGAAAACACGTATTTACTTATTTTGATTTTAATTAATTTATTGAATAAAAAAACTTATAAGTAAATGTTTAAATATTACAAAACGATTATTGTCGATTGTTGTAAACTGTTCAAGTATCAAAACCAGACTAACTTCAAACTTTCTATCGTCCGTCTCTTCAACCTTTACTCGCTAAATCTACTCGTTTAATTGTCAAGCACAGTGTTGCAATTATTAGTATTTCTGACCGCTTCTAGTCGTTCGTCCGTTTAACCCTAGTCCCACATATATGACTAATACGAGTATTATTTTTACAGTTTTTTTACGACGGTGAAACTGAAGAGTCAAAAAGTCATGGCTATATTTCAACAATTTAACTCCGAACAGGGTTATTTTGAAGAAAAATTAGCTTTTCTCAGATTTTTTCGCTATTAAAATGCATAAATCTTATTATGCGTGGAGGTATGTTGAGAGATAGTCCCAACTTTTTTCTTCATTTTCATTAAAAGTACAAAGCGCTCGCTGGAGCTAGAGTCGTTCTTGTAAACAAAAAATCTAAATTTTGTAAGTTAACTAACTGAGAAATCGCAACTCTGGAATAATATAATTATATCTAAAAATCAAAATATTTTATTATGGCACCATATATAATTAAATGAGACTTTGTAATGGACCATATATAGTCATATCTGAATTCAAATACAAATATTCGAAGCAAAATGCTCATATTTTTCTATATAAATTTGTATGGAACAATGTATGTCTTTATTTAAAATTATAAAAACAAATATTTTCACATAAAATTGTATATAATTGTATATACATTTATGTTGAGTTATATACTAACACATATATAACTCTATATTCTATATATACACTCAGGGAACTTCTGCTTTAAAAATATGTTTATTGAGCAGGTATATTAAGTATAATTATATATAAGACAATATAAAATAATATATTGCTATATATACTCCCACATAAATATTTTTGAAGCAATACAAAGCTATATACAATTAGATACAAATAGTTATGCTTTAACATATTTTTTAACTTACCCGCCATATTGGATCTGCGATTTTGAATTTTAAAAATCTAATGAGTTCAGAGATCCCAAAATCCCCTGTGTGCCAATTTTCAAGGCAATTCCGTCACTCCTTCACATATTTTTAAGCGTCCCTGAAAGTAGTATCTCAAATTACGCCTCAATATTCTCTAAACCATCATTACCTCCTTATTGTGCCACTTGACCTTTGAAGGTAGAGATCTGCACCAAATTGTTAATCCATTATACAGCTCTGTGCGTCAATTTCAATTATGGTCAGCAGGGGGTTCGCTCGTTTAAAAAGAATGACCCATATATATTTTAAAAAAATTGTTTATTGTTTATTTAAAAACTTTTTCTTGCCTTTTATCATCATAACGAAATTGATGTTAATTTCATTAGGTACTAACACTTAAACAGTTGCGTATTATGAACATCATTAGGGGAAATATATTAAATCATATTTGAAAAATATTTTATGGTAGACCCCATTTTTCAATTGAAAAAATGGGGAAATTTTGTTTATCATAAAAAGTGCTTAAAAGTTGCATAATGAATAACTCTTTACAAAACATAATAATATCTTTAAGAAGTACTTAAAGATCTTTATTGGCTATTGAAATTAAAAACAGGGGGTAAATTAATTAATTACTGTTAGCCAAAAATAAAGGGGGGGTTTGTATGTAATTGAATATTAAACCACCTTAAGACACATACAATTTAAAATCGTGTTTGTGGTTTTTAACTGGAATGAAATACAAATATATGTCATTATTAGGGCAATCAGAAAATAGCTCTGAGAACGATATTTTGAGCTCTTAAAAAAATCTCGGAAACAGTAAAATAAGCCATTTTAATATAAAAATATCGCACTACATTAAAAAATAGCCCGTTAATTTGATAACTTTTTACTACCCAGTAAAAAACGTTGCTTACCTGCAAGCAGGTTTTTAAGAGAGCCAAAAACAATCCCTTACAAACCTGATTACATATGCCATCACTTTTATATGGCGAATTCCCTCTTGGAAGCATTACTTTTGGACAAAATAAGCGCGGTTTTTGGCGCTTATAAAATGCTGTGATTTCATGGCTTTCAGTAAAATCATGTCTACATTATTACAATTAAAAGTAATAATATGAATATTATAAAATGTATTTGACATAAAATTCTACAGATATTAAATTTTGGTTGTTAAATTTTAGACATATTAATACAAGAATTATATTTTTTTTTTTGCAGCGCCACGTCCTAACTCTTCAGAATCAAATAAATGACTAATTATTTTGTATTACATACTCGAAAACACCAAACACAATCGGAAATAAATCGGGAAAACTGGTACCGATCGTTTATAATAAACGATATGAAACTTTCTGCATTACAACCTGTATCCTTGTAAGGGAATAGGGTAAGCTGCTTACAACCTGAGCCCATGTAAGGGAAAACAGTAAGCTCAAAATGGTTTTTGTTTATTTTTATACGAAAATTATTCGTTTCTTTTGCTGCTTCTCAGTATAATGTTATAGTAAGCACTTACATCAGCGCATTTGTTTATTTTGCTTCTAAAAACACGAAAATTTGTTACTGGGTAAAGAGTCATTCCAGAAGGCATATTGACGAAAATATGACTTTTTCAACTTCAACCCTTCCGATTTGGATGAAACTTGGTAAATCTCGTAATTGGTATGACGAAACAATTTGTTAATTTTTCATTTTAAAGCTTGTTTAGTGAGATATGTGAAGCTTTGATTTATACGCTTTTGATAAAGGATAAAAACTTGAAAATGTCCTTGCATCGCAATTATTTCAAAATGAATCTTTTTTTTAAATTTTTGTTTTAGATTGATCCTCTTAAACATAAAAAATTCAGAATTATTGAATGCGCCTTCCGATTTTAAAAATTAATATCTTATTTCAAAGCTTAAGCTGCAGGGTTGCCATTTTAGCATATTCGATGCTAGATCTAACACTTTTTTGTGAGTTAGCATCTAAAATTTATAAAAAAAAAGAAAGTGCTAGCTGCTGTTTAGCAATTTTTTCTAAATAATTGAATTTTTTAGCACTTTTTTCATTGTTAAAATGTTTTTTTCCATAAAAATAAATTTAAGTAATAAAAATATATTTAATTTTTTAACAGAGATTAATAAAACATGATTTTCTAAATGTGTTAATACATTTTTAAAATTCAGCATCAAATACGGTCTATGCAAATAATATATGATTTTAAGCATTTGATGTACAAAAGTTTATTCGTTAAGTTTTGAAGCAACTTTTATATGATTCTAACTCTTAATAAATTTATTTTATTAATTTTTCTCTTTATAGAACCCAAACAGTAGCACTGTGTTTTAATCACCGGATTTATTTTTGGATTTATTTTATTCCGTTAAAAATCTATTTATCTTAATCTGACACTTATTCACTAATATAATGTGAAGGAAAAAATTAAAATATTCCAAAACTGGAAATGCATTTACCCAGTAAAAAACGTTGCTTACATGCAAGCAGGTTTGTAAGGGAGTAAGCCGAAAAGAATCCCTTACAAATCTGCTTACATATTCCATGATTTTTATATGGCGAATTCCCAAGCATTACTTTTGGGCATAATAAGCTTGGAATTCAGCGCTTATAAAAAGCAGTGATTTCATGGGTTTCAGTAAAATCATATTTTATGTCTACATTATTACGATTAAAAATAATAATATGATATACATAATTTATTTTACATAAAATTCTACAGATATTAGGTTTTTGTTGCTTAAATTTTGGACATACACAGAAAAAACTGAAAACTGAAATTTATTGAATCAATTAATATTTTAATTGATTTTGCACCTATCACGGCAATGATACTATCAATTAAAATTCTTATTAAAATTGAGAAGGAAAAAAAGTTATAAATAACTTCTACAAAAAAAATATGATACTCACAAAAAAAGTGTGTGATCTATACGTTGGTATATGTGTTTTTTGCAATGCTGAGTCTGTTTGTGTGTGTGCTTGTTTTGTTTGTTAACTTCAAATGCATTTGGTATTTCATACTGAAAATTTTACATTTATGCATACAGTGTATGAAAATATAATATGATAATTGCTTCTAAAATAAAAAATGTATTTATATATTTAAAAGACAATAAAATTATTTATTGATTCGATTAAATATTTGTTTAGAAACAAATTAAATTAAATTCAAATCAAATCTTTAATTAGATATTTTAGGTTGATAATTTTTTCTGTGTATAATATAATTATTTCAATTTTTTTTTTCGCTCCACGTGCTAACTCTTTGGAAACAGTTAAATGACTAATTATTTTTTATTTCACACTAGAAACATCAAACACATTCGGAAATAAATCGGGGAAAATTTTTACAGATCGTTTATAATCCACGATATGAAACTTTCTGCATTACTACCTGCATCCTTACAAATGATAAGGGTAAGCTGCTTCCAACCGGCATGCTTGTTAGGGAAAACAGTAAGCTCGAAATTTTTGTTTGTTTATTTTTATTCGAAAATTATTCGTTTCTTTTGCTGCTTCTCAATATAATGTAATAGTAAGTACTTACATTAGCGCATTTGTTTTATCCTGCTTCTAAAAACACGAACATTTTTTACTGGGTTAGCTTTATTTTGTTTGAGATATATTTTATTCCAGGACTGGCATTTTTGAACAACTTTAATATATTATAATAGCGAGTAAGTGTTAGACTTAGATAAAAATATAATTTTTGGGCGTTGTGGTGTAATGGTTAGCGCGTTTTACTGTTACACAGATGGTCCCGGGTTCGATTCCTGGTGACGACAACATCAATTTAGAAAAATAATATGTATGAGTTTTCTATCACTTATATGTATCGCTGCGCCCGCCTTCGGTGTTCCCATAGCACTTAACCCCACCAAAGTAAAATAATGAATCAGGGCTATGAAACAAAAAGCTTCAATAAATTCGCCAACTCTACATCAGGTGGCGAGCAACAACTGTTCTAAGACTTATCATCTCGCGCAATTACAGCGTTGCCATGTTTGAAGCCCTTCATCTTTCAATACCTTTCATCTCTCCACTATCCCCTTTCCAAAGAAGGCAACACATTAATTAATAGGAAGAATTTCCTGAGTGTTGCTTCTCTTTAAAAAAAAAAATTTTAAAAGTCGACTATTCGACTTTTTCGTTTTTTGGAAATTCGACTTTTCGACTTATTTTCCAAGTAATCAAAAATTTTTAATTCGCAAAAAATTTATTTTTAGATTATTTTGTTTGGCATCCTAACGTAGAATTTATGCTTTATTGGTAATTGTAATGAACTCGAATTTTACTAACGTTAAAATTATTAAAAAAAAAAAAATCCTATTTTTAAGACAAAGTTTGAAAACATTTTTTTCGGCATATTTACACATTTCACTATTAAACAATTGTCGTTTTAAAAAACAAAAAGTCATTCTCAACATTTAAAATTTTAATGTCAGCGAACAAATAAGTTTTGGACTATAACACTAATCTCATACAGCAGATTGCCATTCTAAATCATTTCAATCTGCACATATTTAATGAAATTTGAAACTCCGAATGAATTTTTACACTCGAGGTGTAAAATTAAATGGATGACTACAGAATTTATTTTTAAAAAGCCTTATTCTTGCTTTGCAATTGGGCACATTATATTCAAATCGGACCTTTTTGTAGGATTTGACTTTTAAGTTTTATGTCATATTTGTTTGCAACAATGGCTATCTATCTATTGTGTTATCGAATTTTACGCCATAAATATATGACAAATAAAAAAGTCGAAAAGTCGAAAGCAAAAGTCGACTTTCGAAAAAGAAATGCATTTTGAGATATTTGCGAAGCAATTACATTTTTAAGTTTTTTATCCTTTTTCAAAGGCGTATAAATTAAATCTTCACATATCTCAAAGAAGACAAAATAAGCTTTGAAATTAAATATTAACTTTCGGACTACGCGTTCAATATTTACGACCATTTGAAGATTTTGTATTTTTATAAATATTTAAAAAAATACCAACTTTAAGCCGCAATTAAACTCAAAGGACAATAAATTTTTAAAAAAATAGAGAATTTTTTGTGATACACATTAGGAGATTACATATAACATGTTTCATGAAAATCGGAAGGGGACGAGCTGATGACTGTCAACGCTGCTTTTGGAACGACCCTAAAATCGTTACTACAAATAAAATTTGTGAAAATGTTTTCCGTGGAACTTTATTAATCAAACAAAGGTGCAATGGAGAAATGTTTTTTCTTAAGCTTTAAAGTTTAAATTGGTTTTTCAAAATATTTTTTTTATAAACCAACAACATGTAATATTAAATTTCCAAGTTTAAATAAAAAAAAAATATTTTAAAAGAAAAAAGCAAAACTAAACTTTCTTTTTAAACATAAAAATCAAAAAGTAGCTAATAATTAAAAAATAAACTTAAATAAGCAAATAAAGCAAGCAAACTAAGTTTAAAAAAAATATAACAAATATACACAGAAAAAACTAAAAACGGGTTTCAATTAAAAAATTTATTGAATCAATTAATATTTTCATTGATTTTGCACCTATCATGGCAATGATACTATCAATTAAACCTTTTATTAAAATTGAGAAGGGTAAAAAGTTATAAATAACTTCTACAAAAAAAAATATGATACTCACAAAAAAAGTGTGTGATCTATACGTTGGTATGGGTGTTTTTTGCAATGCTGAGTCTGTTTGTGTGTGTGCTTGTTTTATTTGTTAACTTCAAATGTATTTGGTATTTTATACTGAATATTTTCTATTTATGCATACAGTGTATGAAAAAATAATATGATAATTACGTCTAAAATAAAATATGTATTTATATATTTAAAAGTCAATAAAAATATTTATTGATTCAATTAAATCTTTGTTTAGAAACAAATTAAATTCAAATCAAATCTTTAATTAGATATTTTAAATTGATAATTATTTCTGTGTAGCTTAAAATTTTCATAATTTCATGATCAGAACTTGTATTTAATCTAAATAGTACTATATTTTCAAATAAGCAAGAGCTTGTTATTGGTTGTCCTAGTCATTATATTGTTCAATTCGCTGCTTAACATAATAAGAAATTTAAATTGTATCCCAGTGTAGAAACGGTATTGCCATGCCATTACTTTCCTCACTACCAGTAATGACCACAGCTTACCTCAGCATTACTTTAACACAGCTATAAGGACTTACTAACAACTAGTTAATCTTCCCATTATTTTAATACAAAAAACAATTCGTTACACACAAGTACTTATTGTGATTATTATTTTAAATATAAAGTAAAACTATTTTTAGACTCATTATTTTTTCACTTCTTGTAAGTACATACTATATAACTACTTATTTTTTTTTTTTTTTTTGTATGCTGGAAAGTAATGACGTTTTGTGAAAGCAGTCATTTATAATTTTATCTATTAAGTAGATATCTCAGATGGTAGAGCGGTTGACTGACAATTTGGAGCCCCGGGTTCGAATCCCGTATGGGCACATTTTATTTAAAAAAATTTCAATAAAAATATATTTTTTTTTATTAATTGTACTTTTTTAAATTTATTTTTAGACTCATTATTTTTATCCATACTGGTAATCATATAGGTAGCCACATATTTTTCTTTTCTAAATAGTAATGATATGGAATTATTTTGCTCGACATCCCCATATAAATGTAATAAGATTTGTAATGACAATTGTAAGTACTTGCCATTACCAAATATGTACTTATATAACCTCTTATATGGTAATGCCTTTCTACACTGGGATATTACTGATAAAATCCAGTATTTACTTGTAGAAAAAAATATAAACCACGAAAGCTAAATAAATTTTTAAATGAAATTTGAAGAAGGAACAAAAATTAAAATTCACATGTGGTTGTGGCATTTTGTATCAAATTACAGACATGCATTCCACGCAAATGACATCAACGGATAGAAGGATAAAAAAAAATAGAAAAAATCTAATTTCATTGAATTGCAATAAAATGCATATATGTAAGTAAGTATATGAGAATGTGTAATAGCAAATGGTAAAAATGTAAATTTAACTATAACGGAAGCGGAAACATTAAATAGCACAAATAACAACAAAATGTAAATGTGTGGAAGCATGTGTGTAGGATTCTACATGTAAATGTGTGTATGTGTAAAGATTTACATTTCTGTATCATTCAAATGCAACAGCAGATAGTTAGATACAAAAAAAAAGTACTAAATGTATTTCAAAGATATTTTTGAAAATGCGATATTAATTTTCAATCAAAAATCGAATCAACTAAAATGACAACGATAGCATCTACTACATTCTTCCCATACTACGTACAAATGTTGTTAAACTTGAGGATGTTAAAAAAAATAGTAGTTGATTGAAAACGACAAAAAGGATACCCTACACGCACCACCGGAATAGGACTTAACCCAAAAGTGCAAACACCAAATACGCTAGATACGAAAAAACTGATGATCAAAATTATTGCTAAAAAATTGACATACCATACTCAGGGTTTTTAAGGAACTTTGACGATTTGCCGGTTCCCGAGAATTTTTGGTCTGGATTCCCAGGAATTAAAAAAACGCTAAAACAACCATGTTTGATAAACTAAAAATCCGTACATATATATAATCCTTTAAATTCCTAGGAGGAACATAGGGCCGTACATACGCGAGTAAAAATAGATTTATATAGAGCAATTCCATATGAAAGCGATCACCTTTTGGACGACCCCTCTCCGATTTTAAAATAAATAGTCTCAATCGATTGCCCAGCAAAAAATAATTTAACTACATATTTTTTTTTTTTTGTTATATAGTGACTGGTTTAGTGGTGGTGTGCACCACTGTCATGTGACAAAATTGAAGAATTCTTCATAAGGGACCTCATTTCTCAGGCTTTAATTGAAAAATAAAATTTTCCTAATTTTTCTTGTTAAATAATTAAAAATAATTCAATTATAAAAAATATAAAAACAATGAGAAGAAGGTGGCCTCTTAAATGCTCTTCTCCTGTCCAAACAAGGAGTCGGACCCATTTTTTTATTGCTGATTCTTAAAGCAAAAATTATGAGGAATCCAAAAAAAAATAAAATTAGCCGGAAAATTTAGGAGCTTCTGTGGAAAATCGGAAAATTTAATTTTCATGGGAAAATTTAATTTTCATGGGAAAAAAGGTAAATTTCTGAGAAAAATTAGGAAAATTTTATTTTTCAATTAAAGCCTGATTCAATACCTTTCCAACGAGCTATCACTCGTTGCGATCGCTTTAGTAGTTTTTTTTAAACAACTTTCAATGAGGTCCCTTATGAAGAATTCTTCAATTTTGTCACATGACAGTGGTGCACACCACAACTAAACCAGTCACTATAAAAAAAAAAAAATATGTAGGTACATTATTTTTTGTTGGGCAATCGATTGAGACTATTTATTTTAAAATCGGAGAGGGGTCGTCCAAAAATTTGCCAATTTTGTTCGTTTTCATATGGAATTGCTCTATAATCTTGTACAAGGTGATCCAGTTTTTTACCATTTAATATAGTATGATATCATGTTAGTGAGATACAATTTTACATGCCACTGTAATTTTTCGTAAAACAGCATATTTAATTGTATCTTACAATATATTATACCAGGGCTGGCAGTACTATGACACACGTTATAGTGGTGGCACAAGGAGTTTTCTTAATTATTTGAAAAAAAAAAACAAATTTATTAGAAACCCATCAACAATTCTGCTAGAGTAATTCTTAAAGTTTTAAATATTTATTATCGATACAAAAATGTGAACTTTAAACAGATTATGGTGAAATTGTTCATAAATATTGTAAACCGTCTTTTGAAATGTTTAAAAAAATTTAGTCTTTTTACAAAATTACGATTATTAACCAAAAAAAACAATTTTTCAGCAATCAAGGTAACACAAGTGTTAAATATTAGATATACGGAAGTACTTCGGAAGATTTTATTTAAGAAATTATGAATTGTATTTCAAATTTATTAAATGGATTTCGGAAATTATAAATTGAATTTCAAATTTATCAATTGAATTTCAAAATCTATCAATTGTACTTCAGTTTTACCAATTGTATTTCAAAAAATACTAATTGAATTTATTAATTGTTTTTTTAGAAATCTTCAATTGTATTTCATATATAACAATTCTATTTCAGACATTATCAATTGCATTTAAAAAATTATCAATTGTTTTTGTATTTTAAAAAATATCAATTGTAATTAAGAAATTATTAATTGCATTTGTTAAGTTCTCAATTGTTTTTCAAGAATTATTAATAGTTTTTTCAGAAATTATGAATTGTATTTCAATGCTAAAAATATATTTTAAATAAATTATAAGACGGATTATTTATAACCTCTGAGATTCAATTTATAATTTTTTTTTTTTTAAAGAGAGGCAACACTCAGGAAATACTTCCTATATTTAGTGTGTTGCTTTCTTTGGAAAGGCATAGTATGATGATAAGTTTTAGAACAGTAGTTGCTCGCCACCTGATGGAGAATTGGCGAACTTATTGAATCTTTTCGGTTCATAGCCCTGATTCATTATTTTACTTCGGTGGGGTTAATTGCTATGGGAACAACGAAGGTGGACATTGCGATATGTATGAGGGATAGAAAAAACTCATACATATTATTTTGATGTTGACGGCACCGGGGATCGAACCCGGGACCTTCTGTGTAAAAGTCCAACGCGCTAACCATTACACCACAACGCCCACAACAATAGATCAACAATGAAAATTCACTATTAACCACTCACAAGATACAGTGCAAAAATTCGCTTAATATATATGCTCGACATATGTTGAAAAACGAAGAAAATCTTCAATGTTTGATATTCTTTCATTTACAATGTAAAGGATAAAATATGATGACATTTGAAAATAATTGCCAGTCAAATTTTCAACTTAATTAGTTGAACTGGCAACTGTGGTAATAATTAACAGAACTAAACACAGCTTTATAGAAAAATAAGTTCGCTGTAAATTTCGTCATACTCAACAAACTAAGTCACGTTACGTTAGAAAGTGTTTTGCAACCGTCAGATAATGGCAATCGTAATTAACTTTTAATTAATTACTGTAGAATATTACTTTAGTTAGTCTCTTTACAGGAAAGAAGAAGAAGAAAACATTTTTATTGAAAAATTTTACGGAAACAAGGGATACACCAGACTGCCGCAGTTTCGTCCCCCTCCTGGGACTCGTCAGTGGTTAATGTATGTGTCAATTGAACAAAGTATTTTATATTGTTAATTTGCTCTATATAAAAAACTTTTTTTTTCATTTTTTTTGGTGTCGTACTGGTATTCGAACTCACTGCCTTAGCATCAAGCTATGCATCGTAATCTCACCTCTTAACGAGTTGAGCCACGGTCGAACTTAACTTATTAACTTAACTAGTTGAGATAAATACATTTACAATTTAACACTTTAAGGCACGAAGAATGTTGATGAAGGCCGTTGCGGGCTAGAAAGTTAACTCAATTCATGCAAGTATCAAATAACTTTTTGTTCTAAGTGTTTTTTCTGTTATTTAAAGTAAATTATCACAAATAAAATTATAATTTTTCTGTTAATATGGAAAAAAAATATTCATGATCTTTAACCGAACTAACCAACATCTCACAATTTGAATAATTTTCATTTTCATTGCAAATTTATAAATATTAAAACAATTGACAATTTCTGATAAAAAATCAATACTATCTGAAATAGAATTAATAGTTTCTGAAACACAAAAAATATTATCTGAAACATAATTAGTAATTTTATTTTAGAGTTAAAAATATGTTCTACATAATTGATAGTTTTTAAAATTCAATTAATAAGTACCCAGTAAAAAATGCTGCTTTGTAAGTTAGAAAGATAAAAAGAATTACTTACAAACCTGCTTACATATGCCATGATTTTTATAAGTGGATTCCCACTTGGAAGCATTACTTTTTGGCAAAATAAGCACGGGTTTTAGCTCTTACAAAAAGCTGTGATTTCATGGCTTTCAGTAGAATCATATTTCATGTCTACATTATTACGATTAAAAGTAATAATATGAATACTATATATTTTATTTTACATAAAATTCTACAGATATTTATTTTTTATTGTTAAAATTTTAGACATATTAATATAATAATTTAATTTATTTGATGCCGCATCAAGTGGTACCTCTTTAGAAACAGTTAAATCTCTTATTACTTGTTATAATATACTCAAAAACAATAAACACAATCGGAAATCACTTAGGAAAACTGGTACAGATCATTTATAATCCACGATATGAAACTTTCCGCATTACAACCTGCATCCTTGTAAGGGATTAGGGTAAACTGCTTACAACCTGCATCACATTGTTGTTTAATTTTATACGAAAATTATTTGTTTCTTTTGCTGAATCCCAGTATAAGATAATAGTAAGCATTTACATCGGCGAATTTGTTTTATACTGCTACTAAAAACACGAAAATTTCTCACTGGGTATGAATATCAATAGATAATTTCTGAAATACAACTGATAAATATTAAATTCAGTCAATATTTTCTGAAAAATAATTCATAGCTCGGACCATCAATCCATTTTTTATAAAAAATTGGTGTTCAGATTAGTCTCAAAACCGATTGTTAATTCTGAAAAACGTTAGTAACGTTTTAAGTGCATTTTTAAAATTCCACAATGACTCCGTACAAATTTCTTGGCATTTTGGATTGAAAGAAGTTCAAATGTTACAATTAAAAAAATTTCGTAATCAGGGAAGTGAAAAAGTGCCAGAAAATTATACAAACTTGAAAAAACAGTCAGCAATAAAAATATATCAAAAAAACTTAATATTACATTTAATTGACATTAATATGACATTAAAAGATGTTCATACAGAAAGTGCTTTCAAAAGATAAATAATCTTAAGATGGCACGCAACATATTTTTTACAAAAAACTTTATCTTTTTGTGGCACGCAACGAAAAAAGTCTTGCCACCCCATTGTTATGCAATACGCTATTAGATGGTCAATTTATAATTGGATTGGAAGAATTAAATTAACATATGGCATTAAACAGAACAATGTATTGTCCCTTTTAAAAAAAATAAAAAAAAAAATTAAAGTTGTGGAAAAGTGACGCTTTTGTTTTGAAATCAATAACATATCGATTAAAATTATTTTATTGTTACCCGATTTAAAAAAAATGTATATGATGCTTCATATAATCATACGTAATTTAATACATCTGTATACAGCTTTAGCAGTGAAATGGGCCCATATAATTACATAAGTTTCCACTGGTTTAGTTCTAATTTGATACTTTCAGATTAAATTACATCCGAATAATGGTCCGATATAAATTAACCAGATTTTTTATAATGGTATAAAATTTTATCTGAACTGATGCAAACATATACAAAATTAATTATAGTTGTATATGCTTTGCAGGTTTTGCTTCTACATTATTAATGCTTTCAGACCTAAGTCACTTTCAATTTTAGAAACTTTATTTTATTCATAAAATTCTCTTAAAATTACCTCAACTAAATAAAGACAGAAACAGAATTAGCTTAAGTGAGTTTAGTCAAGTGCTGGAAAGAGACGAAAATATTTTTTTTTTTTTAAATTTAAACAATAATATTCTGAATTTTTGTTTCATGCCAACACCTGACTTAAGTCACTTAAGCCAATTATGTTTTACCTTTAAGCTGTTAATTTTAACAAATCACAAAGTAGATTAATTTAAAGTTTTTAAACAAAACATTTATTAATAAATCTTATTTTTGTTACGAGCTCTTCAGAAGATATTTCGGTTAACTCCATAAAACAAAATTTTGAAAAATCAGGTCTTAAGTTTAGTGCTTTTCCAAGAATTCTCTGATAGTTTTTTAAAACTTAAATCAACCTAAATATGGTTACACGACATGTTAAACTTTTTATTTATCAAATGTATTTGAAAAATGCATTCGCATTATAAATCGCCATATGAACTGAACTTATAATTTTGTGTTAACTAATAGAAAAGAAGACGAATATAGCTATCATATAACGTTTAAATCTTCAAAATCGGACAAGCCACTGCTGAAATATAGCTTATTAAATCGTTTATCAAATTTAGTTGGAGTTGTTCGTTTTATCTTCCGGAAAAAAATGTTTTCTTCCTAATAATTTTTTTGTATGAAAAAATTAAAAATTATTATTTTTTTTTCGTAAAGGCATTTTTTTGAAAAAAAATTAAAAAATAGTATCCAGCAATTTTTGCAAAAATTTAATGAATTTTTAATAGCATTGATTACGCTTTAACTCAACTCGACCAAAAATTTAATTTATATAAAAATTCCTTTGTATGAAAATCATGGTAAAATAGTGTATGAGTAATTAACAGGGCAGCGACTTTCATGCACTAAAAACTCGAAAATATGCGCTTAAAATATGCAGTAACAAGCTCAAAATATGCGCTTAAAACATGCACTTAAATCGAAATATGCACCAAAAACCCAAAAATATGCACTTAAAATCCTAAAATATGCACTAAAAATCCAAAAATATGCACTATTTACCATGATTTTCATACAAAGGAATTTTCATATAAATTAAATTTTTGGTCATTTTAAAAAAGTTTTCAGACATTTGTAAACGCATTCACCAGACATGTTATACATCGTTGAACAGGTGAAAACATCTGCTTTAAAAAAAAATAATTTATTGTAAATTTTAAAAAATTTCTAGAACAAATAAGTAAAAAAACAAAAAAATATACATAATAGTGTTTTTTGTATTATAACAACTTAATTTTGATAAATAATATCTAAATAGGCGTTTATGCTATGTAAACAATTTTACTATGAATTAAAGATTATATTGTCGTTAATTAATAAAAAATAAATGAAAGTAAAAAAATTGGATCTAAATATGATTTTTTTAAAAGCGAAAAAATCTAATTTCAAAATTTGATTTTTTTTACAAAAACTCCTCCCAGGACCCCACTTTTCATTTCCCGGCGGCAAACTTGATAAAGAATAATTAACATTTTATTAGTCTATAATATTACGTTTTAAAAAGTTAAGAAATGGGTGTGCCATTTTTTGCCCACGTGTGTAAACTTGAAATTTTGCTTGAAAATTGGTCATTTTCGATCAATGCTGGGTGTAGGGTGCATGTCCAAAGTTAATAATACTACGATTACATATACATTTGGTCTTAATCGGTCCAGTAGTTAAGAAGTTCTATATTTATTACCACTTTTTATTTGATTCACTCCACTGTGGGGCATTTGAATACTCCATCGCTAGCAAAAGTGCGTACTGCAGTTACAATTTTAACATCTTAGTTATTGAGATCAAAAAATCTAGTTTCATTTAAATCAGCAAAGCCCGAATACCCGTTTCTTTAATAAAGCTAATCATAGAGACATCCATACACAATTTTGTTGTTTTATCGTCTGAAAACATTTATACAATTTCATTTTAAAAATTTTCTACTGGTGTTTTCTTTTCTGGAAAAAAGTATTGCATTTTAAAGTAAAGGGTGTTTTTTATACAGGTATAGAACTTAAAGTTTTCAAAAATTTTTTAACTGGCGGCCATTTTGTCAGCTGTCAAGTTTGGTTTGGCATTTCAACATGAATAGACTGACGCCTGAACAACGCTTCCAAATTGTGCAAATTTATTTTGAAAATCATGGTTTTGTTCGAAATACGTATCGCGGACTACTTCCATTTTACCGTCAACATAATCGTCCATAAGAGCAATTAATTCGATTAACTATGGAACGTTTTCGCACCACGTTTACTCTAAATGATAATATTCATCCACAGAGACGTCGTACAGTGCTTGCAGAAGTAATTGCTGCTGTAGAGCGTAGCGTAGAGGAATACCCCAATCAGTCTATCTGCCATCGTGCACAGGAATTGAATATGTGTACATCCACTTTATAGAGGATTTTGTTTAAACATCTTGGTTTGCGTGCTTACAGAATCCAACTCGTGCAACAATTGAAGCCACACCTACCAAGGCGTAGATTCGGCGAATGGGCTAAAAACAATATTGCCGTTGATCCCGATTTTCATAAACGAATTTTGATTAGCGATGAAGCTCACTTTTTGTTATATGGATACGTTAATAATCAAAACTGCCGTATTTGGAGTGATGATAATCCTCAAGTGTATGTTGAGACACTGTTACATCTAGAAAAACTGACTGTTTGGTGTGCTTTATGGGCTGGTGGAATCATTGGTCCGTACTTTTTTTGTTTTTTTTTAAGAGAAGCAACACTCAGGAAATTCTTCCTAGTAATTAATGTGTAGTTTTCTTTGGAAAGGTGATAGTAGAGAGGTAAAAGGTGGGGAAAGATGAAGGGCTACAAACATGGTGAATCTGTAATTGCGCGAGATGATAAGTCTTAGAACAGTTGTTGCTCGCCACCTGATCTAGAGTTGGTGGACCTATTGAAGCTTTTTTTAATTCATAGCCCTGATACATTATTTTACTTCGGTGGGCTTAAGTGCTATGGGGACAACGAAGGCAACAATTAAACAACCATGATTTGCAGGAGCTGTGGTTTTAAGAAGGCAGCCCAAAATGTCACACAACTCGAGCCACAATTGATTTATTGAAGGAAGCGTTTGGTAACCACATAGTTTCACGTTTCGGACCCGTGAGTTGGCCTCCAAGATCGTGGGATTTAACGCCGCTGGACTTTTTTCTGTAGGGATATTTGGAGTCGCTAGTCTACGCCGATAAGCCCGAAACGATTGACCGCTTGAGAACAACATTCGCCGCGTTATTGCCAATATACGGCCACATTTGTTGGAAACAGTCATCGAAAATTGGACCTCCAGAGTAGACTATGTCCGAGCCAGCCGTGGCGGTCATATGCCAGAAGCTATATTTAAACTATAATGCCAAAAGATTATCATTCGAGTAAAGTAAATTGCATGTCAATTTAAAAAATTCATCTTTGTTTTATTTCATTTCAATTTTATTTCATTTCAAAGTACCTCTATAAAAACACCCTGATTTAATGTTCTTTTATTGTCGGTGCCATATATTATTATATCCATAAATATGGTTCTTTTATATTATTTTATTTGCCATATACAATCAGATATTCTTGACTAAATTATATTTGGTTGCAAATAAAGTTTTATATTACGGAATACAAAATTTTATAAAAAAAACATATAATCCAAGACCAAATATTATTTCTATTTCATTTTACATATTAGAGTTTAGGAAATTATATATTGAACCTGCTAATCGAAACTATTAGTTTTTTGATAAATTCACAACTCACAACCTAAATTATTATTATATTTCTTTTTACATTACAGATATAAAATAATTAGGTTCCTTGCAAACATATTTTCCTGTTCTTATTAATAGTTTTAATGAAACTTTTTTTAATGAAACTTTTTAATTAGTTTTATGAAATTTATAATAAATAAAATTTAATTTTTCTTACGATTTTATGAAAATCTGCATTAATTTAATGAAAACTTTCAATGGACTAGTTCCACTGACATTTTTAATAGATCTAATGCAAAAATTCATTGTAGCTTCTCTTATACAAAAAAAAAAGGAGTTTAGTGTAGTTAATTGGTATAATATGATTTACAACAACTACGGATTTAACGATAAAATACAATAACTCAGCTTCTTTTTGTGCATAAACGAAATATTTGTCGTTAATAACTAATTCTGTGGTATAGTTATTACTTTTTGCGATTTTGTAAAAGGACGATGTGTAAATTTTTTTATATAATTTGGCCCTTGTAAAAAAGCTAAACACTTTTGATCCAAACCAACCTCCAACAATAAATTAGTATTATTTTCATAAACGACTTTTTTCCCCAAGGCATACAAAATTTAATGTCTTTTTATTTCCATAGAAGTTTTGTGTAATGGATTTTGGTCTATTCATAATAACCCTTGCGCCTTCAGCAATTTTTAAATTATTAATCATTTATTGACCCAAATGTTGCACAGTGGGATATGTCACAAAAGTTTGGGAAATAATTCGGTCATTTCTTACCTAGTACTGCGATTGCAATGAAAACAGGCATAAGCGACGAGCTTAAGTTTTGATTTGGAACCTTCCAGACACCACGCGGGTGGCAATATGACCACCCAAAATATAATTTTTTTTTGCATATCAAACTTTGAGTGCTAGCCTTTTTTTTTTTGTGTCTAATCCGATTTTGAACAACTTAACATATCTGTAATTTGGTAGTAGAGACTAACAAAAAACATGTTGATATGTGTGGGCTATCTCTAATAGTTCTCGAGATGTTTTCACTTGAAAATGTTAAAATCCAAATTTGCTCCTAATCAGGTCCAGCTTTTTTCGAATAGTGGGCCGAAATCGTGGCCAATTTCTTTTTTAAAATATTGGTTATTTGACTAAATAAATTCTTGGTTAAAAAAAAATAAAGCAATGTATTGTTCGGCTCAAAAACTACATTCGTTTAAAGTAGAAACTAAAAAACAAACAATATTTGCCATTTGTTCCCCCAAAAAACACCAACAGTCTTTTGCCACCAAATAAATATTTTTTTCTGAACATATAAAGTGAGTTGTGCTACAAAAATGTTTGATTTGTATATACTTTTCAACCCAGATTTTTAAGACAACTATCAGCTTTAACCCAATGCTAAAAATCATGCACGCCTCTAATTAAGTAAAGGAAGCGGTTGTAGGGACTTCACAACATATACCTAATTTATTGTGTAATTCTCTTAAAATCCCCGCTTTTAATGTAGACATGGCAGCAAAAAATGTAAAAATCCCATTTTTTATTTTTGTTATTTCTTTGGGAATTGAGGGATTGCTAACAGCAAAACATAAAATCGGACACAAATTTCACATTGTTGTTCACATATAGTGCAAATTGGAATTCAGTTTAAAAAAAAAAATACAAAATAGTATTGCTGATATATACAGGTTAATACATATTTACATTTTTCTATTTTCTAAAGGGCTTGACCTGCCCTTTTCAGTCTACGTATTTCATCGCTATCATCCAAAAAATTTATAGCCAATATATTTGAATGATTGCTTAGCCAGTTGAGGTATCGTTCACTGAATTTATTGATCTTTTCTTTGACTTTCGAAATTCCAAAGATCGTTGTGAATGTTATCGTTTGTTACAAACCAAGGCGCATTTGTTATTAGTCTTATTGTTTTTGATTAGTATCTTTGTAAGAGTTCAATATTCGAGTTGGTGGTAGTGCCCCAAAGCTGAACACCATACGTCTAAAAAGGTTTAACAACAGTCTTATATAAGATAATCTTGTTTTCAAAGCTAAGTTCCGATTTTGGTCCTTGTAGCCAATACATTCTTCTAGTTTTGATGTTTAAATGATTGCGTTTTTTAACTATGTTTTCCTTCCATGTTAGCCCTAAGTACTTAACACAGTTACTTTTTGGAATAGATGTGTCATTCAGGTAAAGTTACGGGCAATCATGCCTTCTTAACGAAAAAGTACTGACTTCTCTGTATTTACCTTGATGTTCCATTTTTGTAACCAATTTTGAATTTGATATAATTCATTTTGAACCAACTCATGAGAAGCAAGTAAAGCTGTGTCGTCTTCGTAAGTTGCAATAGTAAGACCATCCATAATAGGCATATCTGATGTGAAAATTGTGTAGAGAACTGGACCCAAAACACTGCCTTGTAGGATGCCAAATTTTATTTCACCAAAATCAGAGTTTTCATTATTAATATTAACATAGAAGTGTCTGTCATTAAGATACGATTTTATTAATATGAAAAATGGTGCAGGAATAAGTTTTTTCAGTTTATATAAAAGTCCAATGTGCCACACTCTGTCAAAGGCTTGTTGGACATCCAAAAATACTGCTGAACAATATAATTTTCTCTCTAGTGCATTAGTTATAACGTGGACAATCCGATGACATTGTTCAGGGGTACCATGTTTGTGTCTGAACCCAAACTGATATTCAGGAATTATATTTTGCATTTGCATGATAGGTAGAAATCTTTTTAGAAATAGTCTCTCGAAGATTTTCGAAAAGGTGGATAACAGACTAATTGGTCTATAATATGAAACTGAATTTTCCGGCTTATTAGGTTTTAATATCATAATAATTTCTGCATATTTCCACTGTGATGGATAGTGATTTTATCTTAAAATGGAATTAAAAATTGTCGTAAGAAATATAATACCTTTCCTAGGCAAAGATTTAATAACTTTAGTGTCAATTCTGTCATAGCCCGGAGACTTTGTGGATATTATACATAAGAAATATTTTCATATGGGTTACAATTTCCTGCTAAGAAGTTATAAACATATCATATAAGTGTTTGGTATCGTTGGAAAGAAAATTAACTGTAGATTCCGGTGTTTTTAAAAAGAATCGCATTTAGCACTATTGGTTAAAAAAAACTCCCTAGTAGGAAGGAAAAAATTTCAGTTTTTGTAAATTTTCACTATTTAATTAAATATTTATTAATAGACATAATCCAATGATTTTTTGGATTTAAATATACTTTTAAGTCAACAATGTGAAATTTATGTCCGAAAAGACTTTCCCATTAAATTAAGTATATGTTGGAACATATACAACCGCTTCCGCTACCTAATTGGAGGCGTGAGCAATTTTTATTAGTGGGTTAAAATTGATATTTGCCTTAAAAATGTGCCAACTTTAGAAGCGGCTTTGGTGAAAAATATATACAAATCGAAAAATGTTTTAACATAACTCGCTTTTACGTAAATCGACACACTTTATTTGTTGAAAAAAAAATATTTATATGGAGGTAAAAGACTGTTGGTACTTTTTGGGGAAAAAATCGCAAAAATTTGAGTTTTTTGGGGGGGTTTGGAAGGTTCAATATCAAAAATAAAGGGGAATATTAAGTCCCGTATGCCTGTTCCAAATTGCATTGCAATTAGACCACTACGTAAGTATTGTCCGAATTATTTCCAAAAATTTTGTGATGTATCCCACTGTGTGTTGGTACCATCAATTGATGTTGCCAAAATGCCATTCTGCGATTAAAAAGAAAAGGTTGCCCACAATGGTCACCAGCGCTAAACGCATAAACTGACATACAATAACTGATGAATAGGGCAACCAAAAAACAGATCAAAAACAATGTTTTAAACGCTTAAAAAATCTCGAAAAATAAGCCGATTAAATATAAAAATAATCTGTTTAATAAAAAAATAACCAAAAATTTCATATCTTCTTATTAAAATCGTTAATACAAATAAAATGTGTGTAAAACTTGTTATTTGGAACTTCGTCAGTAAGTCAAACAAAGATGCAATATAGAAATTGCTTCAGAGATCAAATTAGTTCATCAAATTTTTTTTGATAAACCAACAACATATGATATTCAATTTTCAATAAATCATACACACAGAGAAAAATTTAGCTATTTGCCAACTGAAATTCAGTTACTGCGACTCAAATTGAGTTATTACAAATTTCAGACGGTTGGCACAACTTAACATTAGTTTTTACAACAAAGTTCGGCTAGTTCAGCTTAATATTATTTGCAACGCCCAAAATATTCAGTACTCTAATGCAAATATCATTGTACTAACTGAATTTATAAGTTGTTACCATTAACATACACTTTAAAATTCGGTTGGCACTTTATTTCTCTGTGTGTAAGATCTGGAATTTCAAGCAGTTAAGGTTTAAACGGCAATTTCATAAAAAGTAACTACTTAAAAGTCCAAACATTTTTGAACCATTTTTTTTTTTAGTTGTCGGCCAAATGAAACAATCTTAATGTCTTTATTATTCAATCGATCATACTTCCTTTAATAGTGTATGGGAATGCATGTATTTGCATGTTGAATTGGAACCTATGACAATCAACCTACCACAAGGATGCTGCCAAAAACAGTTAAGGGGGTTTTACAATGCAAGCATGCATTAATGCTAGAGCATGTTAACAACATGTCTGTAACCACATTAACAGAAGTTACAATGCGTTCGTTCCTTTGCTCCTCCTCCGCATGCATCGATATCAAATCGAATCATCGAGTAGTAGTGATGAAACCATTTTGTTGTCTTTAAACTTTTTAGATAGAAAAGCTAAAATAAGCTACAGCTATAGCTAAAGTAGTATAACATTTGAATAGTAGGATAGAATTTATTTGTACCTGTTTAAAAAAGTTATATCTCAAATATAATATCATATCTCACTTTATATTGATCGATATTTAATCTTAATTGGGATACCCTAATCCAGTAATATCCAATTAAATCCCTCAAATATACTACTAAATTAAAATAAACCAAAATTGATTTAAAAATTGGGAGATCCAATAATATTAATATTAAGATAATGATAGATCCCAAAATATCCTATGTGTTTAATATAGATCTAATTTTATATAATTAGATCCAAAAATATAAGTAATTTTTGGTGGATCGAACTATATATTTTGATATTAAATTAGATTTACTTAATTTCCATGAAAAACCCGCGTAAAAACGTTCATCGTACCTCAAATGTACCCAAAAAAACGTGTTTTTTGCACTTTAGGTTAGAATAGCTTGACATGATAGGCCTATTCTGAGGTCAGATTCGGATTCAAAGCGTCTAAAACCTTGGGGAAAGTATAGTCTAATTCTTGGTTATAAAATCTTGTCGGCCTGTTTTATCAAACTTATTCATTTCTAATACTAATCAAAATACATTATTACGTTGAACGAAAAAAGTGCCATCAAGGAAAACTCTTTAGTAGAAAATAATTCACTGAGTTTAATTAATAAGTCGCAATTCTTTCGTAAAACAAAAATTCACATCAATTTTAATAACAACAATTAGTTTTAACAATAAAATATGTCAAAAGTTTACAAAAATTTTATGTTAATTTCACTTACGACTTTTGGTTCAGTGTATATAATCATATATGATTATATCAGATACATACATATATGATTATATCAGAACATTTTTTGTGGGGATGAAAAATCATAAGACTATAATTTTTTTGCTCGCGTATAGAAATGTTGTATAATTTTTTTATAATTTAATACAAACGGAATTGTTTACAAAAATCTTAATACTGCTTTCATGCTTAACCCCAAAAAATGATTTTTTCGTTTTTTTCAAGTTTTCGACTTTTAAATTCCATACAAATTCCAAATTTAAATCGAAAACTTGAAATAAATAAAACACGTATTTCGAACTTCAGTATGAACGTAGTTCAAGATAAAACTTCCTGGTTTGTCTTAAAATTTTTTATAGAATTTTTGCCCAAATCAAAATGTTGGAACCCTTATGTACATTAATTCATACATGTACCATAGCTTTAGTTCTTGCCTTCTCTAATGCCTGCTTGGCTTCTTTGGTTGATTGTCATGATGAATTGACATTCGGGTGAAATGGATCAAACAAATTGTCAATATTTTTTTTTTTTTTTTTGTTGCGTGTCAGCAATTTTTAGCAAACGTTGTCAATGTAAATCTTTATGTTGCCTTTATACATTTTCAATAATGTACAATACGCCATGTATGCAAAACACCGAATGGAAATATTCATCCAACCACACCACACACTCACACTCACAAACATATCCATATTCATATTAAACTTATGTGTATTTGAAAATTTGATACGCTCCTCGTACAACAGTTTTCGAATTCTTAAAGTATAGTATATACTGTGGCAAATATTGTACTTTTATTTATCTTTAGCTCTTCTGATGACATTAACTTAACCATCTATTTCTTTTGCAAAAGGAATATGTTCGTTAGTGCGGGACAAATTTAAAATTATAAATATTACGTCCGTAAAAAAATTTCAAATGGCGTTCAAATCGATTTACGAAATTTTTTGTTTAAGCACTGATTTAATCGAATGTTCTTGCTATCTTCATTCAACACAACATTAAAAATCCTCAGTGCTTTAACTTATTTTGAGTGTTAATTTTAAAAATGATTTTTAATAAATTTTGCATAACTTATTTGTTAAATTTTACACAAATTATTGTTAAAATTTATCTGCTTCAAATCGGTAGCTATCCGAAAATTAAAAGATAAAACTATTTCGTCTACGATCGAGTTTTGAAAATGGCCTTTATCATCTCTAAAACTAAGATTTATTGAGCAAAATGTCCCAATCCAAAATTGGACCTTAATTGGGCCAATGGATAATGATTGAATTTAATTGACTGCATACATTTGCTTTCTGGGTGTTTAAAAGAAAAATGTTATTAAAAAATTTCCAGTAGATCAATGACGTGTCTATAATAGGTAAATATCGCAAGACTCCGATATCACAAAGTGCATCGATCCATTCTGTCACATTTTAAAATATTTTTGATATTCGGCCCACTCTAATAACTACATACACAAAAATTCTATCACTTACTAGTGTTACATTAACCATCTGACGACGAATTGTTGATATATGTCCCATTTTTGCTTCTTTCCAGTTTAGGTAAACCTGCAGGACGATTTAAACAAAACTTGTTGTGATCAAGATTTTGCTTTTCAGCGATGTCTATAAATTAAGGATGGCAGGCAATACCACTGAAGTACCATTATCGAGACAAAACCCTTTCAACTGACTATCGTTATCCCTAAAATACTGTTACCGAAACAATTAAAATACCGTTATCCGTGAAATATCGATATAACTAGAATACCATTACCCTTATAATACCGTTACAGAAACAACTAAATTATGAGACTTTTATTAGAATTTTTTCGAAGAGCTGTTTAGTCTATATTTAAAATATTTTTAATAAATGGCAACCCTAACACACTACATAGCCAGTATTGGTATATTGTTTTCTCGAGTACATCAAAACTGTGTTAAAAAAAATTTCAGTTTCATTAGTGTCACACATGTTTCCATACAAAAATGTGATATCTATGACCCCACCATTTAAAATTTAAACATGATTTTTTTTTTCTTTATCTCATATCCAAATTTCATTATGATCGGAGGCAAACCATTGGAAGAAAATACCCTCGTTAGATCAAAAGCAAATTTTGATAAAAAGAAATATTTTTCCCATTTTTAGTAACATAACATAAAAGAAATATGACATTTAGAAATTGGACCCAAAAATCGTGTCGACCGGTGTAATCCCTGTAAATATATATATTTAGCAGTCATTGAAATTCGGGCATAATGGTGCTAAAAATATGATTATGCATTAACATTACCTGCATATCTATAATAATTATACTCTCACACAGAGAAATAAAGTGTCAACCGAATTGAAAAGTGTATTTTAATGGTAACAACTTATAAACTCAGTTAATACAACGATATTTACATTCGATTTCTGAATATTTTTGGTGTTGCAACTAAAATTTAGTTGAATTAACCGAACTTTGTTGTGAAAACTAATGTTAAGTTGTGAGAACCGACTGAAATTCGTAATAATCGAATTTGAGTCGTAGTAACCGAGTTTCAGTTGGCAAATAGATAAATTTTTCTGTGTGTGCTTAGAATACTGTTACCGAAATAACTGAAAAAACATTTTCTTTAAAATAACATAACGGAAATAACTAAAATTACGTTACCGCTAAAATACCGTTACCGATATAAGTAAAATACCGTTAACGAAATAAGTAAAATACCATTAACGCTAAAACACCGTTACCGAAATAACTGAAATATCATGACCCCTAAAATACCGTTATCGAAATAAGAGAAAATAGCGTTGCCCTTACCGATACACGCATCGAATCGGTAAATTGTGTCCTAATAGTCTCAAAGAATCACAAGTCAACCCAAAGACAAAATTTATTATTTTAGTTTTTTTGTGATTTTTTTTACGTTTTTGTTTTTTCTAATATTAAAAATTCAGTTTGAAGTTTATACTAAAATGGATAATATTTTGGGATTAGTCAGAATTTAATACAAAATACAAAATTCAAATTTAGACAAAGTTGTAACCCATTCAGGAGCGATAGTCCATTAATGTTTTATCCTTAGTACTATATTTCTCCGTGGGGGAGCAGTAAAATACCAAAAGTAGCACAAAATTTATTTTTGGTCATATGCCTAAGTCTCCAAGAAGTTTCGTCAAAAAAGCTTTAGCGGTTTAAGTTCGGTCGTCAAAGGGTTAAATCATACATCCCCGCAAAATGCGTGCTTCCAAGTTGGTTTCTAGAGTAAATTCAAAGCAAGTAATACCAACTAACTAAAACTAAATCTTTATCGAGATTCCACGATGTTGTTGTTGTTTCCACATACTATACACAGAAAAAACTAAAAACGGGTTTCAACTAAAAATTTTATTGAATCAATTAATATTTTAATTGATTTTGCACCTACCACTGAAATGATAGTATTAACTAAAAAAATTTGCAGACAGTTTATTAAAACTCTTTCAATTAAAATAATAATAATATCAATTAAACGAGTTATTGTTTTTCTTTACAACCTCAATTAAAAAGTTTAGTTAAACTGATTAAAACTTTAATTGAAACTTGAGAAGAAAACAATGGTTGAAAACTCGTATTTTTTTATTTTTGTTATATACCCCCCATTAAATAAAAAAAGAAATGTAGGTTTGTAAATTAAATTGACATTTTATTTATAATAAAATTAAAGCTTTTTAATATAAAAATGTATAATAAGAAACAAGTTTTTCTTGTAATTGAATTGCTTTCTTAATGAAATCACACACAACTTTAAAATGATAGTTTAATGACACTTATACTTATTGAAAATTTAATTATTTACAAAAATAATAGTTTAATTGTCCTTTTTCGATAAGGTTTATTTAAATCCACATGTGCACTTTTATTACCACAGATAAAACACGAAACTAAATTAAGTTTTCGTGCGTACACGAATATCTCAACAAAAAGAGTGTTGCAAACTCTAGTGAAATAACTACGATTTTGCGTGTATTTGAAATCGGTAAACTATTCAACTTATTAAAAGTTAATCATTTGCGATTTTTTTTCTTTTTATTTACAAATTAAATAATATATTGATATAATTAAACCTTTGTTTGATTATTTAATCTAAATAAAATAAAAAAAAAATAGTTTGCCAAATTTTTAAAAACTTTGTTTACATGTTGTCAACACTGTATGGATATATTAGAAAATTCAATAAATTTTTTAATTGAATCAATTAAAAAAATTGTTTAAATTGCCATTGATATTCAAACAATCGATTAATTAGATATTTTTAGCCCATAATTTTTTCTGTGTACACTCATAAAAAATGCAATGCCAAATAGTTGAACATTCAGCTACGACTACAGAAAAAAGTACCTGAATTTGCGCCAGCAGTATTTCAACTAAGTTGAGAATCATAATCTGCTTAATTTGGGCGATCTAAATTTTAGTTAAAAAAGTTTGTTAAATATTTTAACTAACTAGGCTGTTAAATTCATTGACAATACAAGGTAAATTAACTAAGAATTTAGCTAAATCAACAGAATTTTTAGATGAAATTTAAACTAACATCCAAATTTTTGGATTCACCGGATCTGACCACAGGCACACATAGAGAAAATACCACCATCTACAAGTGAGACTGATAGCGGAGACATAAATAAATAATTTTTTAATTTATTTTAATTACCCTTAAATGAAATGTCGATTGATTCAAAATTACAATTCTGTAATATATGTTTGGGGGTACGTCACGAAACTGGTTTTGGACCAATCACGTGATTATATTTCTAATGGATCATTTTCTAATGGATCATCAGATGCTATAGACACAATGATATTTTCTTTCTATAAAACTATTTTTGGTTACTTTGATGAATGTATCCCGAAGCACACTGTAATGAAAAAATCCGGTCCTCCATGGAACTCAAAATCTTTAACTAAACTGAAAAATTTGAAAAATAAACGGTTTAAAAAGTATAAAAAATCTGGCTCACTTATGGAGTATGGTAAATATTCCGTAGCCCGCGCAGAATACAACTTGCTGAATCTAAAGTTGTACACAAATTACCTTAATAACATAAAACTAAACTTTAAACGTGACCCTAAATCCTTTTATAAGTTTGTTAATTCTAAAAGAAAATCTTACGGCTACCCTCCAGTAATGAAATATTTAAATCATGAATCTAGCGATGATTTGATGATCAGTAACATGTTTGCTGACTTTTTTGCCACTACATACACAGATGCTGAATATGATAGTTCTAATATTTATCCTTTTACTATACCTGAACATCCGTCAATTTCATTTCCTCTTGTTGACACGTCTTCTATTGTTAGCGCTTTAAAAAAATTTAAATCGTCTTATTCAGGCGGCCCTGATGGTATTCCTAGCTGCATTCTAAAAAATTGTGCTAATTCCTTAGCAACTCCGTTATCTATCATCTTTAATTTGTCTATTAAACATGGCTATTTCCCAAAAATTTGGAAAGAGTCCTACATTATCCCACTATTTAAATCTGGTAGTAAATCTGATGTTACCAATTATAGAGGTATAGCTAAACTAAGTGCAATACCCAAACTGTTTGAAAAATGCATCACTGATTCCTTATGTCATCAAGCCTCTTCCATATTATCATCGGTTCAACATGGTTTTCGTAAAGGATACTCAACAGTGACAAATCTATTAGAACTTACAACTTTAATTAACCGTGGTTTCATCAAAGGAAAACATACTGATGTAATATACACTGATTTCAGCAAAGCTTTCGATAAAGTTAATCATTGCCTTTTACTTAAAAAATTGTACTTGATGGGATTTACAAAAAACTGTTTAAACTGGTTTCAATCTTATCTAACTGCTAGAGAGCAATGTGTTTTGTTTAATAATACCTCATCTAAGAAAATAATTGTAAATTCTGGGGTACCGCAAGGCAGCCACCTGGGTCCAATTTTATTTTCGCTATTTATAAATGATGTTCCATCTATAATTAAATTTTCTAACGTGCTTATGTATGCTGACGACGTTAAAATCTTCCTTAGCTATAAAGATTCTGGTGATCGAGCTTACCTTCAACGTGATTTAAATAGTTTCTTCGTTTGGTGCAATCTAAATTTATTCGATTTGAATTTAAGTAAATGCAAGTACATGCGTTTTTCTAGAAATTCTGGAGATCTTGGTCAATATTTTCTTGGTGAACATCAGTTGGAGTTCGTAAATGTTTTTCTCGATCTCGGTGTTTTACTGGACACAAAACTGACATTTACTCAACATATTACTATGACATCTAATAAAGCTCGTGGGGTACTTGCCTTTATTAAACGTTGGGCTAAAGAATTTACTGATACAAGCATTACAAAACAATTATATACGTCTCTTGTTAGACCAATTTTGGAATACTGCTGCGTTGTCTGGGATCCGTATTACGACGTTAACAGTAATCTTATTGAGTCTGTTCAAAAACAATTTTTAATTTTTTGCTTACGAAATCTTTTTCCTGATCCTACTAATCTTCCTTCATATAAATCAAGGTTAGCTCAAATTAAATTACCTTCATTAATTAGCCGCAGAAAAATGCTAAATGTAACATTCTTAATCAACCTGATAAATGGCGACGTTTGCTCTGAATTTTTGGTGAATAGTCTTACATTTAACGTTCCTCAACGTCCAACACGTTACTTCAGTCCATTATATATTGATTACTTTCGCGTAAACTATGCTAATGCTGATCCATTTAGAAGATTATGCGACGACTTTAATACATTTTATAATTTAATAGATTTTTCCACAAATATTAACGTAATTAAACGCAATATAATATTGTTCCTAAATACGTAGATTTAAAACACTATTGTAATTTATTATTTTTAAGAAAAATGTCTGTAGGGATCTCTCCCGTAGACTTAAATAAATAAAATAAAATAAAAAAAAATAACAATGTTGAAAAAAACATTGACAGGTTGGTACCAGATATATCATGTATTGTAACTGGAGAAAGAAATTTCGGTAATTTTTATGGTAAAAGTTTTCTGCAAACAATATTAGTTATGTTCATATAACATCTACAATTTGAGTTTATTGATTTTTGAAAAACAATTAATTTTTGTTTTAAGTGCACTTTTTTAAACTTCTGATACAATTTTTCTCTAATCACATAGTTTTGCATGGTCCCGGTCTAAGGAATCATCAGCTAATCTCGAAAACGATAGTTTTTTTTCCAGAATAGCTTCTTTTGCCACAGGTTGCATAGAACGGGTTCTAGAGCAATTTCCTGGGAGTCAATATGTTAGGCTTCACTGTCCCAGAACCAGTTCTATAACTGGTTCTAGAACCGGTTCTAAAGCAACGTGTTTTTATTTGCAGGTAAATAACTTGTTGTAAATGGGACAAACTCCATACAAAAAGAATCGGTTGTAGAACAGAAATTAGAACCTATTGTTGTACAGTAAAAGGTGTTCTCCAACACGTTATTTGGATTTTACTGTTCTACTGGTGAGTGTACTGGTAAAAAATATAAAAAATGTACTGCAAAAAAAAATTGTGAATATTCAAGAAAAAACACAATTAATCTTACATTTTAGAAAAAAAAAAAAAAACAAATCGCAAAAAGTCCAAAAAGTCCAAAAAACCCCGAAAACCCCAGTAACTGGTTCATTTTCTGCATTGTAATTATTTAGCAAATTTGTAAATTGCTTGAAAAATTACTTGAATTACTCATGAAATTTGTTCTTGTGGTAAAATGAGATAATAGGTACAGAACTGGTTTAAACGATAACAAGAGAAAAAAAATAGTTCATCTGAACATTTAATAGACTGACTTTTTTACGAGTGTAGAAAAAACCGTGATTATTGACCATTTTTTTAAAGTGTCATACGGCAACCCTGTAATTATAATCTTTATAAGTGTGATAGTATTTAAATAAAAACTGCCATTATTTATGTTTTGAGTGAAAGCGGAATAAATTTTAGAATATACTAGACCTTCATGGTCCGATCTGTCAGATTTTAAAACATTACATACAATCGATGAACTAATTTTTAGAAAAGAAATATATTTTATAATTTGCTCATCAATATAGTATCAAAAATATATAATCTTATTTCACATAATTAAGTGGCAACTTTTGTAACAATCTTCCAAAAAAGAAATTTATTCATAATTCTAGTCAAGATGCTGAATGATTTTAGGGTTTTAGATCACTTATTAATCATTATCCAGTAAAAAAATATAGCCGCTTAAAAGTACTGGGTCAAAAAAGGAACACTGTGTCTATAATCAGATAATAGCAAAAACGTGATAAAAATCCGTTTTTAAAAATTGCACTTCATGCTGAAGGTTTTTGTTTCCAAATTACCAGAATGATGTAGACAAATACTGTGAAAGTGATATTTAGTATAAATATTGTTTCCCAATTGAGTAGTTAAGAATAGAGTTAAGAATATCTACAAAAAATATATATTATGAATAATTTTTTCAATTGCTGGTAATGTTGTTTAAACTGCATTTGTAGTTGATTTTACCACATTAAACAGTTGATTTATAACAGCTAAAAATAACTACATATTGGTTGTGTATTTAAATTCAAATGTTATGTACACACTTTCAACTGAGTGAAAGCTCGGAGGTTGAAAGCTCGTTATAAATTGAAAATAACATAAAAATAATCTCGATGTATATAAAAACAAAAAACTAATATAACTGTGAAAATGGAATTATTTGAATGAATTATTTGAATTTACATGACAAGGGAGGTATCCTGACCCGAAATCGCAGATTTAAGTGAAATTTTGGATATGCCGTAGAAAACCAAAAAAGGGACACGTATTTTTTAGCTGTCCAATCTCTCGTTAAAGGGTTGCAAAGTGGTATTAAAAATTTATTTGTGTTTGTATGACAACTATATTTATTTGTATATATAGTGGACATAGAGTTGCCACATTTTTGAATTATTTAAAATATAATGAAAAAGGCTGTTCAGGAAAAATCGCATAAAAACCGAACAATTTCGAATACAGCAAAAAGCTCAGACAACCTCTCGATGAAATTAAATAGGTCTTATTATACACTATTTTTAGGGTAATAGAACTACAATTTCTTAATAAAACGCCAGATTTAAGGTTAATAAAAGCACATTTTTTTAATAACAAAAATACTTGAATGCCTTCAGATATAATTTGTACACCAGTAAATGTATCCGTTCATTTGATGCAATGCATGTCTATAGTTACTTCAAACAGAACGAAACAAACCGAAAAAAACGAAAATGTGGTAATTTTTGACCCCATTTAGTAACTCCTAAACATGACATTTGGCAGCTATAAACACACGGGTCCCTTAAATTTTTATTCTCTACAACATATCCGAAGTTCATTAAGATCTGCCGGTCCAGATCGGGATACCCCCTTGGGAGTGTACATTTTAACAAGCAGTAGAAAATATGATAAGAAAGTAGCTTACATTTTAGTACTTCCATATTTATGCTGGGTTATGTGTCAGTATTTATGAAAAGGAATAGAACGTTTGACATTGTCATCATCAGTCACCATTTCGATTACATGTTTTTTTTTCAATCTTCAAATTATTATTGCATATTTTCCAACGCATTGCAATGTTAAATGTCATGTGTTGTAATTTAAATAGCTATTATTACGCTAATAAATACATGATTGGTTTATACAGGACAAAAAAAGGATAAAGTTTTAAAATGTGGCTATATCATAAATAATATATTGGCTTTAGCGTTTAATATGCGTTAATATGAAACGCCACAGTAGTGTTTTAATTTTAAATTTACAAAAATTGTCTTTAAGGGCTGCATTCATATATGTAACACGAGGAATTTCAAAACTATTCGACTCTTTGAGCCCCAATATTTTCAAAAAAAATAAAATTTATATGACACGAATAACATTTTTTATATGTGTTAGCCGATGTTTTACCATGCTAACTCCATCCGCTGTAATCATTTTTTTAACGGCACAAAAATTATGGCGGTTATAAGTTTAAAACAAATTAAAAATATTGAAATTACAGTTTTTGCTTGGATTTTATTAAAGTTACATTTCATTGTATTTATCACATTTCAAATATAAAAATACATTCAAAAAAAATATTTGTCATATATTAGAACTTAAAAATAAAACCAGGATTAATTTGGAAAACATGAATTTTTGCCGGTTTTATGATATTTAATTGGGCTTAGGGTTACTTATTTGCAGAAAATTATATTAAATAATTTCAAATTCGGAAAATCTTAAATTTTAGGACGCTTTTTTGAGGTAATGAAAATTTTGTGTGCACCATAGAATTTAAAGTCCTTTAGATTATTTGATGCCTTGTCAATTTTAGTATTAGTCTAACTAAAATTTTTTATTTAATGTACGCTCTTGGTAGAATTGATACAGCGCTTTGGGTAGGAATAAAAAAAAGATATTTTTGGCACTGTATCAATTACTCCGTCGTAAAGATTCACTCTAGATACCTAACTACACACAGAGAAAAGATGATCGTAGCAATCGTATTATGATCCTAAATGAGGATTAAATCGTCCTCGGTAATCATAATATGGTCAGCCAGAAATATGTTAATGATGGTTAATCATGTTCAATCATATTTTTTCTCTGCGTGTATGTTCTCAAGCCATGTTTTTATAAAAAAATGCAGTACTTGAGATATGAATTCAACACGTGTCTTATTGGCAAATAAATAAATAAATTGAAACAAATGTTTTTTTTTTAGTTTTCAAATTTGTTGTATTTTTTATACCGGCACTGACGTCTGCCTCTTCACGAAATAAAAATTTTAAAACAATGGTTAATGTTGCAATTCTGTACAGTTTAAGGTATGTCTGGTTGATGTGCCCTTAACAGATAAAGAGTACAACCGTCACAAAAGTTGAAAAACAAGAGCTTGAATTTTGTTTAAAAATCAGTTTTTGGATGGCATATTCGCTGGCCAGTTTGCTGCGTAAACTGAGTTTTTTGTTATTTTCCAACATAAAATCAGAGGAGCCTATAAATGCACAAATTATGTGTACTTTTTGAAAATTGTGCAAAATTTAACAGAGAGCATTAATTAATTTTATGAAATAAATATTTCATGGACCATATAAAATTTAGTAAGTATTAAAAACAATCATGTTAAAAAACTGCACATAATTGGAATTAACTTGTAGAAAATACATTTTCTCTTCAACTGATTCCGTTAAAATCAAATAAAATCGAATTGTAATTTTTAAATATCGCGTAATTTACGACTATTTCATATAAATTTGTGATGTTCGAATCCCGTTATTGCACAGTGGGATATATAACCAAATTTTTGGAAATAATTCCTAAATTTCTTACTTTGTGGGCCAATTGCAGTGAACTTTGGAACAGTCATAAGTGACGTAACATCGAATTTAAGTTTTGATGTTGAACCTCAGATTCCCGCAGAGGACGGCAGTATGACACTACTCTGGGCACTTTTTCCATAACAAATTTTTAGTGCTCGCCATTTTTTTATGGTTTCCTGTTAAGGAGTTATAAACATTCCATATAAGTGTTTGATAACAAGCACTCTTGGTAGAACAAAAACTAGGAAGGTAAAAAATTAAGCTCTTTGTTAAAATGTAAATTTTTACTATTCAATAAAATATTTATTGATAGACATAATCCAATAATTTTGTAGACTTAAATAGACTTTAAAGTCAACAATATGAAATTGATTTCATAATTTACGAGTTGCTGTAAATAATCCCACAATTTCCAAAAATAAAAATAAAAATTCCAAAAATGGCATTTTTACTACACCAATAAATTCGGTTTATGCTGGCGTATTAACTGAATTTAAAAGTTGTTACCATTAAAATACACTTTTCAATTCTGCAATAATTTCTTTTTATTTAATCAAGAATTTATTTGGTTAAAAAAATTATATTTTAAACAAAAAATTTGCTTCGATTTCGTTATTCGCAAAAAAATGGTTTTTGTTGTCGGTTAGTTGAGCAGATTAAAAATATGCTATTTTTTTTTTAAATCGGATGGGGAATAAAAAAATCGAGTGTAATGAAAATTATTAATGCAGGAAGTGCCCCACTTTGGGGGGGGGGGATCTTCAACATCAAAACTTAAAGTCGATATTACGTTACTTATGCCTGCTTCAAATTGCATTGCAATCGGACCACTAAGTAATAAATTGCCGAATTATTTCCAAAAATTATGTGATTGATTCCACTGTGTATTGGTGCGCTGACACAAACGTGGTATACCTCAAATCGTATAAAATTACACCGTTTTTTTCTAATATTGTCCTTAAAACTCACTTGCAATAAACAGTCCAGAAACCATATGCAAAAAATGCGAAAGTTTAAAAATCGGAAAATTTTGGTTTCACTTGTAAACCGCCATACAACTATTCACCAAGCAGCCAGCGATATGGAAATTAATTTTTAGTGAATGAATCTTATAAGTTTAGTGACTTTATTTTGTATTGGTTTGGACCTGAAAATTGAAATAGAATGAATGAATACAAATAAAATGAATGAAAAAACTCTTGTAAATTTCAAGAATTTTTTTTTTTTAATTTCTCGATTTTTAAATGGCCATAAACTCCTTAGGTGAAAACTTTTCAACGTTAAACTTTGCATGTTTGTAACATTTTTGCTGTAAACTAGTGTTACAAATCAGAGATTAGGTTTTCAGAATGGCGGGCACGATTCGTTTTGAAAGTTTTGGGGGGTAGCTGAATGTGAATCTGAGAATTGATTTGAAATATCCGAAATGGTGGATCCAATATGGCTGATGATTTGTTTTTAAAGGTTATTGGATTCGTATCAAATATTTTGCTGGAAAAGAATAGAGGTCACTGAAAACGATTCTAAAAACTGATTTTAAAAATTCAAAATGGCGCATAATTTTTTTGAAAAGCGAACTGTTTCGTATCAAATATTCCCCCGAGTACCAGCTTTCAAGACGATTCCGTCACTCTTAGCATGCTTTTAAGATTCTCTGAAAGTAGTATCTTAACTCGCGCCTTCATATTGGCTAAACAATCATTACATCCATATTGCGCCACTCATCCTTTCAAAGTAGAGATATTTACCTAAATTTTAAGCCATGATACAAATCTGTACGTCAAGCTCAATTTCGCAGGGGTCCTCCCATTCACAAAGAATGCCACATAAGTATAAAAAATGTCTTCACCACAGGTGATGTGTCTGTATAAATAACCCACTGTTGTTTGTGACCGACTATAAAGGTGAACCAAATATAACACATTTTTTTGTCCTTTTATTGTCATTATGTTTAAAGTCAATATTTTTCGCTCTTAATTGTTATTTTTTACAATTAACACAGAAAAAGTAAATAAAACAACAAAAAATAACAGAAAAATTTACGATTTTACATAATGGAAACCCGTGTTTTTATGGAATAATTAGTACGGTAGAATTGGGAGCTTTCACCAGTGGGTCACAAACACCACCCCCTATTATCTACAAATTTAACAGAGACATAATAAATATGCTTAAATATCAATTTTTTAGTTTTTTATCATTTTTTATACCGCCAAGTTTAAGGTAGTCTAGGACAGAAACATTTTTGTATTTTTAGAGGGGTTCAAAAAATATAAATATATGAAAGTAAGTATATTCTTTGATAACTTTTTCAATTGGTGTATTAAAAAGTATATCTTTTTTTAAGATGTTCTGTTGACTTCAAAAAAAAAAATTTCGATGGGATTTTCGCAAAAAAGTTTTGGTAAAGTGTAAAATAGTTATGGTTATGTGGGAGTGGTTGCACATGAGGTACATTCACCATCCTGCTGCCATAGCAGTTTCTTTGGAAATAAAGGGTCCGCCAAATAACTTTTTATTTTTTGAACTCCTGAAGCAATTGGACTTTGTATGGCGTCATACCAAGGTCTTTATGCAAAATTCGTCTCAATGATGTCTCCGAAATGTTCAATTGTTGAGAACGACGGTGAATTGATGTTGATGGCGCTTCACGCACACTTTCTGCCACAGCAGCAATATTCTCGGGTGTACGCATTGTTTTTGGCTTTTCACGCTTTGGTTTATCGATGAGGATGCCAGTTTCTTTCACTTTTTTCACAAGATAACGAACATACGGACCACATTTGTTCAGCGGAAAGATAAAACTAATTATCTGTCAAATCAGACATGAGCTAAGTGTTACCATTCACGAAATAAGCACTAGTTGAAAGAAAAACGTTAGATGGCGGACCCTTTATTTACAATGGGGTTGATTTACAAATGGTAAACGTTCGCCAAAGACAATAAATACAGTGAAACCTACCAATAACGGACACCCCTACACCTACGTAATTATGTCCAAAACCCGAATAAAAATTAACACTTTTGGAGTGAATCCAATTGAGAATTGTGCCGCACGAGGTGGGAAGTTTAGAAGTTTTAGGTTGATCTGAAAAATATTTTATAAGTCTTAAGCTATGTATAGACGGTTGTCAGATCTTACAATATTGTCAGAAAAATGTTCAGAAAATGTCTAACAACAGTGTGAACTTACAACTTTTGTCTTGCAACATTGTCAAAAAAAGCATTGTCTGTAGATTGTAAGACATCTGACATTCCTGTGAACACCCTACGTTGCCATTGTCAGATAATTGCAAGACATTGTAAACTATTTTTTATTGGCAGATGAGTTTAAATTAATGCATCTGGCAATGGCAGTATTGTCACAGAAATGTTTTTATTGGCTGCACTGTCCATAAATAATGAAAAAAAACAAAAGTTCATATTAATAATATTAAAAATCAAAAGTGAAACAAAATAGGATATCAAATTAAATAAAAGTGGATGGCGACATTTCCATTAATGAAACCTGCGTCATAGATTGCAGCTATGAGCCAACTGACTTGTTTCGTACCCAGTCGCCAAGAGGCTCCCAGTCGCCAAAAGGATCTAAAGCCGGGAAAAAACCAACACCCAAGCAAAGATCTTACCGCAAAAAGGTGGAATCCGTGTGGTTACAAGAAAGTATTATCAAACTTATCGAGGAAGTTGAGGTACGGCGAAGTTTATGGGATGCTGGTTGCGCTGAGTATAAACTTCCCAAAGATATTTTATGGCAAGAGGTCGCAGATGCCACCCAGATAAGTGTGAACGATTGCAAAGGAAAATGGGCAAAACTCCGCACCTCTTTCAACTGCAATTTGCAAAAATATTTTGTCTTTATCTGTGCTGCTTTCTAATACATATGCATCTAAAATCGTTGTAATTGACAATTAATAATTACTCTCAAATGCTTTGACAGTTCTGTCAATGTCTAACAACAGATCTGGCAATTTTTGCCATACAAGAATCTGACAACCGTGTGAACTGACAATTTTCATTTGCAGATAAATGTATTGTTTGACAATTGTCTGACAATGAAAATGAAAGGTTTTCTTAAAATCGTCTGAACTGACAATTTACCTTTTGCTAAACATGTTTCATTGTCAGTACATTGCCAGCACATTACCAGATCTTACAATATTGTAAGATCTGACAACCGTCTGTACATAGCTTTAGGAACAATGAAAATTTTATACGTTCAAATGAAAGCCAGAATGCGTAAATCTTATGATTAAAAATATTTTTTCGAAACAATTTCTTGATTAGGTAAAGACAGCGTTTTAAACAAAAAAAAAATGGCGAATGGTCCCCTGTCTACCCTACATATTTATGCCATAAGCACAACCATATACAAAGTAATAATTGTGAATCGTTTTGTTTATGTATGCGCGTACGTTTGGCTGTGTGTTGTGTAATTATACCACCGACACGCCCTTTTAAAATACATATACAAGGGCGTGATGCAGATAAATAAACAAATACAAACACAAATGACACAGCTACATGTAAACAATAATAAAGTGCGTTATATACATACACTAAACTAAAATTAATTGAAGGCAAAATAATTTCATTTTTTTTCCGGGTTATGACATTTTGTATAGATTTATTAGTGAAAACCTCAATTAATTTATACATGCGGAAGACTAGTTTTCTTTCAGAGCTTTCTTTTTTATCTCTATCGGAAAATGAGCGGGGAGTGATAAAGAAAACTTTTGCATTTTTTAATATTCAGCGACCCTTAAGACTTTCAAAAAAAAAAATATTTGATACAAATCAGATGAGTTTTTATAAACAAATAAATAAAACATATATACAAATTTAGAAAGTTTTTAAAACCATCCACCATATTAAGTCTTCCGATTTTAATTTTAAACATTTGATGCTAGATTCGAGTTCACAAAATCGACAAACCTACTGACCCAAGTAAAAAAGTTTATATATATTCAGATATAATTTTATGCAATTAAATGTTTCAATGTGTAATTTTATATAGTCATATAAACCTTATGTTGACAGCCGATTTTTTTTTTTTATATTATGGTGTGGTTTAATTTTCAATATTGCGTCTAAAACTTCAGTGCTGAAAATTTGAGCCAAACAGCAAACATTTTTTTGGGGAAATTAAACCTAATACCTCCTTGGGGTCACAGTGACCCACAAACTATGTAGTCGTGTAAAAACGTTTAAATTTTTTTTTTTTTTTTAATTTAATTTTTATTTTTTTTTTAATTTAAAAAATTTGTTTTCATATTGTCATTTTTTAGCGATTTTATTTAATATTTGAATTTGTTACATTTTGTAAATTTTTAAAAATTGTAGGAGTTTTTTTAAATTTTGGTGATTTTTCTTTTAATTTTGGCGATTTTTCCCAAATTTTTGTGATTATAACGACTTTTTACCAATTTTTTTTTAATCTTTTGCAATTTATTTTAAATATTAACGATTTTTGACAATTTTTTCCAATTTTAAGGACTTTTCCGGTATTTTAGAAATTATTTTCAATTTTAAATTAGGGTTTTAATAGTATATATTAAAAGCTTGTTTGAAATTAAAAACGATATTCAATTGACTTTTTAATAGATTTAATTGAAAGAAAAATCAATTAAGTAGTTACAAATTATTTAAGATGATACAACAATATCTTTAATAGGACCGAATTCAATTAAATATTTAATTGAATCAACAAATATATTAATTAAAACTCGATTTAAGATTTTTCTGTATGTGTGTGATCGTAAGTTTTATTTGTCTTTTTTTGTACCCCCGCCACTAAGGGTTAAAGATTTTTTGAAAAAATGTTAATATAATTATAGTCTTTTAAAATTAAAGTGATATTTTTCTGAAAATTATGGAATGTGTTATTCTGTAAATTTCGCAGTGGGTCTTTTTTTGGCCAAAAGTGTAAAAGTTAACCCTATATGGATCAAGTTACATAAAATAATTATTTTTATCCAGTGGGGATTTTTTTTTTTCAATTTAAAATTATGTTTCATGGGTTTTTTTTCTCGCCAGGCAACTAAGGGTTAAATATTTTTTTTAAATAAGAGTAAATATATTTATCTTTATCTTTAGGCTTAATAAATTTAAGTGATATTTTTCCGAAAATTATAGATCAAATTTGATCTCATCGCATATCTAATTTATTTATAATTTAATATAATTTGATAATGCCCGCATCATTTTTTATTTTACTTTCAATTTTTAGATTCCATCACAGTTTAACATATTTTAAAGCGTCCCTAAGTGCCACACGCCTTTTGGAAGTAAATATATTCACGTAAATTCTAAGCCATTATTCAATTCAGTACATCGAGCTTAATTTTCACAAATAACATAAGCATGATATTGCAATAGAAAAATACAACAATACAAAGAACTCTTAAGAAATACAAAATAAAATATTCACAAAAATATGACTACCCTTAACTGATTTTCTCCCGGTGTATTCGCTTTAAACTTGTATGTATATTAGGATGTCCCTTAAAAAACGATTTGTTGATTTTCCTCCTTTACACCACCAGATTTTTTTTGGAAGTGATTTAAATGGCAGAATTAAATTTTTTTTTTGGAAAGCCTACACACAAAGAAATTAAGTGCCAACCGAATTAAAAAGTGTATATTAATGGTAACATCTTATAAATTCAGGTAATACAACAATATTTACATTTGATTTATGAATATTTTGGGTGTTGCAACTAAATTAACTTGAATTGACCGAACTTCGTTGTGAAAAGCAATGTTAAGTTGTGCCACCCGTCTGAAATTCGTAATAACCGAATTCGAGTCGTAGCAACAGAATTTCAGTTGGCAAATAGCTACATTTTTCTCTGTGTGTAAAACCGAGACAATTTTCTGCCGAAAATGGCTCAGTTTTAAAAAAAGTGTTTTTTTATAAAATTCCATAATTAAAAATTTTTAAAAATTTAATTGTTTATATCATTTATTCGATATACATCAATATACATATATACTCAAAATAACACTACACTCAGGGAACTTCTGCTTTAAAAATATGTAGTTGTTTGGGTTGTAATTCAGTTTCTTTAGTTTTAATGTAAATGTCAGTCATTTGTAGAGCAAATTAAATTTTTTAGTTCATTTAAAAAAACAAACCACATCAAATGACTGTTTTATGATTTTACATTAATTTTTTACAGTAGTTTTTTGTTATTTAACAAAATAAAAAATAAATATTTGTTTATTTTTTACATTTTTTGAGCATTAAAAAACAAATGAGAATGTTAGTTGAATTTACTGAAATGTAAGTCGTCCTTTCTTTTTAAGTGAAATTTCATTTATTTGCAGTGGTCTTTACCTACATAGTATTCTAAGTGTAGCTTACAGAACTTTATATGGAATAGTTTTTGAAATATATTTTTTTTTTTAATTTTTGAATTCAAATTTTTGAGTAATTTTACTATTTTGATTATATCTCGATATAGGATCAAACAAGTGTTTTTAAAACGGCTAAGTAGTTTTGGACCTATGGGTCGAAATTTTATGGAAAAAATTTTCGACACCTGTTGAAACCGGCTTTAGATGCCTCGCATTTCTCAAGGGTTTAGGAACAATGGAGAGTGTTAGGTTGATTATAGTTTCACATTGAAACGTCTCCAACAAAAGAATTGATGGCCTTTTAAACGTACATAAAATAAACTATTTTTATGAGCTTCATACTAAAATCGAAAAGACATCTAAAGACTTAAAATTTCATAAAGCAAACAAAATTTGCATAACCTTAAAATGCATCCTTATATAAAATTTTTAATTTTGCGAATTTAAAAGTATTTAATATGATTTCCTGCAAATATGTAACCCTAACCCCAACAGCATATTATTAAACCAGCAACAAGTAGGTGTTTCTCAAAATAATCGTGGTTTTCTATCTAAGTTTTAATATATGAAAAACATTTTTTTGAGTGTATTTTTATATTTTTAGTGGTGAAATATATATTTTTAAATGTGTTAAATGCAATGAGATCTGAAGTAAATCTATGCAAAAATGGTAATTTTAATATTTTCAATGTGCTTGGAACTTAAAACCGTAATAATTTAATAAATGATTGACTCGAATGGATTTAGCATGTTTACACATTGGCAAATATATAAACAAAGGATTATTAATGTCATACGATACAAAAATTCCCAGCAAAATCTCTGTAATGGGCTCTCATTACCTGTATCTAAATAAGCAGCAGTATTATGGCCAACTGCATATAATTCGGCGTCAAAACTCATTATTTTTGTTCGACGAGGTGGCTTTTGTATGTAGTTTTACATATTTGCTTCATGAAAAAACGCAGACAATTTGTACATTCGCTTAACCGATGCGTTACAGAAAGATAACAAATTAGTGGTTACCAAAGTAATTAGTTCGTATTCTTATATGCTAATAGTTAAATATGTGGTTACAGGTTTTTAAATAGTAAGGCTTACCCTTATACTTATCAGTAATTAAAAACTCACAAAATGTGGGAAATAGTGGAAATTAGATTACATATGATTTTCTAACAATTGTGAATTGTTGTGGTGTTTGTCTTAGCTATCTTCTGCAATTACAATTAAATGTAAAATCGACCCCGTGTAACTGAAACTGGTTTTAAGCCACAGCAAAAATCGACCTACTTTAGATCAATTGGTTAGAGCCTCTGTCTAAAGTGTAGTGCGAAGTGCATGTGGCAAAGAAAGCAGGTTCAAGCCACGGTCAGGATTGCATTTAATAAATAAACATTTCATATAGATGCAATCAAACAATAAAAACCATAACAAATAATTACAGTATTGTCAAAAAGGATTACTGATGAAGGTTGTGTTACCAGAAACTGCGCAGTCTAATTCAATAAAAAATTTACAATGTAGTTATGATTTTTAGAAAAAAATATGCTTAATCTTCTCTACCACGCCTATCTCAAAAAATTTGTAGTTGACAAAAAGACATTATATTTCACTGCTTATAAAAACAACTTCGTCAAACAAAAATAACTAGTGCTGACGCCAAATTATAATGTATTAATATATTTATTTACATTATATAACCACTTACGTGGTAATAAAAGTTTTTGCTGGGATTTATCTTGCAATCAAAAATATAAAATATTTGTTTTCTTAAACTTAATACATTAACAAAAACATCTATGGATAAATACCAAAGTTATGACCATTTATGTAAAAGTATTAAAATTTAAGTTATTCTCTATATTGATTCCATGTATCACTAATTGTAGTTCTCATGATACATTTCGCAAATTTTAAGATATTTTGAAGAAATTTGGCGCACTAACTTATATTACCCCAAGGACAAACCCTATTGATTTTAGAAAAATCCGTTCTTAGAGGAGGCAAAAAAAATCGTTCAACGTACAAGGAAAATCGTATTCAAAACAAGAATTTGAAAGAGGGCCTTATTAGCCGTGTTTTTTTATAGCAAAATGTACAAATCTCTGGATAGAAATATTTCAGAAAGTGGGAGGAGTCTCTCCAAGATTAGGGTCTCTATTTCTTCTCCGGAAGGCGCTCTAGCAGATGATTGTATAAATTATATTCGATTGGGTTGGTTCGATTGGGACACTCTAAATGGGTCAAAGTGGGATTTTTCAAAATTTGACCCTACGGTTCAAAAGTCGGGCCATCAGAATTCGTTTTAGAGGTACGGTTGCTTCGGCAAAGTTTTTTTTTTGATCCCTAGAATACGTTGAGCGATTTTTAAATCGACCTGCCCTAATATATATATATATAAACAATATGATTATGAAGATAATATCATGGTTGTTACGTGTTTCAACCATAACATCTTAAACTATCATAATATGATGATCTTTTTTCAGCGTGTAATATTAATAACGTTGAAGTAAACATCGTATTTGATGGTATTTATTTCTGCAAATATTTCGGATTTCAATGAAGTTTTAAATTCAAAAACCAGATAAAACTATAACTTATTTTGTATATATTTGTATCAGTTCAGTTATAAATTTATACCACTATTTAAAATCGGATTAAATTGTATTGCGCCAATATTCCGATGTAATTTAATCTGATATTATCAAATTAGAACAATATTAATTTTTTTTTGATCGGGTATACCCTTTTAATTTCTTTTTTTTTTTTTGATAAATTGTTAGACATTTAAAATACCTTAAGTTTGATATCAATTCTTGTACAGTTTCTTTGGAATAAAAGTGAAAAAAGGAAACTGGGGCCACCTTCCCACCATTTTTACTTTATATATGAAGATTTGTACGATAAAGAATGTCACTTGTTCGTTGGTTTAGAAACCCTTACCACACATCCAATTTAAATTAAAATCTGAAGAAAGAAGTTGCTCTGTAAATTTCCTAATGAGTTTTATGTCCAAACGTGGAAACTTTAACTTTATATGGATCAAATTGCATAAAAACCTTATTTATATCAAGTGGAAATTTTTTTACACTCTCGTAGTCATAATATAAATTACGTTTGTTGGTCTTTTTAGTCGCCAGGACACTAACGGTTAAATATTTTTTAAATAAAAGTAAAGTCTAATCAAATTTAAGTGATATTTTTCCAAAAATTATGCAAACTTTGATGAAAACATTCAAATTTCGTTAAATTTTTTACAAAATAATAAATTGCATTTCATTTTAAATGGTCAGGTTTGAGCTCATAATTAAAATGTTACTATTATAAATAGGAAACACTAATTTTAATAAATGTAGGAGAAATATGAAAAAAATCTTGTGAAGATCAGCGCTAGAGGGAATGCCGAACTTTAGACCCAAGCGACTAGATCATCTTAAGTCCCTCTACCGATGATCTTTACAATATTTTATTCATCTTTCTCTTACATTTATTAACAATTTGTGTTTTCTTTTCATAATAGTAACATTTTAATTATTATTCCAAACCTGACAATTTTAAAAGATCAAAAATACAAAAAATTTCGAATTTTGAAAATTTTTAATAAAAGTACACTTTTTTATCAAAAATGGGCCATTTTTGGCCGGTATTCGGTACAGGTTTTTTAATGGACGTCCTAACATACATAGTGCATTTGTATATCTGGTCAAACATTAACCAACACTACAACAAATAACAAAAAATTTTTATTCTACAATAACATTGCAATAACAACAAGAGTAAAAAAAAAAAAAAAACAAATAAATAAATAGTTATTATTTCATTAAAATGCAGAAATTTAAACATAAAATAAATAATAAGTAAAATGAAATAAAAATAAATTGCAATTCAGAGATTAAAATTAAAATTTTAAATAAATAATACACGAGTACACTTAAATTACTCCCACTCATTGTTGATTTTTTTTTTTTATTTATACATTAAATTTTATTTAATTTAATTTTATTTAATTTTATTTAAATCATGTTTAAAGTTAAATAAATTTGTATGAAAGAGTAATGAAAATGGGAATACATATTACAAAGGCTTTGCATATCAACTTTTCCCGCTACAGAAAAAAGTATATCGTAAGGGCTATTCGCTAAAGTAAGCCATTTGTCACCATCTGTCATAAGCCATCAAATTTAATTAATTTATTATTTTTACTACATTTGTAATTGTTTTTACAATTCTGCTATTAATCGTATGTTAGTTATTTTTACCGTTTTTAACAGTTGTTTTTACTACATTTCTAGCTGTTTTTTGTGAGTTAAAAATTACAAAATTTTTTGTAAATTTTATGAAAAATATTTTGTAGTTTTTAGTCATTCATCGCTACATAATTCGCTGAGTGTAGAATCATATCGCTCATTTACTTCAAGAACGTCACAACTCAAAAAACATGATTTTGAGTTAAAGACACAGAATTATTCGTTATATCACGTATCATATTGTGTAAAAAAAGTCGTAGTGATATCTTGTATACTCACCTCTTGAGAGAAATTAAATTGAACATTTTAAACTCATTTTCTACAAAATCAAAATTTTTGAGTTATGGCGTTATTTAAGTGAATGCGCGATATGTACTTTATGTACTTTTTGTTTGGGGATGTATTTCTATTTTGACGTCTAAAGGGTCCACCACCTAACGTTTTTTTTTTCAACTAGTGCTTATTTCGTGAATGGTAACATTTAGATCATGTCTGATTTGACAGATAATTAGTTTTATCCTTCCGCTGAACGAATATGGTCCGTATGTTCGTTATCTTGTGAAAAAAGTGAAAGAAACTGGCATCCTCATCGATAAACCAAAGCGTGAAGAGACAATTGCTGCTGTGGCAGAAAGTGTGCGTGAAGCGCCATCAACATCAATTCACCGTCGTTCTCAACAATTGAACATTTCGGAGACATCATTGAGACGAATTTTGCATAAAGACCTTGGTATGATGCCATACAAAGTCCAATTGGTTCAGGAGTTCAAAAAAAAAGTTATTTGGCGGACCCTTTATTTGCTGGATTATTTGATTAAAAAAGTAAAATAATTGAATACCCTCAAATACACTTATTTAATTGTGGAATTTTGTTTGAGAATATAATTCCGCACAATAATACACTCACACTGTATTTCCAAATGGACTTTTTTGAGCAAATAACATTTCAGATCACAATTTAAAACCAAATTTAAAAATAATAATAATTTTTTTGTGTTTAAAGTTACAAAATTTCGCACAAACCTGTCAAGCCGGATTTTGAAATTTTTATTTTAAATATTTTAAAATTTTTTTGTAAATGTAAAAAAAACTAATTTGTTTAGTTTTTTCCCCGAAAAATAATTATATGCACCTTGAGTTAAAGGTATTTTAATACTCTATTAGCTCCGTCAACAATATTTTTGTTTTCTATTTATTTCTGTCTCTGATGATCAATTTAGTTTTCAAAAAGTGACCTTTTACTTTTCATTTATCATCCTTATGTGGTAGTGATTCAATTTTAGTTAAAGCTTATTACTTCCCTATTAATATTTTGTGTTTACAAATATATTTTCAATGCATTATATTTCGTAGCATAGTGTAGTTAACTTTAGGTAAATTAAAATAGAACACAGTTTAATATCATCTGATATAATTTTGGTTTTTATTAGGCCGTTTCGTTGTCTTTTTATATGAATTTTACAATTGAAATGTTTAAATTCTGCACATAAACTAGACATTCCAATAAACAAATTGCAAATCCATTGAAAATGTCTTGAAATATTAAGAAAAGAAAAACTTTTTTTACTAATTTTCCACATGGTTTTTATATCTAATGGAGAATGACCATTTTTTATATAAAAATATTTTGATGTTCTGAATATTTCAGAATATTTTCAATGGACTTGCAATTTTAATACAAAAATTAGTTCAGTGGAATATTCAGTTTACGCATGCACACAAAATCGTGTTTTCAGCTAAAATTTTTGTTATACTTATTCAGCACTTAACTGTTTTATACTAATGCTTTACTAATATACTAATGTTTTACTAATTAATTTTGCTAAAAAAAAAAATTGTGCTGATAAGCACATTAATAGTGTGGAAGACAACCAGATTGAAAGATATACGCAGAATAAAGTAGATGTCGAGTTTAAGTGAAATTTTTCACTGAACTAATTAGGTTTTCTTCTCATAGTTAATCAAAATATGCCTAAACCGCACGAAAAAGCTTCGTTACTTTTTATGAAACTGTTTTTAATGAAACTTTTTCATTTGGTGTATGAAATTGTTAGTAAATTAAATGAATTTTTTTATACAATTTCATGAAATCATATATCTAATATATCATATATATAATGTAAAAATTTATTGCTATCATGCAAACAATTCTCGCAGTGTATACTCAGTTCTTGTGGAGCATTCTTCTTATGCAAAATATATTGTGATATCACTCATACGTAAGGGAAACACTTCCATAATATACTTAAAGCATACTATGAATAAATTTTTTTTCATATATATTTTTTTTTGTTTTCCTTTTTTTTACAAAAATTTGAAATTTTATTTTTTTTTCCAACTTTTAAGGCAAGTTGACAATTAAATAAATCAATTTTTCAGACCTTTAAAGGGGGGTGACAATTAAGGAATACCGTTATTTAAAGCAGGTGATACTTATAGAGCTTTTAGTGTATAATAATTCATAAAATTAATATCATTAATTTGTAATGATGTATTTTAACATACTGACATTATTATTTAATTAATATTCGAGGACTTATATTCAATACCGTCTATCTACAAAAACACAATTTTTCAGGAGAGCCAAAAAACTGTTTTATTCGCAAATAAGCAACAATTTCGATGAACTCATCTTCTACAATATTAACAGAATGTGTCTAACAAACGTTCTAACTAAAAAGTTTCTTGAAATTCACGTTATTTTAGCTTCTATGATAGAAAGACGGTATTGCCTCAAAAATTAAATCATTGTGTAGGAAAATAATATGTAGATAGAAGGTATTGCCTTATTTTAAAATTAAGTTTGTATTACGGTTTTTGTATGGGGACCCCGAAAAAGGTGGGAGATAGGGGGTAGATATGTTCACAAGAAATGTTGGGGATAGAATAATAGTAGGACCTGTTCTAACATTTGAACCATTCAGGGAGCTAGGGGTTGTTTTTGACTAGTTTTTGTTTGTTTTTGGCATGGGTGTCTCAAAAAGGGTGTCAGATAGAGCGTAGGTGTGTTCAGAAGAATTGTTTAACCAGTTTAAATTCAAAGACAATGTTTTTTATAATTTTTTTATTATAATTTATTATAATTTTTACTGCGCGTGGCTAAGATAATCATAGAAGTAGTGATACTCCTCTGGAATTACCGCCTTTAACTCCTCTAAATGTTTCCATTTGTTTTGCTGAATTGGTAGTCGACCGGTATACAATTGTTTTGGTTCTATGTGACCTTTATATTGCTTTATTCTAATAGGTAGTTCCGTGTAATTATGATCAAAATTAACTTTAAACTTAATGGTACCACTTGGGGAATATAAGAGAGATCTTAGTTGGGATACTGTCGGATCATTTTTTGCTCGACCAGGTCTAATACTGGAAAATCGAATTAGGTTCGTATCCTTATAGTTCTTAAAAAAATCATACTTTAAATGTAATGCATAAAAAATATAAACAAATAAAAGAAAAAAATTTTAAATATAACAGTGCACTGCAGTGTAACTAAAATAAACACATATACAAATAAATCAATATTTATTATCATCAATTTTTTGGGTAAACAAATTAAAACAAAAAAACCCAACCATGCTATAAAAAGACAAATATAATCAACCCTGGTTACAAAAAACAGACGTCTGTTAAAAATCATCATGTAAATGCAAATGATTTTTGGAAGCAACTGCTAAAGCAAATTAAGAAAAACAGAAGTTGCAAAAATCACCGTGTGAATTGGGCATTAGATTTTAAATCGAGGTGAAGTGGTCAATTTCAAATCAGTATCACATTAGTACATTCTTGCTTGTGTTTTTGAGTTTTTGCGTTTGAATTCATTTATTTGCATACTCATTTGTAGCTAGAAAATAACATAAAGGGCACACCACCGCATACACAGCGTATTATGGTAGGTATTGATCGTTCGACAAGAGAAGTATGTATCCGAAAAAACGAACAGTATATAAATAAATAGATATCAAACAGAGAAGTAGCCTGAAATTAAATAAAATGACAAAATTCTATGATGTAGATAGACGGTATTGCCGTCATAAAATTCATAAATAAGTATCTTTGTAGATAGATAAATGATAAAATACAGGATATATAGTACTAAAAATTGTTTTTTCCACTGAAATTTTTACAGTACATGCAGATGGAGTCAGAGATGAGTTTGGCATAAAAAAAAAATTTCGTGAAAATGTAGATAGACGGTATTGAATATAAGCCCTCGATATATTTAGAGAAAATTTATCATTTAAACAAACATAAAATAAGCCGAATAAACAAATACGTATTTAATAATTTAAAAATAAATGCAGATATTTATCTACTAATTGCAATTTAATCATAATAATTAATTATATAAAATAGAGGAAAACTGTACAAATAAATGATTTTAATTTAAAGATTTTAAATAAATTGCTTACCCCTCTGTGGTTTTGCTTTTTATAAATTTAATGATTTTTAACTCTTCTGTCCTGTTTGGGTCGAAATGACACAATTTTGAAAAACAAATTAAAAATTGTTTATTAAATAAACAACAACTATAGTATTAGGGCCATAAATCAGTTTTGCAGTACTCTGCAATTTTTCAAATGTTTTACTTTTAAATTTTAAAAAATTAAAACCAAAAGTTTATTTTTCGATCTTTTATCATAAATTATGATGTGAGCAAGATTATTCAAGTTCAAGATCATTTGTTTTTTGTTAAGCAAAAAACCGTGCAATGTTTATATATTACTCAAAAAAGTGTTTGCCCGATAACTTATAGCAGACTTTATCTACTGACAGGTCCTTACATGTTTAAAAACTATACCTAAAGCTGTTGCTATCCTGTAAGATTTAGTTTTTTATATTTATTTAGTCAAAAATTTTGTTAATTTAAAAAAAATAATTAAAAAATTCATTTAGTTTTCCTCTATCAGTGAATTTTTTTTTTACATATAACTGTTATGACTGGGTCATTTCGATCCAATATTTGATTTTCATATTTTTGATTCGATTTCAAATGTTTTGACAAGGATTTTTAATTGTAGACTTTTCATTTAAATTCGTGTTATAATATTTACATTAAAATTTTTGATCTGTAGAAAAATCAAATTTTGAGCGAGCGACTTTTTACTTTCATTTAGCGCTTATTATATACTTTTTCTTACTTTTTATACTCTTATCGTTTACAAGTAGGGCAAGAAATTTCATGCAACTAAAGAAGGAAAATAGGCGTTTAAAATAGGCAGTAAAGAATCCAAAGTATATTTTTAAAATATGCATTAAAATCGAAATATGCACAAAAAACGAAAAATATCCACTTAAAATCAAAAAAAATTGCACCTACAATTTTTAGATTTTCAAAAATTGATTTATTACTTGATATTGTTGGTAAAAAAATAAAATCCAATATAAATGTCTAATAAATGATAATTAGACGCTATGTTTAGGGAAACAAATGTTTTCTTTTGTTAATTTTTAATTAAACCTTCATTTTAATTTTTGCAAATTATGCAATTAAACATGCAATTAAATTGGAAATATGCTGAAAATGCAACAAAAAATGTTAAAATATGCATTTATAACTAAATTTTACAGAAATATGCAACAACAAATTGATGCCATTTTGTTGCAAATTCTTTGGTACGGAAAAGTATTTGGTCAAAATCGAGGCTACTGACTACAAATATGCATTTGCATGAAATTCCTTGCCCTACATTCATAGAAATAAACCTGTAGCACAAAAAGCTACTAAAAATTTGTTAGAAATTAATTTGCAGGAAAAATTGCTAAAATTAGCAGATTTTTTTAATAAATATTAGTAATATAAGAATAGTAAAAATAAATCTATTGAATTTGAAAATATATAGATATATTGAGCTAAATTTTAGTTAATTGAAAGTAACAAAATATTCTGCTAAAATCTGCAAAAAAAATTATTAAATATTAGTACACAAAAAGATTTTTTTTCAGTTTTTTTTAATGAGAATAAAAGTCTGCCCCTATGAAATATTCAATCTACAATTTTTAAGCAAATATTCCTGTTGATTTTAGCAAAATAAACTGGCCTTTGCTTTCCACCAAATTTGAGGTAAATATAACAAAAATTCTGTTAATATTACAGTTTTTGTTTGCAATTTTGAGTCTACAAATGTTTAGTAGAAGTTTTTGCTATTTTTACAGAGAGTCATTCTCTATGAAAACACCGAAAAAAATTAAAAATTGTTGCTGGACCATTTTGGATTTTGTTAAAATTTTGTGGAAATGTTCCTAAGGGTTCAAAGAACCAAAATCCAAGAGGATTTAATTTTTGCACGCGGCACTACCGGTTCACGAAAAAAAAAAACTAAAAAGTCTTGTTTTTGTGCGTAGTGTTTTGAGCTGTTAAATTTTTTCTGCTAGAGATATCTACATGATGAAGGCATAGTTTTAAAGCTGAAGGATTATAGTTTCTATCAAAAATATAAAATTTGACTTAAATTATACACCCGAAAAATAACGTGGTATTGAAAATAAGCATATTTCATTGGTTTTTTGTGTTTTTCAATGAACTCCAGTGTCGACGCTAATGAATATAAAAGCATAATAATTCTCAGATACAAATTAGACATGTCGGAGAAAAATACAAAATTAAAATTGGCTCAATCTGGCAACTCGTTATCAAAAAATCGTTACTTGAAAATTTCAAATTTTGAAAATTTGCATATTTCAGGCTACAATTTGGTCATGTTTGTTAGCAGATACAAACTTGAAAATTACAGAGTACTTACTCCCTACTTTTAACTTTATAACACTTCAAGACCCGTTTAGTTATTTTCACTCCTCTCGGATTTACAGGGTTTTAAAGAAAAGCCTTTTTGATTTTTTGTATGTATTTTTATACTTTCCTCAATTGTTATATACAGAGAAATTAAAATAAAAACAAGTATTATGAAGTAACAAAGAATAATTATGGACTAAAAAATATATTTTATAAATTCAGTAGATTTTATATGTTAAAAAATTTTACAGTGGTGGTAGAAAATAGGCACATGGTATATTTTTATCATTTAAAGTAGAAAAGTTATATTTTAAATGTGTGTAATTATGAATCGTGGAATAAGTTTTATTTTATTTTAATAAAGTACTTGTTCTTATAATATTCGGAGTTTCAAAGTTATCAGAAGCTGAAAACTTTCGTACTTTTAACTGACTCTGAGAAATCGGAGAGAAACTGTGGTAGTTTCTTGTATTTTTAATTGTGCAAACATCAATAAATCTTTTTGACAAAAGTTTTCGATAGCATCAAAATCAGAAATGGATACAAAAAAAATTTATACCAGGAATTTGGGTGGAACAAAAATCAAACATTGCTGTAGGTGTTAGGATATGATGATCCGCAGTTCGCTGTAGACTTGCTTTCCTTACAGTCCGCTTAATTGTACCTCCTGCTACGTCGCAAGGACTTTTGCCATGAGAAATGGCAAAAAAGTGCCACTCTGCTCCTAAGCCGAAATCGTCTTTGTGATGACAAATGTTGATAAATTTCTTTTATTTTTGTAAAATTTTTGTAAAATTTTTGTAAACATAAAAATCTACTGAATTTATTAAATATATTTTTTAGTCCATAATTATTCTTTGTTACTTCATAATACTTGTTTTTGTTTAAATTTCTCTGTATTTAACAATTGAGGAAAGTATAAATATACATAAAAAAAATCAAAAAGGCTTTTCTTTAAAACCCTGTAAATCCGAGAGGAGTGAAAATAACTAAACGGGTCTTGAAGTGTTATAAAGTTAAAAGTAGGGAGTAAGTACTCTGTAATTTTCAAGTTTGTATCTGCTAACAAACATGTCCAAATTGTAGCCTGAAATATACAAATTTTCAAAATTTGAAATTTTCAAGTAACGATTTTTTGATAACGAGTTGCCAGATTGAGCCAATTTTAATTTTGTATTTTTCTCCGACATGTCTAATTTGTATCTGAGAATTATTATGCTTTTATATTCATTAGCGTCGACACTGGAGTTCATTGAAAAACACAAAAACCAATGAAATATACTTATTTTCTATACCACGTTATTTTTCGGGTGTATGAATTAAGTCAAATTTTATATTTTTGATAGAAACTATAATCCTTTAGCTTTAAAACTATGCCTTCATCATGTAGATATCTCTAGCAGAAAAAATTTAACAGCTCAAACCACTACGCACAAAAACAAGACTTTTTAGTTTTTTTATTTTATTTGAACCGGTAGTGCCGTGTGCAAAAATTAAATCCTCTTGGATTTTGGGTTTTCAGACCCTAAATATCATTTCCAGTTAGTTTGAGTAAAATCTAAGATATGCCAGCTTTGCCGATTTGGTGATTTCATACAGAATAACTCTATTTTCAATTAACTAAAATTCACATCGAATATAACTAAAATTTTGTAAAGTTAACAGATTTATTTTTTCTGTTCTTATTTTATTAATATTTAACAAAAAAATCTTATAAATTTAGCAGTTTATTCTGCAAGATCATTTTTAACTAATTTTTAGTTTCTTTTTCTGCTATTTTTACAGGTTTATTTCTATGAGTATACTTATAAGTTTTTTGATAAAGTTTGAATATATAGTTTTTTAAGTTTGCCAAGAACAATCGTTTTCTGTAAAAAAATTTTTAAATTGGAGATAAATTTTTTTAGCCTTTTATAAGTTTTGCAAATTTTAATTAAAGTTTTAATAGTATCTACTAAAAATTTGTTTGAAATTAAAAACAACATTCAATAAAATATATATGATTAAAGCCTTAATTGAAAATAAAATAAATTAAATAGTTACAAATTATTTTAATTGATACTACAATTTCCTTAATTGGACCGAACTCAATTACACTTTTAGTTGAATCAACAAATATTTTAATTTAAAGTCGATTTTAGTTTTTTCTGTATACTGAAAATTTTATATTTCTGACCAGAAAATTCTCTCTATGTGGAAACGTGTTTGTTGAACCGATTTATTGCGACTATAAATGTCAAATTTAAGTAAAATGCCAAAAGATGCGAAGCAAACTGGTTGACAATCTGTTTGCGATCTTCCAAAAGGTTGGCAACCAAAAATTTAAATCGGTGGACTTTAACCTAAATTTGAATCTCAAAATCTCATCCATACATTGACTTACCGAACTGTTTGATCAGACACTACTAATTGCTCTTTAAACGAAAGTATGTATGGTTATTTTTCTATTTTTCGGTTGAATCCATAAGCCACTAAATTGATTTGATAAGCAAATTAATAGGATTTTACTACAAATTAATAAAACTGCAATGGCCAAACATCCCAGTGTAGAAAACCATTACCATATAATTGGTTATAAAGGTACATATGTATTTGGTAATGGCAATTACTTACAATTGTCATTACGCATTGCATTACTTTTATATAGGGTTGTCGCGCAAATAATGATATGTCATTGCTTAACACCTTACGAAAAATCAAAAAATATGTGGTTACCCAGCAACAAATAGTTCTTACCCAAAGGCGGTTCTGGAAGGCATTATTTAATAACCGAGCACTTCGGAAACAATTCCAGAAGGCATGATTTTTGTTTGCGATGTCCCACTTGGTATGTCTCTTTTAAGCAGGTAAAAAGCGCATCTTTCATGTGCTCTAAGAAGCAATGAATTCATGCTTTCGTAAGCAATAAAAAGCGCGTTTTGTGTGTTGACGAAATTAATACTTTATGGAATGCATTATTTACTGCTTCATTTTAAGTATTATTCACTGCTTCAAAGAAGGCATTTAGGAAAGCACAACAGAATGCCTTCCCTAATTGCTTTATTGTATTCAAGGCGGTGAAGCGCAATTTTGAATGCATACAAATGTAGTTACTACTTACCAAAATGAGGATATTATTTTCTGGGTGCTTACCAGTATGAACAAAAATAATGAGTCTGAAAATACATTTTCAAAAAACTAAATTTACTAAAAAAAATTTTTTTATTGAAAATATTTTTTAATAAAATGTGACCACACGGGATTCGAATCTGGGACTCTAGGTTATCAGTCAACCGCTCTACCATCTGAGCTATCTTGACATGTTATACTTAATAGATAAAAACACATATAACTTGATCGCACAAAATGCCATTAGTGTCCAGCTTACAAAAAATCAAAAATAAGTAGTTATATATGCACTTACTAGAGTTAAATAATGAGTATAAAATAGATTTTCAAAAAATTTCGAGATCATTACTTTATATTTAAAATAATGATAGAATCGAGTACTTATGAGTATCACATTATTTTTTGGTTTGGGAATGTCTCATATAAGCTTTTAGAGAGTTTTTTAATTTAAGTCAACTTTAGGGTAGATGTTACCTAATGTGTACCTTTTAGTTGTTTTGAAAATTGTTATATAACTTTTTAAAGTTAAAAGAAAATGCCCAACGAAAAAATGCCCAAGGAGTTGGCCTATAATGTATTTGGATTGTGTTGTGTTAATATAGACCATATACCGGGGGTAGGGGCACATTTGGTTACATTCCTTTATTGTTTTTAATAATTTTCATATTGGGTCAATTTGACCCAAAAAACATAACAGATGTTGAATAATTTTAAACAGAGCAGAAGTATTAATATCCTTTGTTTCTATTAGGATATTCAATCGGTTAATCGTTACTCTATTTATCGATGAATTTTAATCAAACAATTGTTTTAGTAAATTGTAATGGCCAATTTCGAGTAACGAATTACTCGAAAAATTTTGGTCTATTAATCGAGTTCTTCGAGTAACTCAAAATATGAACATTTCAGTTTTCATTTTATAAAAAAAAAAACTTAAATTGTTTCGAATTATTGAAATTAATTCATTTCGAATTTTTGAAAATGATTCATTTCGAAATTTTGAAAATGATTCAATTACCGTTTTAATTTATATATATTTGTTTAGTAGGGTTATAACTTTTTTAAGTGACCCCACGATATGGGAAATACAGTTGTGATAAAAAAAATATCTTTTTTGGTCATTTTGGAGGACAAAACTAAATTGGCACCGAGACCAATACCCCAAATATCTAATTTTTAGCCATTTCAAAAGATATTTTTGAAATATCCTTGAACAATTACAGACATTATTACACCCTGCAACTAATTTCAGCGTTTTCTCACACATGGCAAAATCGATATGTACGATAAACTAGAGATTCCATATAGTCCAACTGCGTTTTCAATTTTTCGCCATCACGTCTGAGTTAAAATAATTGAAAAAAAAATCAGATTGATGATATTAAGGTATATTTTTAGTATATTCCAGCCAATAGAAAGATTTTATTTCGGACAAATTTATAAAAAGTCACAAAGGATATTCAAGGATTAAATAGTTTAAAGTACATTTTTGAAATGTTTGATTCCGCAAAATTTTAATCAATATTTTTCTTTTGAAGGAGAGCTTTTTACTTTTCATTTGATACCAATATTTAAGTCATATCTTGAGTAGAAGTATTTAAATATTGTTTTGAAAAATTTAAACTTTAGAGTTCTTTTATAAGAATTTTGACATGATGGCGATCGCATATATATGGTTTGTAGTTGTACACTTATATTTATATTGTTTTGTCCATGTGTAAAAACAACTGTTGCATGGTGTTATACTCAAATGAAGTCTCGAAACTATTAAAAAAAAATTAAGGCCGAAAGGTTCAATTTGCAGAAATTAAGTGAAAGTTTTTAAATATATAAATGCTCAACAAGATATGACATTTTTTTGCAGGATTCGAATTGTACATAATTCATCACAATTTTCTTTAATTTATTCACTCTTTTCTTTCATTCGGATCTATATTCAACTTAACAACTTGACATAAACAAAAAATGTCTATTGAATATCCACCAAAGGTGGACCTTGCACATAACAAACATGTTTTCAATTTATTTTAGATCAATGGTGATAATCTTTAACTTCGAACTTATAAAGGGTCCGCCATCTAACGTTTTTTTTCAACTAGTGCTTATTTCGTGAATGGTAACACTTAGCTCATGTCTGATTTGACAGATAATTAGTTGTATCCTTCCGCTGAACGAATATGGTCCGAATGTTCGTTATCTTGTGAAAAAAGTGAAAGAAACTGGCATCCTCATCGATAAACCAAAGCGTGAAAAGCCAAAAACAGTGCGTACACCCGAGAATATTGCTGCTGTGGCAGAAAGTGTGCGTGAAGCTCCATCAACATCAATTCACCGTCGTTCTCAACAATTGAGCATTTCGGAGACATCATTGAGACGAATTTTGCATAAAGACCTTGGTATGACGCCATACAAAGTCCAATTGGTTCAGGAGTTCAAAAAAAAGTTTTTTGGGTCACCCTTTATATTAATTAATTCTCATGTAGTGAGAAAACTAGTTTATACGAATGTTTGATTTTTTGCATGGGATTGTTACTTCTTTCAAAACGTGTTCTGATGATTGGAACCTAGAAAATTTCCGAAATAGATCTATCAACACATTTCTGAAAGTGGTCAATTAATCAATTTGAAAACAAAAACTCTATAGATTATTTGTTAGGACAATATCCTAATAAAGAAACATAAAGTTTGGCCTCGAACTTGAATAATTTTCATTTTCATTGCACAATTAAAGGTCGAAAAAACATAATTTTTATTTTTAATAAAAATTATATCAAACTTAAAAAAAAATATATATATATTGCAAAAAAAGAAAAAAAAATCAAACAAAAATTTGTCTTCTCAACTGCAAAGCAATTTTTTTACGAAAAATTTAATTTTTCTTTATATTTTTCCAATGCATAGCTATGCTGTGGCATATTATTTTTGATATTTGCGAAATTCGCTAAAATTTATGCCCATAATGTTTTCTTAAAGTCGAATTTTATAAAAATGAATGAAAATAAAGTAAAACGGCTCAATTGAATAATAGTTTTGAAGATATTTTCAATAGTAAATTAATTATACCAAACAATATTCTTAGTGGAAGATCCACAATTTCGAATCTAATGGTGTTTACTGATTATTGTATGTCGCAGTTTGAAGTTTCTTCACAAGTTGATGCAATTTATATGGATTTATGAAAAGCTTTTGATAAATTGTCACATAAGATTTTATTAGAAAAGTTGTCAAGCTTTGGGCATTCATTCGGCTTTTTATAGTTGGTTTTCTTCATATTTACATAATCGGGAACGTGTTGTGAAGATAGATGACTATTAATCGTCACCTTATATTCAAACTTCTGGTGTGCCACAAGGGAGTGTATTGGGCCCTTTATTGTTCAATATCTTCATAAATGACGTATTTACATGTTTTAAATATTCTCAGTTTCTACTCTATGCTGATGATATGAAAGTATTTTCAAGAGTTGGTAGTTTTAATGATGCATTAAATTTACAAATTGATCTTGATAATCTAAATACATGGTGTTTTCATAATAAATTGAAATTTTAATATGAACAAGTGTTCTCAAATGTCATATGCAAGAATCCGTAATCCTATACAAACTTCTTATAGAATTGGTGCTAATCTAGTTAAATCTGTTAATGAAGTTGAAGACTTGGGAATAGTATTTGATTGTAAGATGACATTTTTGCCGCATATGGAAAAAATGATTCCCAAAGTTTACTCTACTTTTGCTTTTATTAGAAGAAATTGTAATGATTTTTCTGATCCCTATACCTTGAAATTGTTGTATACTTCTTATGTGAGGTCTAAATTAGAATATGGTGTAATAATTTGGAGCCCTCATGCAGATATTCATATTAAACGTATTGAAAAAATACAGAAAAAATTTATTAAGTTTGCATTACCGCATTTGAATTTTGTTTATCCAGTTCCTACATATGAAGTACGTTGCATGCATCTTGGTTTGGAAACGTTAGAAACTCGGCGTAGGATTCAATCAATGCTATTCTTATTTGATTTAATAAATGGTAGTATTGATTGCTCCAGTCTCTTGGAGAAAATTCCGTTTAATGTACCCAGAAGACATTTTCGTCACAATGATTTGTTTTTTGAAATTTGTCATCGTTCTAATTATATCTTGAATAGTCCTCTAATCAGGACAATTAGAGAATTCAATTTATTGAATGTAGATCAAATTGTAGAATTTAATACATCAAAATCCAATCCAAATCCAACTTTTTGTCCTGATTACTTGTTTGATTTTGTTTTTATTTTGTATTTTATATAAATTTTAATTTATATAATTTTTTTTTTATTTTGAACTTAATATTTTATATTTTTAATTATTAATTGTTTATTAATTTCTTTTTTTAATTTGATTTATTGATGATTTTTTTATATTAAATATATGAAGGACTTATTGTAAAAACTTGATAAGCCACATTTATATTTTTTGGTTAGTTTTCGCCTTTTAAAAAGTGAATAAATTTAGGAAACATGGATATTGCAGCACTATTCTACTTTATATACGTGTGACAAGTGTTTAAGCATGACTTCATTCAATATTTAATCAACGGATTTCTAGAAAACAGCAGAAACTAGAAAATTTTAAATGTGGCTTATCAAGTTTTTACAATAAGCTCTTCATATGTAACAAATTAACTTTTCTTACGCCTTAAGTTCTGTGCTGTAATTATAAGATTTTATCTTGTAGCATAGAAATACCAATAAAATAAATAAATACTTGTAAATATATTTCGGAATTAATGATTTTGTATTTATTTTGTATTTTATTATTTATTTTTAAGGAAATATTTGGGAAAAAGATTATTGAAATTATTCGAGTAATTTTAAAATCTTACTCTATTAGTCGAGTAAGTTACAAGCTAAAAGTCGAGTTACTTGTTTACTCGAACAAAACCAAACCCGAGTAATTTGAATACCTAGTTTCTATATATGTATAGTTAAAAAAAGTTTTGCATTTTTTTTATATTAATAAAATTGAAATGATTTTGACTCCATGCAATTTAAACTATAGAGAAAAAAAACACACAAAAACAATTTCATTTGGTTGGCATAAATAAATTTTTTGTTTATTCTAATTGTTTGCTGTTTGGTTTGTTGTAGCTCATTGTTTCATTTAATTTGATTTATTGTACTCATGTTTAACAATTGTGTTTTATGTGTGAGAGATTAACTTTTTCAATGCCCTACTTAATGTAGGGAAAATTGGCATGTTTGTAGTGAAGATTGGGCATGAAGTTGTAAAATCTAACTTAACTTTTTTAAAATATTCAATTAAACTGCACAAAATGTTGTACTGCACACTTAAAGCCGTTTACGAATGAGTAATATGGAATTATTTAAATAAAGTATACGCATCATAACACTGTTAATAAAAGCCAGAACTTGATGCACGTATGAGTAATATGGAATTATTTACGAATGAGTAATATGGAATTATTTATATAAAGTATACGCATCATAACACTGTTAATAAAAGCCAGAACTTGATGCACGATATAAGGAAAAGTGTGTGTGCCAGTATAATATATAGTTTTCGTTAAAAATTTAAAAAACTTTTTAAATAACTGACGTTTAAGTAAAGGTGTAAGGCAATCATTAAATCGCTTTTGGTCAACAATAAAATTTGTACTTGTTTAATATAGGGTTGAGTGTAATGTGTTGGGTTTGTTGGTTGTGATGATGCATTTTTACCACATAAAAGTCATAAATCTTTAAAATTTATTATTTTAATACGCATTGCGCTTAAAGTTAGTAACTAGTATTCAAATTCAATTCGATAGAAACAAAATTCATAAATATAATTAAACTGAAATATATAGGAGAGTTAGGGGCAGTGTGGCAATAGGGGTGAAGAAGTAATTTTTTCTTATATAAATACTTTTTTACATGCAGAGAAAAAATATGATTGAACATGATTGTGGACAACAAATTATCATATTATGGTCGTAATTATTATAAACATGATTTTAACTGATTATATTATGATCACTGAGAATGGTTTTTCATCGTCTAGGATCATAATATGATTGTGAGAATTATGTTATGATTGCTACGTGTTTCAATCATAACGTGATGCTTCTAAACTGTCATAATATGATGCTTTTTTCTCTTCATGTAGACATACTACAAAAAAATAAATTATTACGTTTAACCATGTATAACTTAGAAGGCGAATGTTTTTATTGTATTTTGACAAAAGATTTTTTATGTGTTCGTGTTTTGTTTTAAAAAATATTCTCGTTGACATTTTTAATTTGGTACAGTTTGTCAATAAATTCATTTCAGAATTAAATCATTATAAAAAATTTAAAAAACGAATAAATAACAAAAGCAAGTGAAGCTTTTTATGAATTTTTTTCATTACCCGAAGAAAAAAGCTTCGATATAATTATATATATTATCCAATATAACTCAACATCACATCTCATCTGATCCGAAAAATGGCATACATAAGCTGGTATCTCAAGTGATCTAATCTCATATAGTTTGATCCGCAAAATGGGTCTATCATATATGATCTAATTATATATAAATTGATACAATTTTATCTAATAAGCTCTTTAATTAAAAAATTTAAAAAAAAAATTTAATGTTTTAGGGATCAGTACTGATAGAAATTTGTGCGTAGTATTAATGAATTCCTTTATTAATCCAATGAATTTTTTCCTAAAAAAGTCCCCAAAAAAACGTTTCAATGAAAGGTGTTTCATTAAATCAATTTTAATGAATGGTTTCATTGACCCAATGACAATTTCATAAAGTATATGAATTTTTTTTTATTAATCTAGCCTAATCCTATGAAAGTTTCATGTGTTTAGTGAATAAAATTCATAGTTTGTATAAAATATTTTCGTTGATATTTAATAATTTGCAGTTTTTATGATTATTTTAGCATACAAATTACAAATTTTAAAAATAAATATTTTTTTTCCATAAAAAAGAAATATTTTAATTATTGTACTTTTTTTAAATTATGTATATTGAGAACTTTAATGATTGAAAAAATCTTTTAAATATAATTAACAGGCATTAAAATATTAAAAGCTGAACTAAAAAAAACAATTTTAATTTATTTCTGTTTTTCTTTACATTCAATTAATTTGTAATAAAAGATGACACATTTTCTTATACGTCGGTACAAAATATGTAATTTTGTATCGATCTGGCTTGGAATTCTGTAGAACGATCGACGATTATAGTTCACTTTTTGTAGTTAAATTACGACCATATTAGATAAAAATGTTAAATATTGTTAACAATGTTGTTAAAAAACAAAAATTTATTATCGTTTAGCATAACGTTTTTGTGTAACATAGTCAAAACGATAACAATTTAGGTTTCATTTTAAACAAAACTATATCGTTTTTCTTAGAGAATCTGTTCCCTGGAATTTAGTGACCAACTATTCAAATTCGTCAAAAACTGTTAAAAAGTTTAATAAAAAAAATTATCCAAGTTTTGGTTAATTCCGTTTAAAAGAAATTTTTATTTTTTTTTCTTATTACAAGTCAAAATTTTTATTGAAAAAAATTTGAAAATTTTTCATTGATTTAATGAATTTTTTTTATAAAATTATGAAAAAATCATAAAAAATGTTAATGAAAAATATACCAATATTAATGAATTTTCATTCAGTTAATGAAATTTTTCGTTAAACCAATAAATCGATTTTAATGAAATCGCAGAAAAATACAGCAAACTTTACACGTCCTTGTTATTCAAAATGTGTTAACAGTATTACTTTTAATTAAGCCTTTCACTACCCTCGTACACTACAGTAAACACATATTTAAAAAAAATAAAAAATAAATTGTATATAAATAGAACATTTTTGATCTTCAAACCCTAGCCACGTGTTTGATTACTAAGAACATACAAATGGAGCAAATTTGATGATTAATAGTTTTTTTTTGTTAAAGCTCTGTCTATACTGGAGGCTCTAGCTTTTCTAAAACTTCGAGTTCTTATGGAATCTTAAGCCTGATCGAAATACTAGTATCAACGTAGGTAGTATGTTTCAAATTGCTTTATTTTTATAAATATACGGAGATCTTTATAAATTCAAATTAACATAAAAATAATTTCGATGTATATAAAAACAAAAAACTAAGAAAACTGTAAAAAAATTTATATTGAAATAAAGCTTTGTATTTTTGTTTAAATATGTTCATTAGAAAAAATCATTATGTGCGAAAACTATTTATCAGGGGAATATGGACGCAATTTTTGTTTGCAAGCTCCTATTTTTATTACGCCATATTAAAAATAGTTCATAACCCGACGAAAAAAGTTTATATATAGCCGTATATAGCTTGATATAGTGGTATCTTAATATATGTGCTGCCATATGAGGCGCGAATTCTGGGGGAGGGAAAATGGGACCTTTCCTCCCCCAAAGTAAAAATTTTCCATACAAAAAAATCAAAAAGATTTGAAAATTTATCAAAAATACTCTAACTTCCCTCCCCAATATTTTTTTCAAGGATCCGCGCCTGTGCCATATTTAACGATATATACTTAGCAATATGCCAAAATCGACTTTTGCGAAAAAGAACTTTTTTATTGTTGAAAATGGTTCTTTAGGGTATCAGAAGCAACTTTTGTTCCGCGACTTTTTTATAATTCCGTTATTTACAAAATTACCGTTATTTTTAGGTTCTTGAAGAAAATCAAAATTTTGACAGTTAAATTTCCAGAATTCGACCAAATGTTGTTTGGCAACTTTGTACAAAATCATATGGCGAGTACTTTTGCAGAACATATGAACTCAAAATATTTGCAAATACAGGGTGTTTTGATGCATTTTTTAAAAGAAAAATAACCGAATGAGAAAGAAAAGATCTATAAGATAATGAGATAGTACCAAATTTATATTAAAATATGTATGTAAATTTTATTAAATTGATCATTAAAGTTTACATTTTTAGTTTTGCGAAAAAATTTTAGTTATTTTACTAGAATTGTATTTAACAGAAATCTTTATTATTTATACTTTTAAAAACATCAAGTTATTTTATTATTTAAATTTTTAGAGATCTACATAAGAGTGCAAATTCTTAAGCTTTTCTTTGAGTTGGGACTCTAAATCCAAATTTGCTGTTTGCCAAACTTATTACGAAAAAAATAAGAGGTGTTTTAATAAAATCTGTCAAAAATTTTAAAAGTAACATGGATTTAAACAAACTCTTTTTAACATGGTCAAATTTAGAAATTAGGTAAGTTCACTTTGCGGACTTTGCTTGTAAATTACATGAAAACCCAACGATATAATTCAATTCTTATGGCGGCATCGCATTCAGGAGGTCATAATACATAAGGATTGGTGGGTCTGGTTTCTGGGTCAGAACCTTTTTATATTTTTGTGAGGCTGTGTAATTCATAAGCACGCAAAGGTGACGGCTAAAATATCTACTGCCGCTTTATCGCAATAGTAAATGAAATATAAGTATATTTACTTATCACATGGAAAGGAATTTTGTTTCCCAAAGTGAAAACAGTGTCTGTGTTCTTAATAACTAATGTATAACTAATTTCAGTAGCATAAATTCACGTTTTTTTAAAAATTCACCCTGTTTTTTTAATCAATTAATAAAATTTGTCGAAAATAGGCTGTACTGTTTGTAATACGGCACAAATTCGGCTGAATATTATGCCTTGGGAGACAACATAGTTGTTGATGACTAAAATATCTAAAATTCTGCTGTGGTGCTTGAAGATAACATTCCTACTTCAAAAGTTATAAGTGAATGAAGGTCAAAAAACCCCATTTTTTTCATTTTTTTTCATTTTTTTCGCCTTTTTTTTACATTTTCCTAATTTTCTTGTAAACGAAAAATGCGTTCGCCAAGCACCACGGCAGGATTTTAGATTTTAATGTCATTAACAACTGTGTTGCATGGCAAGCCATAATATTCAGCCCAATTTGTGCCGCGCTAAATGTTAGAAGTAGTATTTTCTTATTTCCAAGTTTTGTTGTTGCCACTTTGTTTTTTTCAGTGTATTATTCCAACAAAAACCAAAAATGGAAGATTACTACCCAAACTAACTATTCAACACATAAAAACATTGATTTTGTAGCTATTAACATAAATAATGCGTTAAATTCATAAAAAGTCAAAAAATCCAAGTTTTAAGGGCCACCCTAAATATCCGTTTTAGGACAAGTGAGGGGCATTCTAATAAGCAAGTAGGGTACCTGACTCTACCCCCGAAACATATAAAATCATTCGGGATTAATAGCTTGAAAATGAAAAGTTGTTTTTTTTGGCATATTGCTATATATACTTACATCTGAAACTTATTTTTACGAACATTTCTAATATGGCGCTATATATAATCATATATCATTATATATTATGTTATATATAAGTTGATCTAGTTTTTGAGTCATAAATTTGATTCTTCGAGAATCATCTTTTTTTTTTTTGAGTCATTTAAGAATCATAAATTTTGAGGGCTCCGAAATTTGCTGGCTGGGTATAGAAGTTTTTTAAATATCTTTGTTGAGTAATTTTTTAATCAAAAAAAAGACTCTTTTAGACAAAAACGGGCTCAAAATGTAGCCCATTTCTGACTCAATTTTGAGACCGCTTGCTGACTGGGAAGGAAAAAAAATTTTTTTTTGAGTCTACCCAGTCAGCAAACGGGCTCAAAAATTAATAGTTCTTTGAGCATTTTTATATTTTTAAGAAAACATTCATACTTTCCTACTTTTTTGAGTCATTATTGACCTATTTTTTTGGGTAATAATATTCCTTACATTTATGAGTCATTAAGGAATTTTTAAGGTTGTTCATTCTTGCATCAGAATAAAGAGTGTTTATTCAAGAAAAATATTTGAAATTTCAGAAAATGTTTCATATTTGAATAGTTTTTGAGTCATAATTTTGAGCCATAATAATCTTTTTCTTGCGTCATTTAAGAATCATAAAATTTGAGGACTCCGAAATTTTGCTGGCTGGGTACAGAATTTTTTTAAATATCTTTTTTGAGTAATTTTTTAATCAAAAAAAAACCTCTTTTTGATGAACCACTTTCATTCAATTTTGAGCTTATTTGCTGGCAAAGGTAGATATTTTTTTATTAAGGGATTTTTGGTTTGTTAAAAATACTTTATAAATGTACTTTATAACGCTAACTTTATGAACTAGTAGGTACTCTTTTTAAAAATAATTTTTTTTTAAAGAAATATAAAATTTAAGGGATTTGAAACGATAATGAATTTTTAAGATTTTTGAGATAAAGTACTCATTTAAACTAACCAGAAGTAGTTTCTGAAAACTTTTTTTAACTACTTAACAAATTCTTAAGAAATGTTGAACGAAAAAAATTTTGCAGTTTTTGGTTGTAGTGCACATTGTCTTATAGTTTACAAACAAAAATTAAAATATGTTCAGCCGGTAGGTATTGGGTCTGAAAAGTAAAAAAATAAATATTATTCAATGCAGAAAATAAAAAAATTATCGTTCATAATACTCGTATACCAAACAAATACGAAAGATTTCCGTTATTTTCGTAATATTAGTCAATGCTAGCTTAAACTGAATACAAATACGAATAATATACGAAATATTTGTATATAATACGAACAAAATAACTACCAAAGTTTTTTTTCGTAAAATGTTGCATGGATTTTTTTTCAGTGTATAACCAAACCATTTGAATAAAAAAAAAACAGGCACGAATTTTTTGAATATACTTTTTTATTTATTTTTTTATTTAATTTTTAATAAGCGTAACAGGAATAATTAAACGACAATATTCCGCTTTTGTGGTTAAATTTGTGTGAAGCTTTAAATAAATGAAAATAATCGGCCTGATTACGGTTGTCGTAGTCGTAGTGAAAATTTGTCGTTTGTAAAAAACGGTATTACGTTTGTCGAAAACTACGAATTTACAACACTGCTAGAAAATCTATTACAATTTCCGTATTACGGTTGTCGTTTTCGACTGTCAAAATGCATAAAAACAGTCGTCTATTTTATTTCTCACAACAGATTTAAAAAATTCTTAAAAAATGCAAATTTCAATGAAATTTTAATTAAATTTAAATACTTTTAGAATAAAAATTATAGCACCGAAGCTGTTTGCGAAATTGGAGGACGTTTTAGGGTAAAAAACATAATTGGAAAAATCTGGAACAAGTGCAGTTTAGAAACACTAGAGTGAAGTTAGCCCATTTTAATATCCCACTTTTTTAGAACAAAAAAAAATGGGCTAACTTCACTACAGTACACAGTAGAGTGAAGTTGGCCCACTTTTGTATTTAAATTACAAACTTAACTTAAACAAAAAAAAAAAAAAGGATAAAAAGAATAAAAAAAACTAAATAATAACAAAAACCAAAAAAAAAAATAAAATATATGCACGAGCAGGGCATGTGGAGCCCTTTTAAGCCAAAAGGGGTCGGTTAAAAAAAAATATATATAAATTCTTATGAAAATTTGCTCATTCTAGTTTTTATATACATATGTTATTAAATACTATTTCAGCAAGATGTAAAAAAAAGTCAAGGACGAAATCAGAATACAATGACATCAAACTGAACCAGAATACAAGGACATCAAACCGTTGCCTATAATGATATTGTGATCTCTGGTGATTTCAACTCAAATATTTTAAAGGAACCAATTTTATCTGATGAAATGTTGTCACTTGGACTTTTGCCAGTTAATCAAACAGTTCCAACACACTTTACAACTTCGAGTAATTCACTGCTTGATCTTTTCTTTGTTGCAAACATGTCAAATGTATTATTGTATGACCAGGTTTCAGCATCATGTTTCTCAAGACATGATTTGATATTTCTAACGTATAATTTTCGGATTCATCGAATGGACCAAATTTGTTACTATAGAGACTTCAATCGTTTGAATTATAATCTGCTACAGGAAAGTTTTTTTATATTAATTGCGAAAGTATGTACTATATGTGTTCGGCAGATGAACAATTGTCTTTTCTTGAGTATAATATCCAGCGGCTCTATGATGTCACCGTCCCTTTAAAATCTAAAAAAATCTCGGAAAGATCAAGACCATGGTTTTTAGCTGATATTAAACATTTAATTCATAAAAGAGATTTAGCTTAATTTCTAAAAGGGAATATTATTCCAAATGCTTCGGTTCTGCTCTTGAATCGAAGAAAACCTGGAAAACCATTCGTGAAATCGGAATCGGAAGTACTGATAGAACAAACAACTGCTATGCCGATGCTAATCAGTTAAATACAATATTTACAACCTCACCGAAAGTTCCAATCAACTGCAACTTTTACAACTTTTCGTCAGAACTCTACTCCTGAAGATAATAATACGTTTGAGTTTTCTTGCATTACACAGTCTGATATCGTGTCAACTTTTGCACTAATGAAATCAGAAGCAGTTGGATACGATAATATGCATCCGAAATTTTTAAAGTTACTTCTGCCATTACTTCTGCCTTATATAAAACACCTTTTCAATACAATCATTACATCCAGCACTTTTCCGCAGAAATGGAAGCATGCCAAAACTATACCACTTCCGAAGACATATACTGAGTTCCGCCCAATTGCTATTTTGTGTTACCTTTCTAAAGTATTGGAAAAGATTCTACAGCTGCAAATGAGTCAGTATATAAAAGATAAATGCCTGCTGCATGATAAACAATCTGGCTTTCGTTCGAATCATAGCTGTATAACAGCTTTGATTGATGTTTCGGAGAGCATACGACGTGAACTCGACGATGGTAAAGTTAATTTCTTGGTGCTTCTTGATCATTCGAAAGCCTTTGATACGGTTGACCACCATACGTTATGTTTGAAACTTAGAAATTTCTTTAATTTTGCTTCTTCATCAACACGGCTCATATTTTCGTATCTAACTAATCGCACACAATCCGTATACGCAGATAACATTTGGTCTAACTCGCTGACTCTTACTAGAGGCGTGCCGCAAGGGTCTATTCTTGGCCCTCTACTTTTTTCTATATATGCAAATTGATTTGCCCGATCAGCTTTCATACTGCAAATTACATATGTACGCGGATGATGTCCAATTGTTTTTGAGCAGTCCAGTTCAATTAATCGCAGATGCTATTACGAAAATTAATTATGATCTTGATATAGTATATATATGGGCGACAGCAAATGGACTTTATCTCAATCCGCTGAAATCAAAATGTCTGATAATTCACCGGCAAAGAACTGTGTCAGTTATCGAAAACGAAATTCTTATTAACGGAGGAAGAGTTGAAATCGTAGAGTCGGCTAAAACCTTGGCATTATCTTCAACAGATATTTAACATGGACCAACCATATGAACTCACTTGTTGGTCAAACCTATGCCAAGTTAAGAGCTCTATGGTCAACACAGCTTTTTACGCCTTTAAAAGTCAGAATATTAATTGCAAAGTCGAACCTCATCCCCGGTTTAATTTACGGCTGTGAACTCTTCGAAAATTGTGATACTACTAGCAAACGCAAGCTAATAGTTTTGTATAATAATATCATCAGATATGTCTACGGGTTGAGAAGGTTTGATCGTGTCTCATCTTTTGCCATTAAACTTTATGACATATCTTTTGAGAACCTTTTAAAAATAAGAGTACTTTTATTTTACCATAAAATTATTTATACCAAAAATCCACTATACCTTTATGAATTTATTCAATTTGCCATATCCCCTAGAGGTAAAAAGACAATTATACCAAGGCATCGATCGATACCATGTATCTGAATGGCATTTTTACATAAATGCCTCACGTCTTTGGAGACATCTTCTAGAAAATCAACAGCTCAACAGCAACGCAAACAGTTTTAAACAATTTCTTCTAAATTTTTTTTTTTTGCATAATTTGATTTATATTAATATAAATTTATTTTTACACTTTTTTTTGTTAAAGCATTTGTGATGATAGAACAATATATTAGAAAGTAGTTTTAATTTTATTTTTGTTCTTTTTTTTATTGTTATTTACGTGTATGAGTATCTTAAATTTAATTTTTTCCTTTTTTATATATAACTTGCAATATTATTTTTTACCCAAACTGCTTTCCTGTACTTTAACTATAAGATTTAATCTTGTTGTACAGGATATGTGAATGTAAATAAATAAATAAAAACCATGGTAGGTATCCTTCAAAAGAGCTAAATTTCAAAAAAAAAGTTAAAAATCTTACGAAAATATCCTCAATCCAGTTTTCATATATGTTATCGAAAAATACGTCGCAGATTTGTGAAAAAAAATTCAAGGACGAAATCAGGATGCAAGGATATCAAACTGAACCATGGGGGCATCCTTCAAAAGAGCTAAATTTCAAAAAAAAGTTAAAAATCTTACGAAAATATCCTCACTCCAGTTTTTATATATGTTATCAAAAAATACGTCGCAGATTTGTGAACAAAATTTCACGGACGAAATCATGATGCAAGGATATCAAACTGAACCATGGGGGTATCCTTCAAAAGAGGTAAATTTCAAAAAAAAGTTAAAAATCTTACGAAAATATCCTCAATCCTGTTTTTATATATGTTATCGAAAAATACGTCGCAGATTTGTGAAAAAAAATTCAAGGACGAAATCAGGATGCAAGGATATCAAACTGAACCATGGGGGTATCCTTCAAAAGAGGTAAATTTCAATATATATTAAAATATATGCTATTATAAAAATATCGCAGATTTGTGAAGAAATGTTTTATATTTTGGATATTTTTATTGATATTTAATGGGCATTTTGGTAGAAGTAATATAGGTCTAAGGGTTTTCTTGTTAAAGTGATAAAAGTCCGAAAATTAGAAAAATTTATACGAAAAATAATTCAGAATTCTACACTTTTTTTTGAAATTTAGCTCTTTTGAAGGATACCCCCCATGGTTCAGTTTGATATCCTTGCATCCTGATTTCGTCCTTGAAATTTTTTTAACAAATCTGGGATGTATTTTCTGATAACATATATAAAAACTGGAGTGAGGATATTTTCGTCAGATTTTTAACTTTTTTTTGAAATTTACCTCTTTTGAAGGATACCCCCCATGGTTCAGTTTGATGTCCTTGGACTCTAATTTCGTCCTTGTATTTTTTTCACAGATTTTAATGCAGTTTTATTTCAAAGCTGTAAAAACTTGGTCGAAGAAGTTCGTTTAGGTTTTAAAACCATATGCTAAATCACCAAGTATTTCGAAAATATTAAGAAAGCGGGTTTTAGATTATTCCTAAGTATACATAGCCATGGCAGCTTTAAATGACATTTTAATTACATTTTATTAAATATATTTGACAGATTTCACTGTGTTTTTCTTTTTTTTTTATTATTTTATAGGGTTTGGTATATATTCGATTTTTTTTAAAATTGGGCCAGTTAAAGTGGGATAACTTCACTTCGGTTTTAGAAACAGAACTACGATTACTTCAAACTTTTACCCCCAAAAACTAATTTTTGAGCTGATTTCAAGAAACAAAATATTTGTAGTTGCTGGCGCCCCCTTGCGGCTGGGCAGGGCATTAAAATTCTAAAAGTTTTTTTAAATATCTCAAAAAGTACAAGTCCGTTTATAACATTATGCATGTCGTATGAAAGCTCTTTTAAATGGTTTTTCAATGGTGTACAATATGTCAATATAAATTAACCCATTAAAGGCCGGTTTAAAATTTTCTTATTTTTACTTTAGTTTTTTAGATAAAATGTATTTTTTATTCAAAAATTGGACTGTGTAAGTACTTAATAAGTTTATAGAAATAGATAGCCGGATTTATAAGCTTTCTTTTGAGGTACAATATGACCACATATCTCTTAAAAAAAAATATCAAAGGTTAAATTTAGACAATGTGGATTTTTTTGCGATTTTTTTAACCTTTAATCTCTTTTTTATTTTAAAAGATATGGTAGTCCATTATACCTTTAATGAAAGCTTGTGAAATTTTCTTTAATTTTTTGTACAGTTTTTATATGCGATTTTTTTTAATAAGGTGATCTTTTTACAAAAAAAAAACACAAATAAATATAAAGAAATTTTGAATTGGGCTGTAATGGGTTAAATTCTAGGGTCATATCGTACATCATTGAATAGATATTTTAATAAGCTTGATATGACATGTATATTGTATAGTGTACTTTTTGAGATAATTGTAAAAAACTTTTCCGAATTTAATGCCTCGTCCAGCCGCAAGTGGGCTCTGGCGACAAAATTTTTTTTTGCTTCTTAAAATCAGCTTAAAAAGTACTATGCGAGGTAAAAGTTTGGACGTGATCGGAGTTAGTTTGCAAAACAAAACTTAGCCGTTTTCTTCGAATATCATTCGTCGCAGCCATTGGCACTCATATTTTTAATTTGAAGTTAAAAAAATTAGTCCAAACTTAGCAATTTTTATATTTTTGATAATTTAACAACAAAATTAAAAAAATTTGTTATTGCCGCCAATGAGCTGTTTTTGACAGATCATCATAGGGTGCTTCATAATATTAATAAATTTAAGAAATTTGTCAAAACTCTGTTGTTTTCAATCTATTACAAAAACATTTTAGTCGAAAAATTTACGTAATGCCACAATAAATAAAAATCGACAACGACTTCGACTAGAGTCGAAATACGACTACGACAACCGTAATCAGGCCCAATAAATGAAATTAATAAAATCTGTAAATGGTAGTAAATTTTTTTGAAATTATTTTGAACAAATGTACAAAAAACTTTAAATAAATATTTATTTAAAAAATAGATGCATGTTCCTTTTTCTTTAACACAATTAAAAACTTTTTTTATTTAACTGCAAATAGTAAACTACACTCTAATTAATTTTTGTTGAAATTTAACCAACTTATAGTAGGAAACTGTAATCCTACTATAAGTTGGGTAAATTTACTCTATGTGTGTAAATGAAAAAATACACACATTTAGAGTAAGTTGGTGAACACAAAGTTGGTAAATTTACAATGGGAGTGCGTAAAATTTTGATCAAATTTATAAATAAATGAGTAATTTTACCAAATTTTCGTGTATAAAAAATGATTTACATGCAATTATAGGTATAAAATTCGTAAAAATACATGTTTATAAGCGTAAAAATACATATTTATATGCGTAAAAATCCCAAAAAAAAGCGTATATTTAGCAATGCTGTGGTAAGAAAGAAAAACATCCCAAAACAGAATAAAACAAAAAATTTTGTTTAGAATGAGTTTTATTAATAATGTGTTATATAAAAAAACTCAACAATCAATATATAAAAGGTTCTGTTTATATACAATGCAATGTTATGAATTAAAAGAAATCTTGCAATAGTGCACTAAATGAAATAAAAATAGTTTTTTAAAGAAAATAATACAATTAAAAAAAAAAATAAATGAAAGATTTAATCCAAGTTTAATACACTTAAAGAATTTATCTTTCTGACATAGTACCACAAACACACACAATAATTAATAATTTTTAGTTTTATATAATCTTTTTGAATTTGGTTGAATTTTTTTTAATTTAAAAATGCTGAGTATTTATTACTATTACAAGTTAGTATATTTACAAATTTTGTGCGTAAAAATTTTATTTAACAAATGAATATTAATTTTAGACATAATGTGTTTAATTGTAAACACATAGTGGGTAAAATACTGTAAGCGTGCGTACTGTGTGCGCAAAATAGTTTTACACATTTTGATGTATAAATTTACCAAATTTGCGTATTAATACATGAAACCTTACTCGTTTTATGGTAGTAAATTTAAAATCATTTTTTAGAGTGTATATAATATTCTGAGTGTTGGAGAACAATTACTGCTAGTTTGACATTGCTGCGATATATACTTTTTTTTAGCTGGAAAGCAACATATATTTAATTTAAATTTTTTAAACATTAACAATTTGACGATTTTATTAAGTTAAATCTGTTTAATTTATTTATATTTATTATTTTTATTTTTAATTTTTTTTTTTTTTATTTTCTAATTTCTTTTTATTTATATGTATTTGGATATTTATTTAATTTTTTCACTGCACTGATTTTAATACGAATCACGGAATATTTTCAAGTTTCAACACACTTTTCTTGGCACGCGCTTTGTTAAATTCATATTAATATTATAATTAAAAATATAATTACAATTTTTTATATCTTATCATTCAACGACCATTTGAAAACTGTTTTCAATTCTTGATTCAATTTAAACTTAAGCATATGTTAAAAAAAAAACTAAAGGTAAAGTCTATGACATGCATTTGAACTCAACACATATGGTATTTGCAACTGTCTGAAAACTATGTGGAATCAAAAATCATAAGACAATTTTATTGAACATACTTTATTTGGGCATTGAAAATGTTTAATAGTACCCTCAGTGTTCAATAGACCATGAACATTTTTGTTTGCTTATCGTTATTGTAATCGATGAATAACAATAAAATGGTAATGATACATATTTAGTGAAATAAATGAAGAGAAAGATGTAACTTAAGTAATTTGTTACTAAATATGTATAGTTTGAAGTCAATTGTGTATATTCAAATATAAAATTTATAAATATTAACGCTTTTATGGTTAATTTCGTCAGAGCTGCTATTCTTAAATTATAGTGCAATCAATATAGCTAAGACAACAACCAAATTGCACGACATCTGTATGTGATGATTTCGAAATGGAGAATTTTCTATAAATGACAGTTCCACCACCGGATACAAAATAACTATTCACCTTTCCTGTTTAATGTTTGGTACAGTTGTGTAGTTCATGAAAAACCTAGTTCAATTGAACTAATCTTTACTTTGAACTAGTCAGCTAGTTCGCTATCTTCAGCTCTTTTAGGTCTTTTGCACTTTTGGTTTTTTTTTTTGTCATTTGAGTAATATTTAGTTTCATTATGTTGATTTTGAGTTTAATTTTGTTTTTTTTTTAATGTTGCCAGCAAAAATGCCAGATAATATGAATAATTCGCTTAAAAATTATCAAACAAACGATATATAGGTACCCATAGACTGCTCAATATTATTGTGCAATTTTTGGTATTGTGCAAAATATTATCAGTGTGTATGTCATATTGGAAGGTTTTAATTGAAAAAATCAAAAAGGTTTTGATTCTTATTGCGCAACCAAGAAATGTAAAAAATATTTTATAGTGTGTTGGCTACATTGTGCATTTTGTATATGCCTCCACAACAAAACAAAAGAGTGGTGCCATATTCTGTGCACTTTTGAACTGTGTAGGGCAAAATAAGAATAATACTGGCAATAATATTGGAATAATATTGTAAAGTGTATGGGTGCGAACGAAATTGTCAAAGATGGATTGAACTAGAACAGCGACCGTATTTCATCAAGTTCAATTGAACTAGAACGAGCGCTCACAAAACTTAAACAAGCTAGATAGCCCAAGTCTAATGTTTGGATTTATAATCCTGACGTGAACCGGAAATAACGCCATTTTAGCGAAGAGTGTTACTAAAACGGTTCCCTTTCCCAAACAATATATTGAAATTCCCAATTTGTACTCAATTCAGTTTTTATTGCAAATTTAAAAAAAAAAAACATTATTTTAAAACCATAAAGAAGAAGACTTGTTTACAGTCACTTTGCACACTGATTGCATTTTTTTTTTTCATTTTAGCCTGATTGACAATAAACAAGTAATACCCCATTCACAATCAAGATTTGTAAGTGATTTAGCTATAAGATTTGCAATTATGCAAAAACTGTTCACATGCGTTTAATGCGGTTTTAATTATCTCGTAAACAGCTGTTTAATTATGTTTATAAACAAATAATATTTGTGATCTAACCTAAAATTAAACAAAATATTTCAAAAAAACATTCTTCACTGCCGGAATACAATTTTTATTAACTTAAGTTAATATACAACATTAATATTGATATGGAAACCCTTTTAGATCGGAATGACTTGTTGAAGATGATTTTTTTATGTTTTTGGTAAAAGGAAGGCCGCAGCTATTGAGGACCTGTTTCCATAGAATTTCTTCGCCAGAAGGATAATAATGTCACAATTAATACAAATACAAGAGTAATACACGTTTTTGTCTCGCTATATTTAAGATTTCCTGATTTTCATTAAAATCTCTTTATTTTTATTAAGTCTAACTTTATGTTATTTTGTTTATCGTTAATGGAAAGTTTTATTTAATCACCAGAAGGAATGAGCACATTTGTACCACTAGTGTGTGCATGAGGGTTAAGACAGCAACTCTGTCTTGCGGAACAATATAAAAACACAACCAACTGGTTTAACATATGTTATTGATGATTCTTCTTTGCTTACTCTTTCTATAGTGGACGGAAAAGAGTACATCATCAAATGTTGTTGTTTTTTGGTTTGGATGAGAACGTGAGCAATATCATGCCATGTGGGCTGCCAGATGGCTTTGGTAAAAAATCGTCAATTATACGATATTTTTGGAAAAATCTTCAAATCAATTTGAAAAAATCGTCATAAAAATCGGGATTTTAGTTTTACCAATTTTAATATTTATTCCTTTTAGCCTGAAGAAAATAGTTTGCTATTCGTCTCACTGAGCTAAAAAAAACTGTTTTGCTAAAATTTAAATTTAAGGTAATATAAAATGGTTTAAAAAAAATAAATAAAAAACTTAAATTAACTTACAAAGTCCGCAATTTCGGAGCACAAATAAATACAACTTTTAAACGACTCCAGAAATTGAAAATAAAAACAATATTTTTATTATCTCAACAATCTAAAACTATGTCTAAAAGTAAGTGAAAATTTTTTGGACTCATAAAAGACTAAAAAATCACTCGAACAGAGCACTTTAATAGGATGAACTAAAAGATGGTCATGTTTTCGGACCCTATTTATGACGTTCGGACTCTTTAACGTTCTAAACGAATTTATATTTAGTTGGCCAAAACTTATTCCACAAAAGTCGTGAAAAGTTTTATAAAAATACAAGATTTTTTCTGTTTTTTTGATAAAAAGTAATCGTCATTTTGGAACCAAAAATCGTCAAATCATCATTTGATAAATTTAAAAAAAAAAACGTCAAAATAACAATAAATCGTCAAAATGACGATAAATCGTCAAATCTGGCAGCTAGAAATTGGATTAACGAACTCGAATTACTAGCAACAATTGTGTACGTGCATTAAAGGACGTAAACTACTCATATGTATTAAACAGACAAGAAACACTGTTGAATGCATTTGGGAAAAAGACAGGGACGTATACAGAAAAAATTTAAGATTTCTTGACTGGATTTTTAATTTCATTGGAAAGATACACTCAAAATACTTTGACAGTTAATACATGTCAGTTGTTTGTATACTAATCGGCTGTTGTGCACGTCGATTATTGTTAACAATTGTCGATTTTTGTGACCCTAAAGTAGAGTACACACTTTAAATATTATTGATCAAGTTTAGGTTGTTCACAAAAAAATTGAATATGTGTACCCTATATAGAAAGATAATCAATAATATTTAAAAATTCAAAATGGATTTTCTTTTTAAATTAATATTATTGAAAAGTCTGTGGGCAATATTGAAATTTATTTTTTTTACAAATCTGTTATTTGTGCTTAAAATTAAAAAAGAACATAAATTAATGCAAAATAAAAAATAATTCCTTTAAGAGTAGTTTTATAAAACACTGCTCCAAATTTTGCAAATTTCTTGTAGAATGTAAAAAATTGATCAACCAACAGTCGGTTGGTAAAACTCAACATTAGTGTTTACACCAAACTTAAGTTAATTCGACTAAATTCTAGTTGTAACACCCAAAATATTCTGAAATCTAATGTAAATATTGTTATACTAAATGAATTTATAAGTTTTTACCATTAGCATACACTACGGTTGGCACTTTATTTCTCTATGTGTATGTTGTTTGTGTGTGGCATTCACAATTATATTTTAAATTGGCTAGCGTAATGCGTGAACTCAATTTCTTAGTAAACAGCATTTCCGAGTCAGAAAGGAATTTAAAAAATTGTAAACGCAAAAATGTTATGAACTTTTTACAAATCTTGCGAAATTATTATATTTATTTTTATTTTTTTTTAAATTTTTTTATAAAAAAAAAATTATGTCTTGTGTATGTAGTTAGGTATCTAAAGAAATTTTAGAATTAATGAAACAAACTCCATTTTTAGTAAAAATCAAATCGCAATATCTTGAAAACCGTTAGTACGATTTCAAATAGTTTTAAATATTCGTGCTTAGCATGCCGAAATTATTTAAAAATTATGTGTCGCACGACATATTTTTATTAAAGTAGTTTAAGAAAAGTTTTCAATAACTAGAACTTTGTACGCAGGGTTCCACGGGTTAATGCTATACGAGTTTTCTCAAATTCGCTCCATCTAACAATAATCGCAACAATAATTCATTAAAATCGAAAGTTAAAAATATGAGCTCTAATGCGCATACATGGTTTATATACCGGTGGAAGCTTTGATTTCATTTGCCTATAGTTTAATAACTTAATATAATATACGTCAATTGGGTCATGTTTGACCCCACTTTTTAGCCCCCTAACCTTAGGATTGCTCATCTAAAAAATACGTGTCTAATAATTTGTTATCCTCTACACTAGGCCAAGTTTCAATCAATCTGCGGATTCACCACTATTTAGTTTCCTTGTGAGACAATTGCATACATAATTCCCAAACTATAAATGGGGATAAAGTCGGTTGGGCAAATGTAGGCGCAGACCTAAGTGTACATATTGTAAAAACTACTTTTTTTAACACGTTTGAATATTTGCATCAAAATTATGAAGTTACGGAAGGTTTCCCCATCCCACTTGACTACGCCTCTGCTTATGTTATTGTCTCATTTATATTTTGTTTGATTTTCGCATCTTGTATGTTGTAAACACGAGTAGTGGTTGTTGGTAAATGAGATGCGAATGAGTACGACGAGTATAAAATCACCATGCACATGAGGAATAGCAAACATTCGTTTCAAAGCAATCAACCGATTGATACGTCAGTCAAAGAATTAAAAAAGCAAAGCAAAAACTAGAAACAAGAAAATTGTGTAATTGTCAAATAATTTGTTAAAAGTAAAGAAATTCTAATCAAAGAATTATTATAAAAAATTATTTAAAAACAATAAAAATTAAAATAATTTTGTGTTGAAATTTTCAAATTTCCTTAAAAAAAAACTAAAATCATTTTACAAAAATGAGTCAAATTATGAATATGACAAAACAATCCAGCCGTTTGGTGACACAGATTACAAAGCAAGGTAAGTTTTAACGATTAATCGAAAATTAGCGGTATTTAAATAAATATTCTTGAAAAGATTTCGAAATTGGTGGAATTGGTATGAAATGTTGTTATAAAAACGGGATTTCAATGTCTAATCAAGATTTGAAATTGATCTAATTTTAACATTCGAATCCTAAAAAATAATTTCGTCTCAAATTGAAATTATGAAATTAGCAATTTTTGTTTAGTAAATCTTATAAAAAAAAGGATTAAAATTAAAATTTAAAACTAATGGCTATTAATTTTCACACACAATGGAATTTTTAAAATACGGCCAAGTTGGATAGACCAGATGTGGAAAGATTAAATTTTGTTCACCATCACTTCTTTATAAGCGGGAAATCAGGAATAAATTTGGAATCAATGAAAAATTGAATCTTTAGTAACAACTTCCATTTTTTTTTCTGGGTCATGTAGTAACTGTAAAATTTTTTTGAGTGAAGTTTCATAAGAATTTCTTACAGTGGAAACGTAACTAATCAATTTTATCATTTAAATTTGAATGGAGAACATCTAATGGGACAGTTAAAGACTTTCTAGTAACTGACGGTATATTGTAAATATAATGCTAAATGAAAATTCATTAAATAGATGAAACTTTGTATACATAAATGTACTGTACACCAGGGATGTTAAAGTTGGTACAATTGTACTTTTTTTTGGTACATTTTGACCTTCTAAAGTACCGTGGTACTACCGCGACTCATTTGGTACAATTTAAAAATTTTTAATTTTTTCCCTTTTTGAATTTTTAGTATAGCAAACAAATTGTTATTGTGTCCTTTTTCATTGCATTTTTTCGTTTTATCTAATGAGCGCTTAAAATATATGCGACTATTTCCTCCAGATTTGACGATTTATCATCATTTTAAGGATTTTCAGAATAAAGTCGCGATTTTTTTTTTTTTAATATCGATTAAAGATTTACGATTTCTTACAAAATTTATCTGGCAGCTCTGTATGCGACTGGTATTGTGGTGTATAGAGCTCTTACATATATTGACACTTGTTGCAGCCAAATTCACTTTTGTTTTGAATTTATTAAAATTCTGAAGAAGTGAAAATTAAATTATTGTTAAAGAAATGAAAGAAAGTCCCAAACAATCTTATACATTTTTAATTTATAACTAGCTTCCAACCTCCGTATATTTACAAAAATAAAGCAAATCAAACATATTAGCTAGGTTGATACTAGTATTTCGATCTAGTTAAAGATCTCATCAGAACCCGATGTTTTAGAAAAGTTAGAGCCTCCATAATAGGCAGAACTTTAACAAAAACCCGATTAATCATTAATCCGATTAATCTTGTCTTCTTAGTAAAAATATTACTTGAGCCAGAGTAAAAACTAAAATTTTTTTAACTGAAGTCGTTAAAAAATTAAATCATTTGTAGTTTTTGGTCGCTAGTAGCTAATTTTCAAAATGAACTGAATGTCAATATGTTTCCAGACATTTGTAGTCGTTGCTGGAATTTTATCCATTCCACACTGGTCTGCAAATGTGGAAAGAGTTTTTTTCTTTTCAAAATATAATAAAAACTAAGGAAAGAAACAGACTGCATTAGCCAACATTACCAAGTCTCATACAGACTAAGGATTGGTTAAGATCGACAAATTCATGCTGCTATGATGTAAAAATTCCAAATAGTTTATTAACTAAACAAATAATTCCATGATTTGGTCTCATATATTCATAAGACTTTTTTATGCCTTATTTTATTCATACATATAATGTATGTTATTGGAAGGTTTTGTTTTTTTCTGTACAAATGATTTTTTATGTAATTTTTTTGTTGTTTTAATAAATTTGGAAAAAATGGTACCGTCAAGGTCCAAAAAGTACAATTTTTTTTGGAGGTTGGTACAAAATTGAAAACCCCATTTAACATCCCTGCTGTACACTAAGGCCGAGTTTTTGGGATGTCAGTTAAACTCGGTTTAGTTCAAGTTTATTAACAGAAACTTGTCGGAACCACTTCATTTTGTTTAGAATTTTGGGATTTGTTACAACAAAACGAAATAAACTTCGTTAGTGTAAGTTTGAATTTTAACGTTTTTTTCAGACAATTGCAATTAATACTATAATTAATATGCAACTTTATTTAATTTAATTGTGAAAGGCGTGGTAGAGAAGAATGAGTGTATTTTCTAAAAATCATAACTACATTGCAAATTTTCAATTTTTCATGAATCAGACTGCGCAGTTTCTGGTATTGAACCTTCGTCAGTGACCCTGTTTTTTGAATTTTTTTTTGAATAATGTAATATTTGTTATGTTTTGTATTTGTTCGATTGCGTTTATATGAAATTTTCTGTGCAATTACTGACCGTGGTATAGATGAACTGATTTCTAATGCCACATGCACTCGCACTACACGTTAGACAGAGACCTTTAGCCCTCTGAGCTATCGTCAGGTCGAGTTTTGTTGTGATTAAAACTAGTTTTATTCACAGATATAATCTCAGAAGTACAACTCCAACAAACACAACAGTTCTATTTTTAGAAACTTACCTCACTCTAGTGTAAGTTTAAAGATAATCTACATACAAAAAACTCGGCCTAAGAGAATCATCCGCATGATATCAATGATTTGTTCCATTAGTTCTATGAAGTGTCATTAGAATTCTTCCATTGAAACTTTGCATTAAATTAATCCAGTTTTTCATAAAATTGTAAGAAAAATTTTATTTTACGCCAAATGAAAAAGTTTCATAAACATTAAGAAGTTTTTTTTTATAAAGTTTAAGAAACTTTTATTTACTTTGTATAGAAAACTTCATTAGTTTAGTGAAAAAATTATAATGTTCTCGAAAACGATGCGAGTTACGAAAAAAAAAACTTGTTAATAATATAATTCCTAAGGAAAGTGCAATTGCCATGTAATTCTTTAAAATTTGCATCGCAATATTGTAGCTGTATAAAAACATGGGTTGTCGATATCGAAAATATTAAAACTTTACGAATAAATAAAATTAACCGAAATGAGTGCAAAATTGTGCATTGGAGAGGTATTTTTTGTTTTTTCAACTTTCGATTTTTATCTATTATAGTTGTGATTATTCTAGCATGACTTGTATTTTTATTAGAGCAACTTAAGAACAAGTTTTAAAATTCGAAAAATTTGGTCGCAGGGTGCCACGGGTTAAAGCTTTCCGATTTTTCTCAAATTTGCACCACTTAATTTGTACACCTAGTGCTGAAATACTATAAAGAAAAAATTAAATATTCTGAAAAAACTTTTTCTTCATACAAAAAATGACGCTGGTTTCCGAATTATTCGATAAACAGTTTTTTTTTTTTTAATTTTCCGATTGTTTAAAACCGGGTTTTGAAAAAGAGCGATTTTCGAGTTATTCGAGAAACCGGTTTTTTCTTCTCAAATAATTCGCTATTTTGGAATACTTAGTAGAAACATTGATCAGTGTGTGCTTTTTTCGATTTTCCGATTTTGAGCTTAAACAAAATAATCAAAAGTTTGGAATGCATGTGTTTGACATTATTTTAAAATTTTTATTTCAAGTATGTTATATGGATCAGATAAAAAAAATTTACATTTGAAAAATTTTAATTTACCACTTTGGCCTCGTCTCCTCTCATAATAGCTATAAAACCACCGAATAATTAAAGGAATAAATCCTTTGTTTTTCTTCGTAATTTTTATGTACAATTTAATTTGGAATTTCCACATTTAATCCAAATTAGGTGTCGCAGTAGAAGACCCTTAATATTCTACATTGATTTTCTGAGAAAGTTCGATGAGGCGAACAGAATAATGTACACAGACCTGTCAGTAGATAAATTTGTATTGCATTAGCAGACGATGACGTTTTTTACAAAAAACATTTCAATGTTTTTGTTAATATCTATAATGATGTTGAGCTTAAAGCTTACGATAATTCGCAAAACGTTGCATTATTGTTTTCTCACGCTGTTATTTGAGAATTTTTGAAATTTACAGGACCAAACTTTTGGATTTCCCAAGACTCCGTTTATGTAGAAAAGAACATAAATTCAGAAATCACCAATACAAAGTGATTAAAAAACCCGAAAACCCGGTTATTCGAACCGGTTTTTAATATAAAAAATCGAAAACCGGTTTTAAAAAATTCGATTTTTAAGTATACGGATTTTTAATAAATAAAATTTCAAAATATTTTTAATTGAGAATAATTAAAATTTCTAGTAATATTTTAAAAACTTTCATAATTTTTTTAAATAAGGGTTTAACTTAATTTTTTTTTTTCAAGATTTTATTGAATACAAAAATTAATAAACGTTTAAAATTTAAAATTTTTTTTTTACCTATTTTGTAAATGGCCGACATTTCAAAATGTTTTAAAAATTTGATTGCCTTTTTTAATTGTTGTATAATTATTTCTTTCTTTTTCTAGTGGCCTGCTTCTCTACCACCTCGACTTGCCAGCAAGATTTCAAAGGAGAATTAAAACCTAAAAGTGCCCGACTTGTAGCATTCAAAGAAAAATTGAGAGCTAAGACACCGTTGGGTAAACTTGATGAATTTTCTCGCCATCCCTTCCAAGAAGTTGAACCTTTGAGGCCATGGCCCAACAATGTTAATCCCCATACCGGTGAAATTGGTGGTCCAGCTGGTCCAGAACCCACACGTTATGGTGATTGGGAACGCAAAGGACGCGTTTCCGATTTCTAGTCATTCATCATTATTGTTATTTTACCCATCCTTAATAGACTTTAGAGGCACTTTTTATTCTTAGTTTGTAAAAATACTTATAAATTGTTAGTTTTTAAGTTGCAAGGCTTCTTTATGACCTGGTTAGATGATGATGAGGAAGAAGAAATGCCTAGTATTAGATTAATAATTGTTTATGATTGCTTGTTTTTTTTACAACATTTATTAGACTGTAAAATTAAAGAAGATGAAGAAAAACATTAAAAGAAACCAAAAAAAAAAAAAAAATACAAAAAAATTATTAAAAATTAAATTATAAAAAAAATCAATACAAAAAAATCTGTTACTTTTTATTTACCAAAACCTATAATTTTAACACGAAGGGTAAGTTTCACAAAATCTACACCATTTTCAATGGAAATTGCGAACATTTTAAATGAAATTGAGACTTTCCAATTGAAAATGAGAATTTTTAAGTGGATATTAATTTTTTTGTATAAGGACAATAAAAATAAAATTCTTTTATAGTGCAAAGAGCATTACATAATGTGCGTCATACGCCCATGTCCTGTGTTTCCTTACTTTTTGAATACGAATGAATTTGAATGACACATGAAATTGAAATTTGGCGCTTTTTAATTCACATAAATGTATAAAATTCGAAATAATATTCAAAAAATTATCGAAAACATATGTTTGCTGTCAAAATGCTAAATTTTAACTTATAAAGGAGTCTTATGATTTTTTAAAACTTCTGTAAGAAAAAAGTGCGTTAGTTTTAATTTCTACGGGAAAGTAAATCCAAAATAAAAATGGGTATGTGAAAGTCAAAGCACCAAAAAGTCGTATTGATTTCACTTTCATGGGAATGAGAAAAATGGGACAGAGGTGATAATAAAAATATAGTTAATTATAATAACAGAGTTTTTATAAAGTCATAATTAGTTGTTTTTTTTTATGTAATAAATAATTACATTTTATATGCAAATAAATAAAATTAAAATGCAGAACAATACATTTTTTTAAATTAAAATTTGGCTACTAGAAACCGAAGAAAGGAGAAAATAGTTAAATAGAACAAGGTAAAAAAGGAATGTTAGGGAGATTTAGATGTTTCTAATTATAGAATTAAAATTGGATTGTTTAAAACTGTTTTTTCTAGTTTTGAATTTTGAAGGTAAAGAATTTCAAAGATTAATGGCATTAACAAAACCAAATCTGCTAGTGTTTAGGTAATTATATGTGGGAGGTATCCATGTACAATTTATCATATAGATAAGCGGGAATTTTCTCATAGAGTAATCTATGCAATAACAATAAATTTCTCATACGCAAATAATCCACTAAATCACAACACATAATCATTTTTCTATAAGGGATTTTAGATTTTCCAATTTATATTAGGAAAATTTCATATGAAACTGAGCATTTATATTCAAAATTGAGAAAATTCTATATGAAATTTAGATTTTCCATTTAAAAATGGGAAATTTTCAAATAAAAATAAGATTTTTTTTTAAATTGAGACTATTCAAAATGAAATTGTATTTAGTATTTTAAACGAAAAATCTCAATTTTATTTTTAATATACCAACTTCAAATGGAAAATCTCAAATTCGAATTTAAATTTAATTGTATGTCAATTGAAAAATCTCAATTTCATTTAGAATTTTCTTAATTTCAAATACAAAATCTCATTTTAATTTGGAATTTTTTTCTTAATTTCAAATAAAAAATTTCAATTTCATTTGGAATTTTCTCAATTACAAATAGAAGTTCTGAATTATATATTAAATTTTCATAATCTCAATTCAACTTAAAATATTACTGTTTTTGACATCACTGTTTCGAAAATTGATATGCATAAAGTTTATCAGATAACTAAGACAAATACAAAGTTTAAGAGCACTGACCCTTCTGGATCCGGAAATATATGGTCATGAAAATCGAAGAAAATTATAAAAATGTATAAAGTTGTACTTAATTAACATTTTCTTGAAAAGTGTTATAATGTGTTCACTTTTCTTTACTGTTCATAAGATATTAAATTTATGTCTAGTTTCATTGAAAAATAAGAAAAGTCACATTTGAACCACTTTTTAACCCATTAATGTGACATTGGGCAGCTAAAAAAAGCATGTATCTCTTAATAACATATCCAAATCGCAAACGGTGGAAGTCCATGAAGAGACTCTCCTTGTTACATAATTTTAATTTCCTTGTAAAATATCTACCTTTGCAAAATGATTTATGTCTCTGGATCCAAGACTACCTCCACTTGAAAATTTGTCGAAACTGTTGAGAAGGAAACCATCCTTAACATAAAAAAGTTGTTATCAAATATATAGCCTGCCGATGTATAGGTCAACAAAAGTGACCTTTGACCTTCTCAAATAAAAAATAATGTTGTATATCAAATTAAAGGTAATTTAACAACATTTGATAACTGACGACCTTGATAACTTGCGTACCTGTAACACTTCTTACGAAAATGACAATTAAGTACAACTTTGTACATTTTTATAGTTTTTTTCTTCCGATTTTCAAGATGTGTCAGTACCCCCCAAACTTATATTTGTCTTAGTTCTGTGATATACTGTATTTCTATGAAAAATCATAAAATTTGAAGGAGATAGCGTGCACCATTTGGGACATCATACAAACTAACATAACTTTTATGTGAAAGATATTGAAAAAATTCTTTAACTGATTTTGCTAAAAACGAAAAATAAAAGACTTTCCAGAGATATTTTTCCAGATATCTCAAAAAGTAGCAGAGATTCCACATTTTCAAGGTGTTTAGAACACGTGTTTAGCTATTTGCATAATATATAAAGGGTCCGCCAAATAATTTTTTTTTTTTTTTTTTTGAACTCCTGAACCAATTGGACTTTGTATGGCGTCATAGCAAGGTCTTTATGCAAAATTCGTCTCAATGATGTCTCCGAAATGTTCAATTGTTGAGAACGACGGTGAATTGATGTTGATGGCGCTTCACGCACACTTTCTGCCACAGCAGCAATATTCTCGGGTGTACGCACTGTTTTTGGCTTTTCTCGCTTTGGTTTATCAATGAGGATGCCAGTTTCTTTCACTTTTTTCACAAGATAACGAACATACGGACCATATTCGTTCAGCGGAAGGATAAAACTAATTATCTGTCAAATCAGACATGAGCTAAGTGTTACCATTCACGAAATAAGCACTAGTTGAAAAAAAAACGTTAGATGGCGGACCCTTTATTTTAAAAAAATTGAAGCAGAATTTTTTTTCAAAAACTTATATTGATTTTTTTTATAAAAAAAAAATATTTAAAAAAATTTTCTAAATTTTTTTTATAAAATTTCTGAATTTTACTATTCATTCCACACAAAAAGAATTTTTTCAATATCTTTTACACAACAAAAGTTGTGCCCCAATCACTAATTTTGCGATGCAAAATTTGTATAAAAAATATAAAAAAATTGAAAGCGGATTTTTTTTTCAAAAAATAATATGGTTTTTTTTACAAAAAAAAAAATGATTTTAAAAAGATTTCTAAATTTTTCTTATAAAATTTCTGAACACCAAAACTTTCACTATTTCCATGCAAAAAGAATTTTTTCAATATCTTTTACACAACAAAAGTTATAGTCTTTTGAATTATGTCCCAACCACTAAATTTGCGATGTATTAAAGCTTCAGGGTTGCCACAGTTTTCAAAATAAAAAAAATCGTTTTAGAAATATGCGTTCACTGCTAAACATTACTCATTGGAAATTTAGTCGGTGAATTAAATGGAATTGCTCAATTATCATATTTAAAATTTTAATAAAATTCTTTGGAATAAAGGGAAATGACTATTTCTTAGTATTGCGAATATAAAATGTAATTTTTAAAAGAGAATAAAAAAATGACGATTTTTATCCAGAATTCTAGTTAACCAGCTAAGGCCCGATTACTGAATGTACAGTTAAAATTTAACAAACAGTTAAATTAACAATTTACATGGGAAACAACAACAAATGTGTCAGTTAAATTCGCTGTTAGTAGCTAACGGGACATTCAGTAATCGGGACTTAAAAGTTAACTTTAGCTTAACTATTCAGTATAAAAGTTGCCTTAAAGCGTTTAAATAATTTTACTGCATTTTTTGCAAAAACCCGCTTTTAAATAATTGTTTAACATTAAATACATCGATAAACATTACACAAAATTAATACACAAAATCTGTTCCTCCTCCTTCTCCAGTTTTTTGTGATTCCTTTAAAACTTTCAACATTTCTTGTGATACATCCCACAGCTGGTTTTGCAATTTCTCATTTTGTGAAAGTTTACTGGGCTCACAGAAATAACAATTATTGAAATAAAGCCCTGTAAGGCCAGTCAGTTCATTGGCAGTAGCACAATATATGGTCGTGGCAGCAGCCTGTTGCTATAAAATATAAACAAAAGAGAAGAAAGAACAATGAAAGTAACGAAAAGAATCAAGTTAATTAACATACGGTCTTGGAATACATGCAGCAGCATATGAATCAATAATATATATTTTTTTTTTTTTTGGGTTTGTTCTTGAATGACAACAATTTAATAGCCAGATTTTATAACAAGTGTTTAAATTACTACAGTCAATTTAACCACAAACTAAAAAGCACAAATTGATAATATACAATTAAGGGGTAAGGTCATCCAAATTTAGCTAAAGTTGAAGGTTAATATAAGCGTGAATCGCAGAATCTGATTTTAATTATGAGTATTTTTCTAAAATATCTTTAATTCTTAAAAATGTTCCTAGAGTCTAAAAAAACAACAAAAATATTGCAAAAAAAATTTCACTGAACAGGTTTTCCCCAAAACAAATTTTCGCGAATCTCTTTCACTCAAAAAAGGTCGTAGTTGCTACAAGACAGTTATTTGACAGTTATATGACAGTTATCTATTTCCACTGCGATTGCAGTTGTTTTGCTTAGAAAAATAGTTTTTAACGTTTTGAGGGTTGATTTTTTAAACATCCAACCAAAATTACTTCATTGCGGTAACAGTTATTTTATACAGTTGTTTCGACTTCTTGACGAGGTGTGTGTGTATAAAAAGATACAAAATCATAAATTTTTCTCTTTTTCTTTTCTTGTAAAAGAGAAGAGAGACACATAAAATGCAAACGCATTAAATTTTATTAAATAAATAAATAAGTAGGATTTGGAAGAGAAAATAAATTAATTTACTTGAATATTATTAAATGTAGTATTTCGAATTCTGATGTCCCGACTTTTGACCAGTAGGGTCAAATTTTGAAAAATCCCACTTTGACCCATTTAGAGCGCCCCAATCGAATTCAACCCAATCGAATATAATTTATACATTTATCTGCTAGAGCGTCTTCCGGAGAAGAAATAGAGACCCTAATCTTGGAAAGACTCCTCCTACTTTCTGAAATATCTCTATCCCGAGATTTGTACATTTTGCTATAAAAACACGGCTAAAAAGGCCCTCTTTAAACTTAAATTTCAACCCCTTAACGGTCACCTAGAATGATGATTTATGCATTAATCTGCTAGCGCGTCTCCCGGAGAAAAAGTAGCTTCCATAATCTTGGAGAGATTCGTTCTACTTTCGAAATATCAAAGTGGGCTTTTTCAAAATTTTTCTTATTTTGATCCCTAGAATACGATTTTCCTTGAACGTTGAGCGATTTTTTTGCCTCCATACAAATCGACCCAGCCTTGTGTGCACTGACATTACCTGTATAACTTAAATAACGTTACCCTTAAAATACCGTTACCGAAATAACTAAAAAAAAACCGTTATCCCTAAAATAACGTTACCGAAATAACTGAAATACCGTTACCGCAAAAATACCGTTACCGAAATAAGTGAAATAATATTAACGAAATAACAAAAATACCGTTACCGAAATAAAAGAAAATAGCGTTATCCTGACCGATACTCGCACCGAATCGGTTACCATCCATGACATTAAGTCAATGTGACGAAAATTAATCAAAGAAACAATATCACATCTTTTAAAGACAGACATGTAGCAGAAAGGATTTGGAAAAATAGCGTGAAACGTGAATATTTTGAGTGATATTTTATGTACATGTAGTTTTATAGTAATATGTTTATTAAATAATAAAATCAGATTAAGAATATCTACAAAAAAAATTTAATAAAGTATTTTTTTAATTCTAGTATTGTTGTTTTAACTGCATTTGTAGTTGTTTTTACTACATTCTACAGTTAATTTTTAACAGTTAAAATTAACTACATAATGCAGTTGATTTAAATGCAAATGTAGTGCACACGGTTTTAACTGCAAATGTAGTTATGTTACCTACGTATTTTTCTGCGTGTAGTTATTTTAACAGCAATTGTAGTTGTTTTCTTAGGGAAAGAAATTTCAATGTTTTGACAGCGGTTTTTTTTAACAACCTACAAAAAGTACTGCAATTTAACTACATTTAGTTTATGTAGTTATTTCAAATTTTTTACAAACAACTCTAAACTGAAATTTTTAAATTTCTTTATACAGCAGAAACATAGCCTTTTAAATGTACTGCCTTCAAAAAAGTTTCTTGGAAGAATCAACTGAAAATGACAATTAAAACAATTGTAAATTCAGTTAAAAAGGCGACAAAGGTAATTAACCAACAAATGTAGTAAAACTAACAAACAAATGTCGAAAAATAACTGACAATTTTTTACTACGAAACCCAGTGTAGAAACGGTAATGACATGTCACTACTTTTCTCACTACCAGTTACGACACCAGCTTACTCTCTGCATTGTAAAAACAACTGTTTTTATCAATTATTTTTTTCCGTATTTTAAACATATTTTTTAATAAAAAAATATTTTTTTTTTATTACAATAAAAATTTGTATTTCCTACATCATATTTAAAATGCAAAATCAAATTCCAAACGGTATTCCAGTTATGACGTTTTTATACATTGGAGATACAATAACATTTTCTGATAATTATTTGCAAACTATGAACATTTTAATTATAACAAATATAATCTAAACAAGAATTAAAAAAAAACTCGACATAATCTTCTATTTTTAAATAACTAACAAAAATTAACTGTTGACTTCAAAATTACTGTTTTGGTAGTTGTTTATTAAAATACTAAAATAACTACTCAAAACAACTGTTACTGAAGTACAGTATTTTTGGTAAGTTATTGTTTTAAATGACTGTCTAAATTAGTCGTTTTTCTACTGCTAATACTGTTTACTACCCGAATGACCTACATGTATGGATATCCTGTAATAATATCCTGAGTCCACTTACGTGGTAATGAAATTCTATGCTGGAGTCGATACAGTTCAGATGGTAGAGCGGTTGACCGACAACCTGTAGGCCAAAATGCGAATCCCTTGTGGGCTCATTTTATTTAAAAATATTTTTTTATTATATTTAGTTATTTTTGAAATTTACTTTTAGACTAATTATTTATGTGCATACTGGTAAGCATATATGTAACTACATATTATTTTATTTTGTTTTTTTGTAAGGTGTCAAGTAATGATATATCATTATTTTGCGAGACATCCCTATGTAAAAGTAATTAGATTTGTAATGGCAATTGTAAGTACTTGCTATTACTAAATATGTACTTACATAACCACATATATGGTAATGCCTTTCTACACTGGGAATTTTGAACAACTGTAAAAATAGTTTTTAATCGTTTTTTCGGTATTTTATAAATAATTTTTAATACAATTTTTGCTTAAACCTTTTTCAAACTTTGTTAAAAATTATGTTGCAGAAAAAACTGCTAAAATAAGCAGATTTTGTTTTCTAAATATTAGTAAGATAAGAATAGCAAAAATAAATCTGTAGAATCTAAAAATATTTAGATATATTTGCGCTAAATTTTATTTAACTAAAGTAACAAATTAATCACCTCAAATCAGCAAAAAAGTTTGTTAAATATTAGTAGACAAAAAAATCATAAAATAGTGTGAATTTTTTTAAATTTTTATTTAGATTATTTTAATGCGAATAAAAATATGACCTTCCGAAATCAGCATTCTACAATTTTTTTGCAAAAATTTCTGTTGTTTTTATCAAAATAAACTGTTATATATGTACATTATACTAAATTTAAGGTAAATATATGAATAGTTTTGTTGATATTACAGTTTTTTTTTGCTGTCTTTAGTCCACTAATATTTAGTAAAAGTCTTTGCTAATTTTAGCAGAGAAAATTGCTATTTTTATTCCACTACAATTTAACTTGAGCATAACTTAACTTTTGTAAATTTAACAGGTTTATTTTGTTGTTCTTATTTTATTAATATTTAGCAAAAAATCTACTAATTTTAGCAGTTTTTTAATTATTAACTCATTGTTAGTAGCTTTTTATGCTATTTTTACAGGTTTATTTCTATGAGTGTATACTAAGCCTATGTTGAAGTGACCGGTCCCTTCCATATAAAATAATCGGTCTCTGTCAACAAAGTCCTGTCACTTAAATTTGTTTGGATTTTCGAAGATTTCTAGAGTTGTATAAATGCGGCGTAAATGCTTTTTAAGCCATCAAATTTTGGGGTTTAAACTAAAGCTTTGCAGAAAATATATTAAATAAATTATACCCCAAATCGGTAGGTTATCCGGTTAGAGAATTTCATTGTTGGACCATTTTTGTAATTTTCATTTAAAAAAAACTTTTTGTCAGGTTGACCTACCCCCTTAACAGAAACGGTTAATTTTTTGTTAAATTTTGGAAACTTACCAGTGATTTAGTGAACGGTCGTACTATGGCAAATAATAAACGATAAAACCACCAATTACGTTGAATTTTTGATGAAATCATATTGCCAGGGTGTACCGAAAATACAGATATACCACGATGTTTCCAAAGCTAAAAATGCAAAAAAAAGATATACAGATACAAATTTAATTGAATTAAATATTAGGTCAGAGCAGTTTTGCCATAAAAGGGTAAAATTTGTTCAAACTAAGATTTAGACTTGAGATGTAGTAGTTAGGACAAGTTTTTCAAGTGAAATTTATTTTTAAGTTGAATAATTTTCATTTTCGTTGCACAATTTAGGGTTCAAAAAAACATAATTTTTATTTTTAATAAATATTATATCAAACTTGTTAACAATTTTAATTAATAAACATTAAACGTTTTTAAACATGAAATTATGATTTTTATATAAATTTTATTTTGCATTTAACTGGGGCTTAACGAAATAAATAAGAACATGTTAAAATAAAATAGTTCAGCAACAAAAACCTATAGGAATTGTAGGGCCAATTCTTTATCCCCAAAGAAGGGAAGGCATCCCATATGAAACCAAAGGATTATAAACCAATAAGTATATCTGCTTTTTTATTGAAAACTTTGGAGAGGATTATCCATTGAAACAGGTCTTTTATCCGCCTTCCAACATGCCTATTTAAGGGCAGGTCAGTGGAGACGGCGCTGCACACTCTCATGATATTTATTGAAAAATCTCTAGCGGCTTTTCTGGATATAGAAAGTGCCTTCAATAATGTCGAATCAGATGAAATCAGGTGTACCATACGAGACTTGGGGGGTAGATGATGCCACCACCAAGTTCATTTCGGACTTGTTAAGTCGTAGAGTGAGACGGCGCTGCACACTCTCATGATATTTATTGAAAAATCTCTAGCGGCTTTTCTGGATATAGAAAGTGCCTTCAATAATGTCAAACCAGATGAAATCAGGTGTACCATACGAGATTTGGGGTGGGGGGGGGGGGGGGGGGGGTAGATGATGCCACCACCAAGTTCATTGCGGACTTGTTAAGTCGTAGAGTGATCAGAAATACACTTGGCGCGTCATCGGTATCTAGGGTAGCAGTGAAAGGCACCCTACAGGGAGGTGTGTCACTACTCCGGAATCTGACCATAAATCGCCTACACGTTTAATTAGACAATGTGGACTGCAAGGCAGTTACTTATGCGATATCGTGTAAATATCCGGTTGTTCTGTCGGAGCTCATGGAATCCTTGCTGAAAATACTTTTTGACTGGTTTGAAAGAAGTGCACGGTGCGGTGCACATGAGTCAATTTAAATAAAATTTGCGTGTTACTAAAATCTGAAAACGGATGGTCTAAAAACCATTTGCCTACGAAAACGAAGAAGTTCTAAGTGGCGCTTTTTTCGCGGCCAATAAAAATTTAAAAAATTTGGCCGGTCTTTAGGGCCCCTTACCAATTTTGATAAAAAAAAATTAGAAACGATTCAAATACGTGAGCAGAATCTAGAGTCTAGAGGCCTTTGGAGGCGGCAAGGCTTAAGAGTTAAATTTTTAAGTTTCAATTTTCTCAATTTTACTTATCTGTTTGGGACAAATTATATGTCATTGGAAAGTTTATAAAATCTTCTTTCATACGATATATATACATTTTTATTTTCCAGGAATAGGAGCGTGTTATTTGACTTTAAAATTAAGAATAACCGAACAAACAAAACAAAAACTGTATTTTGTCAATTATATGGTATAATAGACAAGACATGAGACCAACTATAAAAGTTTGGTCTGTCTTTAGTTTAGGGGCACTTTACCGAATTTGATAAAAAAAAAAATAGGAACGATTCAGATACGTGGGCTGAGCCGAGAATTTTATGTCAGACACGCCCCCTTTGGAGGCGGCAAGGCTTAGCAGTAAATTTTTTTAACTTACATTTAAATAAAATATTTTTTAACTTTGAAGTGAAATAACACGCTCCCTTCCCTGTAAATTAAAAGTGTGTATCATATAAAAGAAGATTTTATATGCTCTCCAATCAGATATAATTTGTCCCGAACAGATAAGTAATATTTGAGAAAATTAAACTGAAAAAATTTAACTCTATATTGGCTCCTACAAAGGGGCGTGTCGGACAAAAAAAAATTAATTCTCGACTCAGCTCACGTATCTGAATCGTTCCTAAATTTGTTATCAAAATCAGTGAAATTTTGAAAATTTTGATTGGCCTCGAAAAAAGCGCCACATAGATTTTTTGGTTTTCATTGGAAAATAGTTTGTAGACCATCTAGAAACAGAATCCGCTTTCAGATTAGAGTAACACGCAAATTTTATTTAAATCTACTCATGGGCACCGTGAGTGGGCTGGTGGGACGAATCCGGGAAGACTGATCTCGTTATTTTTATGAAGATTAGAATTGGTGAGGTCAGACTGCCCAGGTCAAACGGGTCTGAGCTTGCGCTTTCCGATAGTGCCAAGTATTTGGAAATTATCCTTAAATTTAAGTTTTTATGGAATCTGAACACTCAGGCTAGAGTGTTGAGGGCCGTTGCAGACGTTTGATGCTGCAAAAGGGCAATAGGTGTGAACAAGTGTATTAACCCGCGGAACGGCAATTGCGCTGTGAGGCTGGCGGTTATTGGAGCATGGTTCGGTTGGACATGCCAGGTTACAGAAGCTCCAACGGGACGTCTCATTGTGTGCTCATTATCGCAACCCGAAGACTTCGTTCGATCTTAAGTTCGGAACTTGGGTACCGGACAGATCGGAGTGGTAGGAGGGGCTCGACCTATCCACGGGGGCACTCGTGGTTTACACAGATAGGTCCAGGAGGGGTGGGAGAGTAGAGGATGGCGCACAGTGCTTTGTCCACTGGAAAAAAATATAAAAAAACTTGGATACGTACTAAAACGACTTAATCTTATAAATGTGATATAGCTCATTCTGTCATCACAAGGTTTCGCTAAAGTCGCTAAATTTTGAACGTAATTTTTAACATTTAAGTTTTATTAAAAAAAAAAAAACAGCCAAAAATTTAATTTTTAATATAAGTATTTGATTTTTCGTTTTTTATATTTGAATATAATTGCAATAAAAAAAATATTGCTTTGGAAAAGAAACTTTGTAGTACATATATGTATATTAGTGAAGCTTTGAAATACCACTTTCTTTTGTTGGCTGCTTAAAAATATCATAAGTTTAATGGCATATTAAAAAAAAAAGTATGTTAATTGATTTTAAAATTTTCATTTTAATTTTATACTCTGTAGGTTTGATTATTAAGAGAACTAAAAAAAAACCGATGTTTTACTTAAACTTTAAAAGCATTTTTTCTTGGAAGTGCTGAAAGTCATATTTTTGTAATCTCTACTTTTATGACAAACGAAAATATGTGTATTTTCAATTTATAACGAGCTTTCAACCTCCGTATATTTACAAAAATAAAGCAAATCAAACATATTAGCTAGGTTGATACTAGCTTTCGTTATTTTTATCAGAATGGTCTGATTTTTTTCATCAAAATGTTCAGAATTATCTTTCAGACAAAAAATTAAAATTTTGCAGAAAAATATTATCTTTTTTATTAGCAATTTTTTTTTAAGAATTTTTAGAATTATTATTTCTGCTGCGATTGAAATGAAAATTCACACAAATATTATTGATGCCATTCCAAGAACAGTAACCAATTTTCGAATAATGTTGAGGACAATTACAGCTTTTAGTCAAAATTAACAAAATTCAGGGTATCTGGAAAGGGTGCATATCCAACTATTTTGTAAAAAAAACTCTTATATTTTTAACAAAATTTTAAAAAAAGTTGTAACAATCGGATGATTTTTCATAGAATTTGTAGACTTTTTAGAAAAATGGACATCTATAATAGTAATTGCTGCGATTGAAATAAACATCAGCACAAATATGACTGATTCCATTCTACGAACAATTAATAACACTGTGCTCGAATCGGACACTTTTTTTTTGTAACAAACGGGGCACCCGGTGGGTAAACCTAATTCGAGTACGCTGAATCCTGTGGTGGTAACCGTTTTTTTAGGTTAGCTCTTGTTTAAAAGATAATTAAGATTGAAAATTATGGTTCCCTCCCATACAAAGTAAATATTTAATATCATATATCTACAGTACTATAATAGTCTTAGTCTTAGAAATTTGTGCACGTTGATTATTTGATAGTGTTAATAGTCATGGGAAAAATGGGCGTACAAAGTAAATATTTAATATCATATATCTACAGTTCTATAATAGCCAGAGTCTTAGAAATTTGTGCACGTTGATTATATTATGAATAGTCATGGGAAAATTGGGCGGGATCATACCAGTGGGCGTGGCACCTCCCATACAAAGTGAATATTAAGCTCATATACAAAATTAATATTAATATTAAATATCTAGGGTTCTATATTAGCTATATGCCTTCAAATTTTGTACGAGTCCATCAATTACAAATATTGGTAGTCGAACTGAAAGTGGGCGGAATGCGATATTCACTTTTAGGTGACATTTTTTGGAATTTGCAAGAGGAAGATAATGATATAGATAAATCAGGAAATGAAAATTGAAAAAATCATGAAAAATTTATTTATTAAAAAAAAAAAAATTATAAATCACTTTAAAATTGTTGTAGTCAATTAAATTTTGTTGCAAATAGTTTATTGTTGATGTTGTTTCATAAAATGTTCTCAATTTCATACATTTAAAATCAATAAATGGTAAAAAAAACTTAAAAAAATTGTTTTTTTTTAGGTACTTGGAACCATAATTTTCAATCTTAATTATTTTTTAAACGAGAGCTAACCTAAAAAAACGGTTAGCACCACTGGATTCAGCGTACTCGAATTAGCTTTACCCGCCGGGTACCCCGCTTGTTACGTTTTTGAACTAGCACAGTGTAATTTTTGTAACATTGAAAGGAGAATTACAGCTTTTATTTAAAATTAAAAAAATTTAATTTAAATGTCTTGGTGTGACTATAGATGCCAAGTTAAGTTTTCAGGATCATGTCAATGCGGTTGTTTCTAAAGTTAATTTTACTTTGAGAAAATTGTATAGCTTGGATGTTATACTACCATTCTCAAGCTTAAGGTTGTCCATGGGTTGATTATGCCAATATTTTTATATTGCTTAGAAGTGTACTCTGGAGCTTTAGGTTATGTGATGAAGAAGCTAAGATTGGCTTTTAATCGTGTCATGAGATATTTATACTCTCTTAGATTGCGTCATCACATTTCGTCTTATGTTTTAAAATTTTTGGGATGTTCGTTCGATAATTTTGTTCAAATTATGTGTATTTTACATTTTTTTAAATAATTGCAAACCCCGAAATTTTTGTATAATATTTTTAAATTTGGTAGATCTACTAGGAATAGACAATTGGTTATTCCGAAACTTACACCACTTTTGGGGCTATCTTTTTTTGTTAGAGTTGCCGTGAGTATAACAAATTGCCACTTACTTTAAAGTCGTTCGATTTTTCTATTAATACGTATAGGAAGAAAATTTTTCTATTATTTTTACAAGACACTTAATTTTTTAGGTCTGGGGGGTTTTTTTTTTAACTAAGGCTTGTTCATGTTTTTTTTTTGTAAAATTTGGGGACTTAATAAATAAATAAACTATCACTCCTTTTTTATATTTTTTGTTTATTTTTAGTACTATTGTATTTTAATTATTATCTCTTTCTTATTATTTTATTTATATCAAATTTTATTGTTTACTTTGTATAATTTAGTAGAAATTTGTAACCGATTATGGCCTTCAGGCTAGGTTATTGAAATGAATAAATAAATTAAAATTAGATTAAAAAAAAAATAGGATATATGGAAAAGATGAAACTCTTTGTAAAAAAAACTATTTCGTAAAAAAAAAACTCTTTTTATACTTTTAACAAAATTAAAAACTAAAATTGTAGCAATCGGATGTTTTTCAAAGGATTTATAGCGTTTTTATGAAAAAGGATATATCGTCAAATATATTGACAAAAATACTTGTGAAAGAGAGATAGGATTAAGAAGAAGAAGCATTCTAGTTGAGAAATTAATTGTGCATTGGTATTAGTTAATTCTGTCTCTTCTGATCAAAAGACAATACTTGTGTGTACGTAGTGTAACAAAACTCCACTTAGCCACAGTCATCGCTGTGTCGACCGTGGCTCAACTCGTTAAGAGGTGAGATTAAGATGCATAGCTTGATGCTAAAGGCAGTGAGTTTGAATCCCAGTACGACACCAAAAAAGTAAAAAAGTTTTTTATATAGAGCAAATTAACAATATAAAATACTTTGTTCAATTGCATATAAATTAACCACTGACGAGTCCCAGGAGGGGTCGAAACTGCGGCAGTCTGGTGTATCCCTTGTGTCCGTAAAAATTTTCAATAAAAATGTTTTCTTCTTCTTTCTTTCTGTAAAGAGACTAACTAAAATAAAAAATTCTTCAGTAATTAATTAAAAATTAATTACGATAGTCATTATCTGACGGTTGCTAAACACTTTCTAACAAAAAAATTTGTTATGTTAACAAATATATTAAATCAAATTGAATAATTATTTTATTGTTTTAGCAATGAATTTTAATCAATTTAACAAAGCGCTTTATTTAATCAATTCATATTACTATTAATTTTTAGTTTTATATTTCTTTATCTTTTATATTTTATAAATTTAAATATTTAATAATATACATCTTTAGTTAGTAGTATATAAAAAGTAGAATTTGATGACGTTTTTGTGTATTTTTTGGTATTTCTTAAAAAATGCTTCTTAAAATTCTGTTGGGGCCATCCGAACTCAAGAGTTTAGATCAAAAAGAATTCTTACACTACCTTTTGAGTTTTATTCAATAAAGTGTTGGCGAAAAAAAATTAAGACTTTAAACGGCCACAAAATTTGACTGTACCCGCATAGGAGCAACCCCTTTGGCGGTTTAACTATAGTAACCTAATACATTTATCTGACAGAGGAATTATTCACCCCCGAAAAATGTCATGTACTATAAATTCGCTGAGTTAAATGATACACAATCCTTTTGTAAAAACCCATTAAACATTTATTTATTAAATTTTCCAACTTTTACAAATGACTCTCACTCTAACACGAGCAATGAAGCCACAAGACTGAAAGCACTCCAAATTATTTTCTTCAGCTATAAAACATCATCAAAATCAAATCAACATGTTTTGATCAAATTAACTTTACTGCCTTTTTTATAAATTTTTCTGGAATTAACAAATGGAATTTTGATATTTAAATAACAAAAAATTGTTAAAGCGGCAATTGCTTCGGAAAGCGATAAAATTTGTTGTTTAACCAAGAATTAACATCAATTTGAATAAAATAATTGTATAAAACAAATGTTGTCAAAAGTTAACAAACATTTCATGTTTATTTCACATACGACTTTTCGTTCAGTGTTCGGATACTTGCGCCGATTTTCACAAAAATTATTTTTGTTTTTCTAATTTTGACAAAAGAAACCAGCATGCAAATTACGACAACTCCTTTTATTTTTGTCCACTCCTTATATGGGGACAAAGCACTGTGTGGTGTGTTCGTATGTCGATTATCGGCACTCTTTCAGACTGCCCTGTTTCCATTTTCGCAATCTGTTGGCGATGGTTGCCTCTGTTAATCTAATGGCTGCCTCTGTTAATCTAACATAACCTATGCTCAAGCATAGTTTCCTACTGTACTGTTTAAACTGAAAACATGTTTGTATTGTTGGATCAGTTTCAATTAAAATGTTGTCATATTAACAAACAAAATAATTCTATTTATGCGCCTAATTTCAACCAACAGATACGAGGGCGGCTCAATACGTGCGTGACTTCGAACTTAGATGAAATGCAACACTGCTCCCATCAAGTACCACCTGTTAATAGACTACTGTCAAATTTTGAGCAAGTTCCGTCATTTACTTTGCGTTTAACAGCTGTTCGAAATATACAACCTCGTGGATTTTTTTAAAAATGTATAAAAGTGAATTTCGAGTGTTCATTAAACATTATTTTTTGCGAAAAAAAAACCGTCAATCAAACCAAGGAAAAGCTTGATAAATACTATGGGCAGTCTGCATCATCGATCTCAATGGTAAAAAAGTGGTTTACTGACTTTTGTTGTGGTAGCACAAGTACAAATGAAGCTGAACGTTCTGGGCGGCCAATTGAGGTCAATACACCCGAAAATGTCGAAAAAATCCACGATATGGTGTTGGCCGATCGAAGAATAAAAGTGCGTGAGATTGTTGATGCCGTAGGCATTTCATATGGCAGTGTGGTTTCGATTTTAAATGATCAAGATGGGTGCCGCGTTTGCTCTCAATTGACTACAAACGTAATCGTGGCCAATAAGGTGATGGCAACAGTTTTTTGGGATTCACATCGATTACCTTCAAAAGGGAAAAACAATAAATGGCGAATATTATGCCAACTTATTGGACCGATTTAACGAGGATTTAAAAAAACGACCCCATATGCCTATTTTATGGTTCTCAAAAAATCCTATTTTTTGGAAGGGATACAAAAATTGGAGAAACGTTGGACTAAGTGTATTAACCTAAAAGGAGATTATGTTGAAAAATATTTTTTTTTTTTTGCAAAAAATACTGTGTTTCATTCAAAAATTCACGGAGTTATTGATCCGCCCTCGTACCTACCAGTGCTTAGATACCTATTGAATTTTGTTTGTGTACATGGCAGGTATATAAGCACCGGTAGGGATCTGTTGCATAAAATTATAGTCATAAGTAGCTATTATTTTTAAATCGCAATTTGAGATCTTAAAAGTTCGAGTAAAACTTTGCGGTGAAAAAAGACTTAAAAAGTTCCCTTAAACTTTTGAAAACTAGGAATGTTCTGTTAAGTTTTTTATATTGAATGCAAATAATAATGACAAAATATTTAACTAGATTCAGTTTGTGTACTGATTTTATTTTATAATATTGTTAAAACTTTTTGAGTAAAAAAGTTTAATTCCAAAAAACTCACCTTAGCCAATTTGGCAGCAAATAAAACATTACACAGTTTAGCATTATTATAGGCCATCATACTCCAATATTTTTCCGGAGGAGGCGATAAATGTTGTCGCGTTAAATTGTCCGTTGGTAAATTAGCAAAACTATAAATAGAAACAACATAATACTACTTTATTTGCATATAATAAAACGCACTTAAAAATATAATAACAATTAATTAAAATGCACTAGCTAAATCATATTAAGTAAATAAATAACAATAAAAAAATTTACATATCGCACTTGATCAACAAGAGGGTATTAACTCAAAATTTTTAAAATATCACTTTTTTCAAGAAATCAACTAACAACATCAATATCTATCTATTTTAAAAATTTCAACGTATTCCAATTACTCTTTCATCTCGAAAACCACTTTTGAGACCATTTTCATGATAACGTAGTGATTACCTTTATTTCAACAAAAAGGTATTATTTCGAGTTAATACAAAAGTTCAAATAGAAATGAATCGTATATTTTCATAAAAAAGGTATTATTTTGATTTGAGCCTTTTTTTATATTAGAAATAATCAAACTGTTTTATTTATATTTGGTTGTATTTTTAGTTGATACTGTTTTGTTGATAAAATTTGTTTTATTCTATAAATTGAAATCGATAAAATTTCAAAAAAATGGTATTAACTCAAAAAATTGATTTTTTTTTGCAATGAGCGGTAAAATTTAAAACAAAAACAATGTATATATATTTTCAAATGGAATTTGCTTATTATGATATGTTTGAATTTTTAAATTCTGTTAAAATGTGGCCATAAACAGTTTTTTGACTCTACTGAAAATTTTAAAATTTTGAGTTAATACCCTCTTGTTGATCAAGTGCGATATGAAAAAAAAAAAACCTCAAACAAGTAATAGTATTAAATTCGGCCAGTACACTCAGGAAATTATTTAGGTAGAATTAACCCTGGAAGGTTATTCTTATTTTTGTTGCGTAAAGGTCATACTTCGTCGAATCGACGACGGTGATTTTGAAAACGATTGTAAAGATGACTTACGCACGAAAACTTTTTAAAGTTAAGCTTCTTTAATCGTTTATTTTGCATCTCATCGAAATAAAACAAAAAAAAATTTGTTTTTGTACATTATATAATTATAACTTATGATTTCACAGCACTACTTCACTTGGCTTGTTTTACAAAACATTACTTAAAAAAATAATAAAAATAATAAACTTTAAATCATATAATTCATTAAATGTGTTTGCATTTTAAAATATATATATTAAACTAAATAGGAGCACGGTTTCATGAGTATCAGTCTTTAATTTATGCAAGAGGCACAAAGCTCATTTTGTGCCTCCCCACACAGGCTTATATCACATTTTTTGCAGGATGATTTTGTCTTGTTGAATTCGCACAGTCTTATCATCGAAGCGAAGGCACGACAAAAGGAACTTGAACCTGGCTTTCGTCATTGTTGATATATATTGAGCTCCAGAATAGGATCGGTCAAACAGTTCGTCAGCAGATAGATGCTGGTCCTTCTTTACAGCATTCAAGGCTAATATTCCTATGATGGCTAATATTTCTTGCGATGAAGTTGGTTTTCTTTGAGCTTCATCTGTAGTGCCAAGTAAGTTTGATTTACGATTAACTATCTCAACATTAGTCCACTGCACTATTTCATCAACGATCTAATTTACATTGGCGCGTTGGTCTTACTTATGCACAATATTAAGGCCATAACGATGAGATATTCCCTTCTGTGTAGACCACTTGTGGTTATTTTTTCCACGCAAAATAGACTTAGTGAATGGAATTATATTAGACTTGGTTCTTAAAATATTTAGAGGTATATCGTCTTCATCTATATCGCCTGGATCTTCTGATGATCTGTCAGCCTCTGATGAACAATCTTCGTCTTCTAATTCTATATCAGATATGTCATTCTCATCAATGTCATCGTCCAATTCGCACTCGTAGTCACACATCGAAAGAAACTTTTCGATTTCTTCGTCTGTCAATCGCACTGTAGTGGTCATTTTATATTATAGATGCAAAAACAACCAAAAATATAACACTAGAAACATACAGTCAAAAATTCCAAAAGTTACACAAAGTTCATTCTTCGTCGTTACGACGACGGCCATTTAAAAAAAAACAAACTTACCCGATGCGCATCAAGCTAAAAAAGTGTACACATCAAGAGTATTACAACGACTAGCGCTGCACGAAAAATGAGCATAAAATAAACATAAACAAAGAAGAAAAACACCAACATTTGAACATGCGTCGTCGATTCGACGAAGAATGACCTTCCAGGGTTAAATGCAAATGACAGTTAAAATAAGTGCATTTGCAGTTGGAAAGATGAACACTCTATTTGCAATAAATAAATAAATTTACTGCATTATGTTATTATTTTTAACTGTCGAATGTAGTAAAAACAATTACAAATGCAGTTAAAACAACATTACCAGCATTGAAAAAAATTATTCATAAAAACTAGTTTTTGTAAATATTCATAGCTTGATTTTATTTTTAAATAAACTACACAATTGGAAAACAATATTAATACTAAATAAACACTTGAATTATTTACGTTTCACGATATTTTTCTAAATCAATCTTGCCACATGGCTGTCCGATAGGCATGTAATATTGTATCTTTGCTTTCTTTTCGTTGTCATATAGAATTTAGATAAAAATATTAATTAGCTGAAATAAAAGAAATCCCAACCAGCAAATTTCGGAGCCCGCAAAACACATGACACAAAAATTACTAAAAAAATCTGATGAATTTTTTAACCCTCTTATTTTGGAATCAAAAATGATTCAAATATTAATCTTTGTTTTTTTTTTTGATGTTTTCAAAATTTGCTGTCACAAAATACTCTTTTTACAGACGAAAATAAGAGAATTCATAAAAGAATCAAAAATGACTGAAAAATATGAGGAAAATAATATTATCAAAAAAAAATCAAATATAAGTCAGAAAAATAAGCGAATTAAAGCTTTTTTGAGCCATACAAAATAGCTCAAAAAAGGATTATTTTTGGAATAAAGAAAATATTTGAATTATTTTTATTTGTCAGTTTTCTTGTAAAACAAACAAAAAACATGTAAAATTTCTTTGTGCGCGCATTTTTTATAATACCGCTATAAATTCTAATGAACTCGGAAACAATATGCACCGTTGTGTATCAAGAATTGGACCAACAAGATGATAGAGGCAAAGATCGAAGCGTTGGTTATGATTTAACAAATACACCTTTTATTATGTTTTTTAACAATAAACTTTATTAATAAATATAATTATTTAAGAGATCTTTTATTTTTGTTGTGTGTTAACAAGGTTTACAGGAAGAAGAAAAAACAAAAAAAGGAAGTTACAAAAGATGTCATATGATAAGTTGACATATTTGATATATTATAAACATATGTGACTTTGAAACAATTATCGATATCAATGAAGAGTTGAAAGTATAAATTACGATAACCTAACACAAGATACATCGGTAGAAATAAGTATTTTGCTGTGTTTTGTTTTTGAGGAACTTTTGTGTTTTATTAAAACCAAATGTAGTTGGTAATAATAAAATAAATTTACATCCAAATGTACATATATCCTTAATTCGTGGTTTTAATGTTTTTGTAATACATTTAAAAGACATCATTTTGTTTCCAAAATCCCTCAAACAAGACTCCAAAATGATTTTTTTTTTGACTCAGAAATGACTGAAAAAGGGCTCCAATCAGAAAATAAACCCTTTTTTATTCAAAAACGACTCAGAAAAGATTACTATTTATAAAGAATATTTTTGTTGACACATCCATTTTTCTGAGTCATTTTTGGGTCCATAAAGACGGTACGTTTGGATGCACTTTCATACAAGAAATTTCATTTTAAATAATATTAGTTGAACCTATTTTCGACTCATTTCTGAATCCGTTTACTGGGGACAATATTTAATTTTCAAATAAATAAATATATTTTCTACCCAGCCAGCACACGGACTTAAGAAATAAAATCGGAGTCTTTTCTAAGTCATTTTTGAGTCAAAAAATCAATCTGGATTTTCTGATTGAGCCCTTTTTTCAGTCATTTCTGAGTCCGAAAAAAATTATTTTGGAGTCTTGTTTGAGTGATTTTGGAATCAAAATTATGGCTTTTAAATGATTGACTTTCGTCCAATGTAACACTTCATAAATATGATGAAGGTGTTTCATAAAAATCCAGACGTCTTTATATTTATGAAATGTTTCATCAAAAGAAGTTTTATAACTTTGAAGAAGTTTCATAACTTTTTATGAAGTGCTTTATAAATGCGAGATTTTATTTGTTCGGTTTTAGATCATGACAAATTTTTCTCTAAATTAACTGAAAAATTATAATTTTTATATGATAATTTACTTTGACTTTTGACTATTATAAATGTTATGAAACATTACATAAATAGGATGAAGCAGTTTCATAAATGTTTATAAATACGGTCAAAGTTCGTTAAATCGAAATATTCGTTATATCGCAACAACTTTTTATACTCCTCCTGATTCCGAACAACCACTACGATATTCATATAGAAACTATTAGATCTGTCGTGTCAAAAGCAAATCCTGATGATTCTATCCTTGTATTTGGTGATATTAATCTTCTTTCAATTTCCTGGACATATTTAAATGAATCATTTTATTATTCGGCATCTACTTCAAAGGATTGGAATGATGCTGTTGTTAATAATTTGTCAGACTTATGCCTATTTCAAATCAATGGTGTTCAAAACGTTCAAGGAAGGCTTCTAGATTTAATTTATGTCAATGAGCCAACAGATTATGCATTAAATCGCACTGACCCTGTAACCTTACCGGAAGATCCATACCATCTGAATTTACCGTTTGCCATTAAACAAAACTCTGGTAATGATAATTCAAAAGTATTTTGTTTTCAAAAGGCAAATTATAATGATTTAAATTATTGTTTTTATAATACAAATTGGCTTAATTTATTATCTATCGCTACTGGCAAATCAACATATATTGATTCAATGATTGATGTATTCCACAAAACTATTTTAAATTATATGAACGATTGTATCCCGAAACATATTCCTGCTAATCATTGTGGTCCACCGTGGAACTCAAAACTTTATCGAGACTAAATTTAAATCACATTTAACATTTTTCAAAATGTTGAGTTTATTAAAAATAAAACTGCAATAGTGGGTACAATAATTTAAAAGATTCTCCAAAACAAAATTTTGTTCTTATTAGTATTTTTTTTATTTTTTTTTTTTAATTTTTACATATTTTTTTACCAATTATTCGTTATATTGAGTATAAATATAAAAAAAAATTCGTTATATAAGGTAGTCAATGCAAACAATTTATATTATATTATTATATTTATATTTCTTATATCGCATTTTCATTATACCAAGTATTAGGGCTTTGACTGTATTATGAAAAATGTTCATAAATTCCCAGGAAAAAATTACACATTCCAAAAAGAAGGTGATGAACACACTTGCTTACATATCTCATTGCCAAATTTAGTAACTGCAATACCAAACTCATTCCAACGATAGAGTCAAAAAAGCAAGTAGTATTGTAATCGATTCTTTAAATTTAAACCAGAAAGCATGAACTCAATAACAAAGTAATTATTTACTTAAAAGAAAATAACAATGTTATTAACTTATATGTATAACTTTTTGTACTCAAGAAGTAATCATATACTTTTTCTTAATAAAAGGACGTTATTGGAAGTAGTTCCTAATTTGGAAAAAAGAAGTTATACAATTTTTAAGAATTTATCTCATATATTTTTTAAAACAAATTTTTATTTGCAGAAAAATAATACTAAAAACAGAAATTGCATGTTGCCTAAATTTTGTTAAACTTTGGTTAGGTATAAATTAGGGAAGCGAACGTGAGCAGAAAATTGTGAGTGGAAGTTGAAATTACTGACGTTATCGCGAGTGAGTGTAAGAAAAATTTTCGAGGGTGATTGTGCGTGAGTCATATTTTTGTTTTTCAATTTTGAATTGTTCTTTTTTTTGAAAAATTTATATTTTCGTGGTTTATAGCTCCAAAATTATGACAAACCCATGTTATCACAACAATTCGATGTTTCACTTTTTAGGATTTTATTTCCGTGTGAGTTTTGATCGTTATATTTGAGTGACCTAGGAAAATCACGTGTGAGTAAAAGTTGAATTTACTTATGGAACTACTTCTTTTTTTTAAATGTAAGTACTTCTTATTTTTTCTAGGGAACTATTATTTATTTTTTTGTGTAACTACTTCGTAGTTTTACAATGTATGTAGTTCTTAAAAATATAAAGTAAATGGTTCTTCGGTAAAAAAAATAATCAATTCTAAAGAATCAATTATTTTAGTCTCACGCCCTGTTAAAAGAATCGAGTAGGTAATCTAGTAAGGAATGCGTTCTGCCCAAAATGCTTGATTACAAACCCGCTTACCTTTTTGGACATTTTTTGCTGGGTTATTATACAATGTCTCAATTTTTTTTTTGTTTAATTTTCTATTGACAATATAGCTATTTCGCAATGTTTCACATTTTGTATTGAAATGGAATTTAAAAAATTATGTACATGTGTAGAATCTTCATACATCAATTAAAGTTAAGCATACCAATTGAAGATCAAAAATTCCATTTGAAATTAATATAAATAATTTTCCATTTAAAAAACTTCGATTAAAATTTCGAAATTTCATATTATATTAAAAAAAATGTGTTTAAATTTAAAAACAGATCATATAATATTTCATTGATATTTTGGAATTATAAATAATTTTTGGTAGTTTTGAGTTTTAGAAAGTATAAATTGCAAATGATATTTTCTAAATTTCAAACAAAAATAAAAATTTCAATAAAAAGTTAAAATTAATTTTCACAAAGTTTATGAAATGATAAAGGTCTATGAAACATAGATTACATAGATCTCAAACTCTTTGACATTAGCTGTTAGTACACGTAACTCATACGTCGTATACCTATATACTTAGGATATTATGTAGGTAAAGACTACAGCAATTGTAGTCAAAAACAAAAGAAATTTCACTTGAAGAAAGGACGACAACATTTCATTAAATTCAACTAACATGTCATTTGTTTTTAATGTTTAACAAATTACTAACAATTGTAGTAAAAATTAACCACATATGTTAGTAAAAAATAAATAAATATTTACTTTTTTATATTTTTTTAAATAACAAAAAAAAAGAATGTAAAAAATTAATGTAAAATCATAAAACAGTCATTTTATGTGGTTTGTTTTTTTAAATGAACTACAATTAAATTTGTTGTACAAATGACTGACATTTACATTAAAAATAAATAAACTGTATTACAATCCAAACAACTACTTATTTTTAAAGCAGAAGTTCCCTGAGTGTACAAAAATATTTGAATGTGTATGAAAAAATGTGTATGTTGTTAAAAGAGGAAGAGTTTAAGATTAACACTCATTACAAGAAGTTAGTTCAAAAGTCTGTTAAAGTTGTTCCAATTCGGTTGAGCTAATTTTTTTCTGCTGTTTTCGTTTAAATATGTTATTTAACTAAAGTTGTGTAAAATGGGAGCTATTTAAGCCGTGCTTTTCTTTTCTTCAGATAATTAGTTAGTTTTTTTTAATGATTTTGAGAACGCATCTGGTAATATATAAATATTTATTTGTTACTTTTTTAATGTACAGCTGTGTTTTCAAAAGCAAGGGTTGTTTTGTGACCTATTTTAATGTGTGTGTTGTATATTTTGAAATGTTTTAATAGACGTTTGATGGGACTTGTGTATTTTTAGTGTGCGATGGTTCTAGACCATTTGTAGAAAAAAAATAATAAAGAATTTTTTATTATTGCATTAGTTGAAAACAAAGAGTGAAAAACGCAGACAGAAATTTTCGCAGTATCAAATAATATTAAATAAATAAAATTATATCGTAAGTCCCGGTCACACACGGCAATTTTACTTGCGCAAGTCTTGAGTTTAGAAGATGGAGGAAAAGAGAATGGAAGGGGGTACAGACTTGCCCGTACTACAATTCCGTTTTGTTTTGTCATCCGCAATTTTCAACACGAAGTTGGCTGCAGGTTGATATACGAAAATTGCTGAAACAAACTTTTCCTGTGTGAACACAAAAGCAAGTTCAAAGGAGAATTGAAGAAAACTTGCGCAAGTAAAATTGCCGTGTGTGAACCGGGACTAAGTTTTCTATTAAAAATATATATTTATTAATGTGAATAATATTAAATACTGTTTTTTTTTCTTCTTTCAGCTCTTTAATATGCACATAAAATTATACATTTCATCAAAAAAGAAAACACTAAACAAACAATAATGAAAACAAGGATGATCGAGAAAAATAAAGTGAAAAGTAAATAATAAAACTGATATTCAAAGCTTTTATATAGCGTTTACATGTGTGCGTTTTGATACGATAATAAAATTAAATGAAAAATATTTAATGAAAATGAAAATTATTTAAGTTCGAGGCCATACTCTAATACTTTCAGGAATGTGTTGATAGATCTATTTCGTGAATTTTCTAGGTTCCCATCAACACGTTTTGAAAGAATTGACAATCCCATGCAAAATATAAAACATTCATATAAACTAGTTTTTTCACTAAACGAGAACTAATATATGAGCTCGAAGTTAAATATTATCACTATTGATCAAAAATAAATTGAAAACTTGTTTGTTATGTGCACCCTCTTCTACCTTTGGGAGATATAAAATACACGTTTTTTGTATTTTGTTTTGTTTTCATTGCAATAATTAGTGAAAATTTAGGTGACCCTAATTGTAGAGGAACTATATTTGTGTTGACAGTTGTAGTCACTAAGAATTTATCCAAGTCAACAGAATTTTTATGATCTGACCAGAGGCAGGTCCATATATATTACCAGAAATATAAGTAGTTAATAGGTACGGAGTATAAATTGTTGGTACATTTTGCTCTATCTCGCTTAGTTTCCGAGATATAGCCTATTTTATGATTATGAAATAAAAAAAAAATAGAAAACAACGCCATCAACAAGTAAGACTGATAGCGGAGACACAAACAAATAATGGTTTGACAACAATTGTGGTTTAAATTATCTGGCAAAATTTGTTAATTTGAGAATCACTAAGTACTAAATTTTAGGCCGAAAAATTAGTTCCAATACGGATGAAAATTGTTCTTGAGGTAAAATATGATAACTAATGACTTTATCTAAATAACTGATTTTAACGATAATAGCAGAAAAAATTAGTTCAACTGAATTAGAACCTGTTTAACAGTCTTTTGGACTAACATTTTTTATGAGTGTACAAGTAACTTTATAGTGTAGGCTTAAAAAAAGTCACGTTTTTAACAGGGATGCAGTTTTGGGTAAGGTGCACTGAGAGAATAATCTTTACTTGAGTAATTAATTTCTTCATAGCTATAATAAAAACTTTTCATAGAATCTATCAAGCAGGTTTCATTAAAGTCAATGTTTATGAAATGTTTGTAGTATTAATGAAGATTTTAATCTTTTCAATTTTTTATGAATTTTTAAAGTCAATATTTTTTTCGAAAAAACACACTTTTAAATTTGGAACATCACCAAAAATTGAAAAAAAATTTAAAAATAAAAGCTCGTGTTATACGATAACCAATTTTGTTAAGATTTAAAGTCATTTTTTTCGAGATCGGACAATTTTTGCGACTCCCAGCGCTGCAACCACGAGGCCCAGTTTTTTTTCTCTGCCGCCAGTTTGGAGCTTTATAAAACCATGTTGGAGTAAAAAATATATTTTTTTGAATTTTTTTTCTTGTAATTTGTTCAATTCTCTACAAAAATTTTGGAAAAATGTTTGTTTTTGACTGAGTTATGAATTTTTTAAAAAGGTCTGTTTTCTCTGCCGCGAATGTAATGTCCCCCCTTAATGAAATGATGAAATTTTATGAAAAAAATATAAAAATTAAGTCGTCGTTAAATTTATGAAAAGAAATACCATTTGATACCCTGTTTGTTTACCTATGTTTGTTTGAAATATATATAAAAATACTTAAAGAAAACATGTGTAAAACGCGAAATAGTAGTTCTCACAAGTTTTTGTTAATAAACTGGGTACAGCTGAAAAAAAATTGGTTTCGGTTTAACTGAACTAAGTTTAACTAAAATGTCTGCTTATTTTTATAAGTGTACTAGCTAAAGATTATTATTATTAAAATTTTAAATAAAAACAAAAGATTTTGAAGGTTTTAATAAATTTATAAAATGTTTTATAAAACAATTAAACTTCATTATCAGATTCATAATTGTTTAATTATGTATGTGGTTTTCCCAAAAGCCGCCCCCCCCCCCCCCCCCTTGGATATCTCAAAAATCTTAATTGCTATAATTTTTATTCTAACTTTAGTCAAATCTACTTATTGCATTGAAGTTTATTTTAAGACGCAGTCAGTCGGTTGAGCCAAATTTGTGCTCATTTTTCAAACAAACATTTTCACAATTGTACAAGTAGTATCTTGTCATTTAAAACAACATTAGGCACATGCATGTTAGTTTGAGTTTATTTTTTTGAATTCAAAAAATGCCGGTTGTCTTGTTTGGGCGTACGCCTGATTTAACCCAACTGCAAATAATAAATGGACTTTGGACCCAAAATGTACAGCGACAAGACAACGTTCAATGTACGCTATTGGAATTCAGTACACATAAAAAATACTCATACAAACTTATTATTAGGGCAAACAAAAAAGAGCCAAAAGTTGGTTTTTTATTTGAAAGGATAGGACAATTTAGATTAAACACATGTTCCAATCTTAAAATTACAAAAATTTTAAGTTATATTTATTAGATCTTTTTTTAGAATGTTCTTGATTATTTACTTATTTTAGTTTATTTTGTAAATATTAGCTAAATTTTAATTTTTTTCTTTAAAAGTTAAACTTATTTTAGCTTTTTTCTTAAAAAAAATAGATATTTTTTGCTTTTTTCTAGCAATCGGTATTTTTGAAGTTTTTGTTTTAATTGAAAGTTGAAAATTGTATGTGACATGTGACATGTGATAGAAGGAACAACAAATTTGTTTATCAAAAAATTTAGATAAGCCAATTTAAACTTAGAATCCTAAGAAACCCAATATCTCCTTTATATCTTTGTTTAACTTACATGGTTCCAAGGAATAAATGTTAGTTGCAGTAACGATGTTAATAAAAAATTATGAAATTTAAAGGTTTATTTTTTAAATTTAAGGGCTTATTTTAAACCTGCATTACTATACTTATTCAACTGACACCATTACTATCGTTGGGTGTAATCCACCCCTACTTATTAGTATCTGTCATTCATATCAGTTAAATTCAATTATGCAAATAATATTTTTTTTTTCAATAATGAACTCCAAAATACAGAAAAAAAAATTAATTTTATAAGTTTGGTAATTCATTTTTTTTAAAAAATATTTTGTTAATGTACATCTCTCTTGAAAAAAAGAAAAATTCAGCCTTATGGGTGGATTCCACCCAGACGATAGTACTGCAGGGTTAAAATGTTAACGGCTTATTTTACTGTTTTTTGGAGACCTTGTGTTTTTTTGGTTGCCCTACTTATTATCACATCATAGAAATGTAAAATAAAAACAAATCCGAGGATGAAAACCACAATCACAATAAAATCAATAATTGTATACAAAACACGAAAAAAAAAGAGTAAACAATAAAGAAGAAGTATGTGAAGAAAACCGGACAATTGTTGTTTTAGAACTGAAGCTTGGACTTTGAATTTATTTTAGTTTGTTTTAGTATATTTCTTCGAAATTTTTAAATGGCAAATTTAAAACAATTGACGTAGTTTTAAAAAGAATACATTTTAGCTTTGATTATTTTAAGTTTACAGTAATTAATACACCATTTCTAATTGGAATTTAGATGGACTGAAACATGTGTTCTCAATTAAAGGTCAAACCTTATTAAATTTCTCAACAATTTTCAACTCTTTGCACAACCTGCCTTTGAAGTACTTATTTTGTAATAGACTTAGGTACGCTGAATTCAAATATGTTAACAATTTTTGTCTCTCATATGCAGGTTTTGAAATATGGTGGATTTTATATTTCAATAACCCCATTTGTTCGTATATTTTGCTCCATTTTCTGACGTTTAACTGCAAAATCATGAAATTTTTTTAAGAATAAAAATCTACATAAAATTATCATTTATTTGAGTATAGTCATGCCAGTGTTTGTTCCAGGATATTTTACCGGTACTACAAGGAATTCAAAATGTTGCATATTTAGTTTTATCGCTTCACTACTTTAAAAAGCTATTTGAATAAAAAAGTCTAAATAAGCACATCATTCTGATTTGGTTATTTAGGTCAATCGGTAACGCGGTACTGTTAACATATTGGCAGCTGCGGGTTCAAGTCAAATTCAATTCTAAATCAGAAAAGTAAAATAAATAAATATGAAAACCGAAATAAATATGAAACAGGAAACCAATAATTTTTTCCATTATAATTAATTTATTTAAAATATTTCATTAATCCAATGAAAGTTTCTTTAGGGACTTTTTAATGAAAAAATTCATTGCATTATTGATGGATTTTCTTAATACAATGCACGAAATTCTATCAGTGTATACGTAAATTGAACATTTAACTGAACTAATTTTTCTATTAACATTGCAAATCCATTGGAAACATCATAAAATATAGATTTGGCCATTCTAGTTCATATTTAATTTCGTTCATTTGGATTTATTGAACTAGTTACTTCTTTTAGTTCATAATTTTGTTCGACAATTTTTTTTTTCAATTATTCATATTGTTATATTGATCAATTGTTTGTTTAACAAATCTGCACAGTATAAATAAAGGAAAATATCAAATGAACGGTTAAAATTGAAATATGTAGTTCATTTTTAACCGTTCATTTAGGATTTTATCTCATATTATGAAGATTTGTTAAACAAATCATTGATCAATATAACTATATAAATAATTTAAAAACTAGTTAAATAAAAGCAAATAAACTATGAACTAGAATCCCAACTTTACTGAAATATAAATAAAACCAGGATATTTAAAAAAATGTTCAATTTATAACGAACTTTCAATCTCCGTATATTTATAAAAATAAGGCAAATCAAACATATTAGCTAGGTTGATATTAGTATTTCGATCTGGCTAAAGATCTTATCAGAAAACGATGTTTTAGAAAAGCTAGAGCCTCCATAATAGGCAGAGCTTTAACAAAAAACCTATTATTCATCGAATTTGCTCCATTCTTGTCTTCTTCTAAGCATCCTAACAAGCATTATGAAGTTACTAAACTTTGAAGAATAAAAATTTTCTATTTATATGAAAAAATATTAATTTTTACTCTGGCTCAAGTAATATTTTTTACAGTTTTTTGTTTTTTTTATACCTTGAGATTATTTTTATGTTATTTTCAATTTATAACGAAAAAAATTGTTTGCCAGATTTAGACTCAGCGTATCTATTAAAAATATGGATTACAAAGACAGGTTCTGCAAAAAGATTAATATTAATTATACATATTTTTTTATGAAGAAAGCATTTTTGCCTTTGGTATTTAAAGTAGAGTATTCGCTACTTTTTTTAAAGCGCTGTCGTTACTCAACCGACAACTTTTTTGGAAAAATTATTTTTTATCTAAAATTTTACACATCTTAACTTTAATTTGTATGCTTAACCTTCCGTCCTCGCACTAAGGTGTAATACACCCCAAAAAAAGTATAAAATGCGTGTAACAAAAAATGGGTGAGGACGGAAGGTTATAACCTAAATTATATTTATTCCTTATATTTATTTTTTTAAGATTTCCAAAGTAACTCAATACGGCTAAACTGCCCCACCTATGAAATAAATTCGCCAGGTTGATGTTGCACATTTGTCATTCTAAATACAACGGTTCTGGTAGAAAACTAATATTTTATATTAAATAAACACAAAAATTTATATTAATAGCTCTAATTTTAGCAAAAAAAAAATACAATAAGCTTATTTTCTTTGAATTTGTTGAAATAATTTGAATACTTTTTTCAATTTTAAATGCTAGCAATTATAAAATCAATTATGACAAATTTGCTTTTCCGATTTTGAACTTAAACAACTTCTTTAGGTTTTTGAACTTTTAGTTGCTTTTGTAAAGATGTTGTGACTTAAAATGTTTATTACTCAAAAACATTAGTTTTGCTTTTAACTTTTAACTTAAAACACGGATTGTTCTAAGTTATTACTTTTGTTTTATTTTTACAATATTTCTTAGGGTTAAATACATTGAATTTAGCTTTTTTTTGTCTTTTCTGATAATGACTGTGAAGTAGGGTTATAACGCCGTGTAGGCGTTAAAAAAATATTAAGAACCATGAACGTACTTTTTCGCGGTTGTTAAAAAAGTTACCAGACCAAACGCAATGAAATTTTGATTAAATTAATTTAAAAAATCAAGTTTTAAATTTATAATAGAAACTACATGTTTTTTCGGAAATCGTTTTCAAGCGCAAAATAACGACGAAGGCCTCTTCTGGGGTTGAACACTCAAATCTTAATAAAATGTTTTATATGTCATAGAGGGCACTAAACTTAAACATAAGCCTTAATTAAGTTGCCATAGTTTGGGGGGACAAAAGAGTTCGAAAATTCTTTATAACTAGATTCACAATAATTTTTGGTTTAAAACTCTTAAATACCTTTCCTTTAATATCTGATTTCCTATGGTAATTTTGGAACGAAATGTTAAAATCCGAAAGAACGCAAAAATTACGTTTATGTACTTTTATTTCCTACACAGAAAAAATTATTGTCAAAAAAAAATCAATTAAAGTCTTGTTTGATTTTAAACTAATTTAATACTTTCACAAGAACTTTTCCATTAAATTTCAACAGTTATTTAAAAAGTTAATCGGTCAAGTTGTTTCAATGGAATATACAGTTAAATTAACAAAGAAATATATTTTTTAATTTAATGTATGTTATTCAATAAACAAAATAAATAAAAAAAAAGCGGACATTCGGTAATAGTTAAAATATTCAGTTAAAATTTTCTATTAAAACAAAAAGAGTATTAAGATAAATGAAAATAATCTATTGTTTTTACCGATTTGGTACATTAATGAACAAAAAAATACAATTGTTTTAAACGAAAAGTCAGTAGTCCTTTTTTAACTGATTTTCAATTAATTTAATGTGGATATTCTGTAGTCCTTACGGAAAGAATATTGTGAGTGTATGTATTAAATGTTTAATTGAAAATTAGTTTGGTGCACACAAAATTTCCATTTCTTTCAACCCATAATGACAAAATTAAAAAAATCGCCGAATTGAAAGAAATCTTAAAATTAATCAAAAAAATTGCCAAAATTTAAAAAAGTTACCAAAATTAAAAAAAAAAAAAATAAAAATTAAAAATGTTTTCGAGATATTGACGTTTAAAATTTTATTAAGGTGATTTTTTCAATTTAAGAAATTTTTTTATTTTGGCATTTTTTTATAAATTTAAGAGATTTATTTAAATTTTTTTTGTTGACTTTTTAAAATTTTTTTATTTTTTTCCAATTTAAGTGTTATTTTTTTTAGCGATTTTATTTTTTTTTTTTTAAATAATGTTATTGTTTTAATTATGTAATTTTTTTTTGCAATTTTAGCGATTTTTTTTTTTTTTATTTTAGCGATTTTTTCCTCAATTTTTGACGATTTTTTTTGCACATTTTGAATAAAATTTTAAATAGTATTTACTAAAAACTTGTTTGAAATTAAAAACAATATTGAATTTTAATTTTTAATATGATTACAAATTTAATTGAAAATAAATAATATCCTTCATTTATTTCAATTAATTTTTTAATTGAATAAACAAATATTTTTAATTGAAACTAGATTTTAGTTTTTTCTGTGTAACTTTTTGATATGGATATTAACAAAAAAAAGAAGGTATGCTTTAACTTTTTTTAATCGAATTTCGCAAGAATCCACGTGTTTTAGGGAATACAAAATAACGAATTTTCCCATTATCCCAGAATATTGTTCAAGAAATAAATTATGAAAAAAACGTTAAATAAAAACGGTAAATCATTAATAATTGCAAGGGTTTTGTCAAATTTTTATAATGGCAAAATTTTTAAAAAGCAATGTAGATTAAAATCACTTGCCTAATTCTCGGGATTGGGTGAACGCCAAAAAGGCTAAGTTTTCCATAAATCCCAAGGCGAGAAATATTTAAATACATTTCCAGTTCAGTTTGGCTAATATTTTATTTGAAGAATTTAATAAAAAAAAAAAAGATTTAATTGTTTGAACCATTCAGTCCATATTCAAAGCGTCTTTTTCATATTTTTATAAACATTTGCTGTATTTTTTGTGAGAAACAAATCAGCTTTTTTATTGACCGGAAACCCGGTTTCTAAAAAGAAGTCAGTTTTTTGGAAGCACTAGTAAATATTTACGTACTTAAAAGTTTATATGTTTACAAATTTACAAATTGTTATCAATTTGCAAACTTGTTGTCTATGTAAATTTTTTATATATTTATAAAACGTGATATGAAACTAATATAAACATAGAGTGCGTTTTACAAAAATTATTAGAAGAATTGTCGAAAAGCTTTTACCAGATATAATTACTTTTCGATCTTTACGCAGAAAAAAAAATTATTAAAGAATTGTCGAAAAGATTTTTGTAGATATAATTACTTTTCGATCTTTACGCAGAAAAAAAAAATATATTCACCTATAAAGCAAAGGATAGTAAATTACTTAAATTGTACACGTTTAATTAAAACAATTAATGTATTTATTGATTCAATTAAAGATTTGTTTAAAACCCAATTTTATTAATATTTTTGTTTATACTACGTTCATACTGAACCACAAAATACGTATTTTAGTTTTTTCAAATTTTCGATTTAAAATTTCAGAGATAATAAGATACTTAGACTAGGTTCACACACGGCAATTATACTTGCGCAATTCTTGAGTTTATATAACAGGGAGGAAAAGAGAATGGAAGGGGGTACAGACTTGCCCGTACTCCAATTCCGTTTTGTTTTGTCATCCGCAATTTTCAACACTGCAGGTTGATATACGAAAATTGCTGAAACAAACTTTTCCTGTGTGAACACAAAAGCAATTTCAAAGGAGAATTGAAGAAGAATTGCGCAATTATAATTGCCGTGTGTGAATCAGGACTTACTACATGTACAAAAATTTCAATTTAAAACAGATGCGTCCATTATATTTGGTTTTACCAAATGTATTTTGATACTCTCCACCATGACCGTAGTCAGGAATATATTATGGGGGGCGGCGATTTTTTTTTTAATTGTACACCTTAAAATTTTTTTTGTTTTTGCCAAATTTGGCTTTCATCGAGTAGGCAATTTTCAAAATCTTAAAAATTGTTAAGTGAGGACTAAAAAAAATAAACTTTAGTCAAGTTTAAATAAAATAATACTTTTTTTTTCGAGAACAAGAGAAATTTGACGACCAATTCTAGATAATTATTTTGTATATTACAGTTTTTTGGAAAAATTTTTTTTTTTGTTTTATTGCTACCCGTTGAAAAATTATAAAGGTAAAGTAATATTTTGTACATACCATTTTAAATTTGCTTATTTTTAACACACACAATGCAAAATAAATTAAATCAGAAAAAAAACGGTATAAAATTATTCAATATATCGCGACCCATTTCAAAGAATTGAAGTTTGAAAATAAGATTTTTAATCGGTTTTTGAATCCTTATAATTAATTAACGGATCATTGGCTGAAAAGACTTTTTAGAGTGTGTACTAGAAAAAAAATTTACAATATTTTTGACTATATTTATATAAATAGCATATTAAGTTTTTAGTTGTTGTTGTACAATAACACAGTGTTACAGTGAAAATACACTTTTAAAATAACCTTATGAAGGTTGTAAGCCTGGTTGAGTAAATCACTTTTAAATGTTCAGAATTTTGAATACACCTTCAAAATCTGAAGTTATCGATAAAAAATTTTATTTAAAATTTTCAACTTTTTTTTAATTTTTTCAACTTTAGCCCCTTTTCTCAAGTATTTTATTTGAAACCCTATTTTTGGAAAGCATCTGTCCAAAACCGTTAAAAAATTTCAAATTGGTTTAAAACTGACTTTACAAAGGGCTTCTCTCCGATCTTAATAAAATTTGGATATGTGTGATAAAGAAAAAAAATAAGGGACCTGTATTTTTTTAGCGGCCCATCGGCAGACTTCCCTTGTAAGTCCATAGAGTCTTGACAAGGTGTATTCAAATTTCAAAATTATAAACTACATTTATAATTGTGTTTACAACATTCGAAAGTTAATTTTTAACAGTTAAAATATTGCCATTTGCAGTTAATTCTATAAACATAATTTCCTAAGTGAAGGTGTTTTAAAAATTGTAGAATCAATTTATGTGCCAGTTTTTGTATAAGCTTTCTTCAAAAGATTAACTATGAAAAAAATTATGCGCAACTTGTACAACCTTCCCGAGTAAAAAGAGTTATATATTTATATTGTTAAATACATTTAATACAATTATATCTCGTTATATATTGTATGGCAGAATAACTACATAAAAAGATATAAGATATATATTTTGTTTTTCGAACAAATTATATATTACTCTATATCTAAATGTATCTTTCTACTTATGTTACCATATTTAATCGATCTGCCACAACGAATTTAAAGATAAAAAAGACAAGCAATTTCTTTGGAATCGAAAATGGCAATCTTAGATTGCATATAAAAAGGTGATAAGTATGCTGCTATTGGAAAACATGTTAAACTTGGCAAATCTTCAATTAGAGCTATTAAAAAAATAAGTCTAAGATAAGAAAATCTATTTTATCTGGCACACAACTTAGTTCAAAATTATCATAATATTATGGGGTATAGAGAAAATGGAACGAGCTCTTATAATATGATCAGACACATTTCAGATAGTTATTCGGATAATAGCTAATGTTCGAAATTTTTAAATTGCTTAATGAATTTTTTATTTTTTTTAACTAGAATTTAATTCTTATTAAACTTAGTTTTTTAAATTAATATTGTGTTTTTATGGATACATAAGTGTTAGTTTTTGTTTAAACTGATTTTAAAAAATAAATGAAGTGTTTTTTGTTAATTTTTTATGCGTTTTTAGTTCAATTATGACCCTTTGATTTGAAGTTATGCGGTTTTTAAAACTTGAGGAACGCATCTCTCATTTTTGTATGGAAGTGGAGTCTTTTTTATGCGGATTTCGTTTATGCGTTTTTTTTTTTTTTTTTTTGGAACGATGGGAAAAACAGACCCAAGTATAAATATATATTATATATCGCACACCTAGTTTAAAAGTGACTCAACTCAAAATTTTAATTTTTCAGGTTTATATGATTAAACTATGCACAATACACTAGTTTATCTATAAAAAAAAATATCAGTGTATTTTGTTGTTGTTAACTGCTGCTAGTTATGTCTTTCTTTTTATGTTTCAATTGGTATAAAGTTGCAAATATTTTTTTTCGATTTCTGAAAAATTCAAAATTTTGAGTTGAGTCACTTTTGAACTAGGTGTGCGATATGCTTATAAAAAGCTAAGGCGGAGATTTGCGTTATTTCTTTGGTTTTTGCTAAAAATATAATTTTCACATAAAGTTCATTTTAATTTATTTAAAACAACTAGAAATATCGATTTTTCGTATATCTTTTGTACATTCTTACTTCAAATAAACATTTTATAATATCTTAAGAAATTAAAATAAGAAATTCGTGCTTCATTTAAAATAATTGAAAGTCCCAACGTGTTGAATACAATTCGAGTATAAAAAAACATCTGTTAATGTGAACCCTCGGTTAAGGCGAACTGTTTCTGGCATTTCCACAAACAAAATTTTATATAATTTTACATTTTTAATACAAACTTTCCAAAATTTAGCTATTTCTAACATCATTTGTATAAACAGTTTCAAATCAAATAAATACCCTGTTATACAATTTGATATGATTATGTTTGTACCATATACAGTTTTATATTGTATTGTTATTGAATAATAATATGCGCCCGGTAGGCTAGTTGGTAGCATGCTGGCTTATCAGTGCGGGGTTTCATGGGTTCGATTCCCACCAGAGGTACTATTCTGTTTTCGCTACAGCGCGCCGAAAGCCATAGTAGCTAGTGCTCGGTTAGGCTAATAGTATATAATTTGTAATTATATGATTAATTAATAAAAAAAAAATAATTAATAATTATTGAATATTTCTTATATGGATCATATGTGACCATATCAATTTCCGTCAATTTCTGTAAGATTGGATTTATGAGATATAATGTGATGAGACCAAAACTGCGATACAATCGAAACAAATGATATATATTTTTTTTATCTATTTTATATTATCTTATTTTATTTGATCCAATTATACAGAGCCAATTTCAGCATCTAGTTCTGTCTGATTCAAAAAATGATATTTATCTGGGTAGTTCAAAAATTACAATTTTATTTGATCTTTTCTAACTTTCAAAACGCTAATCTCACTTTTAGGGGAAAATTCAATAATGTTTATGCAAAATTATTTAAAATCTCAATTAATTAATGATTTTAATTTAAATTTTTATATTATATTTAATACAGGTACAAATTGTATAATTTATACCAAATTGGACCTTATTGTATTCAATTTCAAATAATAAGATAATATTTAGTACAATAACATCTGGTCAAATTTGGATTCTATTATATATAAATTGAAAAAATTAAATTCAATTTGATCTATCTAGATATAATTGTATGCACCATTTATCGGATTAAGTTAGATACAATTTAACAAGTTATTGGACCATATCGAAATAGATATGTGTCCATATCATTTTTTTACTCGGGTTGCTACAAAAATTTATCAAGGTTGAGTTCACAGTTTCTCAGATTCCTACACTAAGGATATTATGTAGGTAAAGGCGACAGCAATTGTAGTCGAAAAGAAATTAAATTTCACTTGAAGAAAGGACGACAAAAATTTCATTAAATTTAACTAACATTTGTCATTTGTTTTTACTGTACAACAAATAACTAACAATTGTAGTAAAAATGAACCACATATATTAGTAAAAAATATACAATCATTTATTTATTTAAATAACAAAAAAACGACTGTAAAAAATTAATGTAAAATCATAAAACAGTCATTTGATGTGGTTTGTTTTTTAAATGAATTACAAAGTTAGTAACAAATTAAATTTGTTTTACAAATGATTGACATTTACATTAAAAATAATGAAACTGTATTACAATTAAAACAACTACATATTTTTAAAGCAGAACTTCACTGAATGTAGGTGTTCATAAAAATACTTTTTCTCTTAATGTAAAAATAATATTCGCGAGTACTAATTTTAATTGAATAAACAAGTTTTCTAAATTTGAATATTATGGTGAATACTTTGTTATGAAACGTACTGTAGAATATATAATGCAAAAATAAAATAATATTTTTTAAAATTAAAAACAAAAAAGTTGTTTGTATAAAATAGTCAGATTAATAACAAATTCTTGAGAAAGTATACAACTTGTATTTTGCATAATTAATAAAAAAAATAATGCGTTTAAAATAAATGCAAATTATAAACAGCTCAGATTACAAAATTATCAAAGTATGTATGATGCCAAGCAAAATTTTCGGTTGCAAGAAACGATTGAGGAGCAACAAATACTAAAATGTAGCTAGTAGGGTATTCAAATTACTCGAGTTTGGGTTAGTTCGAGTAAACGAGTAACTTGATTTTGAGATTTTTAACAATTGATGTGTTTTACTTTTTTTCTTTCGTTTTTATTAATATCAAAAATAATATTAAGGAAAAGTATGTTGTTCTTTCGCCGTCGCACAGTTTGTAATTTCACTGGAAGGCGGTCAAAATTCCATAACTTTTGACTGAATTGGTATTCTTTTATGCAATTTTTTTGTTCGATATGTGGGACTTTAGTCTTAAATTCCATCTGATAGGAACACATTTTATGAGGATTAAGAATGCATTTTAGTTTTTTGTTGAGTTTCAGTGTAAAAGTTCAATGTTTTAACATGTCAAATAGATATTTTTTATAATTTCTTATTTTTTTTTCTGTTGTATTTTACAACTGATACATATTTATTATTCTCGAACTCAAATCTTGTCAGCAAATACCAACATTGTCAACTCCTGTCAATTTTTTTGTCCCAATATTGAAAGGGGTTTGGCTTTTTTTAAACAAGGCGAGTTGTTATAAGGATAAAACTGAAAAAGGATATTTTGAAACTCCTAACCATGTTCAAATAGTATTCTTGGATAAATCGGAAGAGAACATCGATACAATTTAATGTAATTCAAGTTTTATTATTTGTTTAAAATATATAATTTATTTCTATGTATTAATACAAATATATACATAAATCGGAAACAAATTATAATCTATAAACTACTATAAATTAAACAATGTTAGCAAAATTTTCTTCTAAACAGCTTTCATTTTCATTTATTTGTTTAGCTTCTTCATCTAATTCGAGCGAGGTTGATTTCCATTTTTCTCGAATACTGGACATTAGGGCAGGTCGATTTAAAAATCGCTCAACGTACAAGGAAAATCGTATTTTAGGCATCAAAATAAGAAACTTTTCCGAAGAACCATTTGACCCATTTAGAGTGCTCCAATCGAATCCAATCGAATCCAACCCAATCGAATATAATTTATACATTCATCTGCTAGAGCGTCTTCCGGAGAAGAAATAGAGACCCTAATCTTGGAAAGAATCCTCCTACTTTCTGAAATATCTCTATCCCTAGATTTGTACATTTTCCTATAAAAACACGGCTAAAAAGACCCTCTTTTAACATAAATTTTAACCCCTTAACGGTCACCTAGAATGATGATTTATGCATTAATCTGCTAGCGCGTCTCCCGGAGAAGAAGTAACTCCCATAATCTTGGAGAGATTCCTTCTACTTTCTGAAATATCAAAGTGGGCCTTTTCAAAATTTGACCATACGGGTCAAAAGTCGGGACATCGAAATTCGATTTAGAGGTATGGTTCCTTCGGGAAAGTTTCTTATTTTGAACCCTAGAATACGATTTTTCTTGTACGTTGAGCGATTTTTTGCCTCCATACAAATCGACCCGCCCTACTGGACATATATGGGCATGATGTGCACAACGAAGTAGTGGAAAGAAATTCATTAGTGCAACATCTGGACATTTTTCTTGTATTGTGTTCTCAAAAGAATCTGTAGTCTTTGTTCCTTTTTTCTTGTGCTTCTCAGATAGATCTCCAATTGGTAGCATATTGTGTTGAATTATTTGTTCACCATGTTACAAATTTTTATGAACTCTGGTTGGCATATGTCTCCAAGAGTATTTTTCCTTATAAAGAATTGCTGTTTCATTGGCATAGTGACCTATTTTTTTTTTTTTTTTTGCATTTATCTCTCTGCTACATGCTGCTATTACTTCTAATATGATTTTGAATCGTCTTATTAGTTCACAATGTACTCCTGTGATAGATGCTACAGTATCTTTGCGGTGTTTCCATCATTTGAATTTCCTTCTCCTTGTTTTGGCTGGTAAATTATACGGCATAGCTGATGATATTTTTCTTGCTTAAAGTTTTTTAAATAATCTTTTATTACCACTTCTTTGAAACATAACAAACCATCAAAATTTTCTTTGAAACAAAACATAAAAACCCTATTTAGTCACATTTTTTAAAAGAATAACATACCGACAATAAATTAAATTTACAGGTAACTCACACTTTTTAAAAGAATAACATACCGGTAACAAATTAACATATAACATATAGCTAAACTTACAGCTAACTCATAGCTGCGTACTTGGTTTACCATTTACCTGTTATTTCCATTTGTTTTAAATTTAATTGCATTGCGCCGCATTCGTTTGCATCCGTTCACCCAGAATAAATTCATAAAATGGCAATAAAAGCTACACAGAAAAAACTAAAAACGGGTTTCAATTAATATTTTAATTGATTTTGCACCTACCACTGAAATGATAGTATTAACTAAAAAAATTTGCAGACAGTTTATTAAAACTCTTTCAATTAAAATAATAATAATATCAATTAAAAGAGTTATTGTTTTTCTTTACAACCTCAATTAAAAAGTTTAGTTAAATTGATTAAAACTTTAATTGAAACTTGAGAAGGAAACAATGGTAGTTTTAATAGAAAACTCGTATTTTTTTTATTTTTGTTATATGCCCCCCATTAAATAAAAAAAGAAATGTAGGTTTGTAAATTAAATTTACATTTTATTTATAATAAAATTAAAGCTTTTTTATATAAAAATGTATTCTAAGAAAAAAGTAAAGAAAAAATTTTTGTTTTGCTTGTCTTGTCTTGAACTTTTTCTTGTAATTGGATTGCTTTTTTAATAAAATCACACACAACTTTAAAATGATAGTTTAATGACACTTATACTTATTGAAAATTTAATTATTTACAAAAATAATAGTTTAATTGTCCTTTTTCGATAAGGTTTATTTAAATCCAAATGTGCACTTTTATTACCACAGATAAAACACTAAACTAAATTAAGTTTTCGTGCGTACACGAATATCTCAACAAAAGAGTGTTGCAAACTCTAGTGAAATAACTACGATTTTGCGTGTATTTGAAATCGGTAAACTATTAAACTTATTAAAAGTTAATCATTTGCGATTTTTTTCTTTTTATTTACAAATTAATTAATATAATGATATAATTAAACCTTTGTTTGATTATATAATCTAAATAAAATTAAAAAAAAATAGTTTGCCTAATTTTTAAAAATGTTGTATACATGTTGTCAACACTGTATGGATATATTAGAAAATTCAATAAATTTTTTAATTGAATCAGTTAAAAAAATTGTTTAAATTGCCATTGATATTCAAACAATCGATTAATTAGATATTTTTGGCCCATAATTTTTTCTGTGTAGTTTTACCTTTTCCAAATTAATTGCTCCAAAACCTGATGTGCTAGACAATTTCTGTGGCCGAAATTGTTGTAAGCATAGAAAATTCTTTAATTTGCCTTCTTTAAGTTCAGTAACGTTTCATTGCTAGACATATATTTTGAACCGAATATCTTACCTTGGGTCACAGAAATTTCTCTAGCTCACACGGCCGCAACCAGATGGGGTATAGGAATGTAGGGGAGAGCCTGTACTTCAAGAAAGTACAGATTTTGTTTACTTATTTTGACGGTAAGGATTTATGCTCTATTAAGTAGGAGAATTGACCTTTTTTTTAAAAAAAAATTATATATAGTTCTAAAAGTAGTTCTAAACCACTAATAGATAATAAGTTTAACTATTACACGAAACTTATTCTGTCAAAAATCTTGAAAAACAAAAAGGTTATGAGCATTTAAACATTAAAAATTGACTAAGAAATTCATAACTATAACCAAATACTGAGAAAGTACTTCTTGGATCACCCTGTTCTCAATGAAATAGTTGAAATAGAGTTGAACATTTTTGACTCCCGAGGTTTACTAGTATATATGAAAGATATAATTAAAATAAAATAAAATCGGAGAGCATAAACAAATATTTTTGGCCACCTTCTCAAAGTATGAACCAGTCTGCGTCGTTAAAAAATTTGTCGCAACAATTGTGTGGAAGAAAGACTTTTGTTCGATTTAATTATTTTTGTACAAATATATAATTTTTAATTTATGTGATTTAGCAAGAGTAACTTTTCTAGAAATTAACCTGAGTTTAACCACAGATATTTCCATATTAACCATAGATATTTCCATATAAATTTGACATTCATAACTATGGTAAAGCCCTAAAATTTGATTATTTTAAGAAAAGTTAGCGGGTCTAGGTTGAATACATATCCGTATAAAAGAAATGAGTGAACGGCCCAATCCGAGCTGTAACACCAAAAGATGATGGTAAAATAAGTTCAATTCAAATCTTGCAAGAAATGTTAACAGAATCAAAAACACAATGCTAAAGCAAAAATTTTGCTGAATTTAGCTAACTTTTTGCTCATATTATAAGTTTTTCTGCAAAGAACCTCCCAGCAAAAATGTTGCTGACTTTTTAATAATAATTTCTGTAATTGTTCAAGGATATTTTAAAAAAATTGCTAAAAATGTGATAGGTAAGGCATTGTTCTCGGCGAGTAACGTTTTTTTCTAAAAAAAAATGTTTTACTATCAGTACAGTATTGTCCACATCGCGGTGACGCGTAACAAAATTTATACTCCTACTAAAAATTTGTAATATTTAAATTAAAACGATAACTACCAAATGGCTCTATATTTTATAAAAATAAATAAAAAAGACACTAAACAGTTCGTTTTTTTTTGGAAAAAATAAACTGAAATATAGTATATTTGTTCGATTTGTTCGTTACTCGAAATTTACTCTAATAATTGTTTAATTAAAATTCTTCGATTAATCGAGTAACGGTTATTTCAATTTTGTTTTTTCAATTTTACAGCTAAATTTAATTGTTTTGTTAATTTTTATTGTTCACTCAAAAAAAAGTAAGTTGAATTTTTTTTTTAAACGTCTATTTAAAATATTTAACTAACTTTCAGCAATGTTTTTGTTGACATCGCGTTTTCAGCTAAAATTTTAGTTAAACGCTTTCACCCCAAAAACTGATTTTGAAATTATGTTTAATTAACTAATTAACGTTGCTACCAAAATTGTGATATACTTATTTATAGCATTGAGAGCAAGTAAAAAGACAAGATGTAGATGTCTCAGCTTGCATGGACGAAGTATAGAAAAAAAAATATACAAACAAACACAGCATGCAACTTACACAAAATGCAACCGCGTTCATTTAAATTTTTATTTTGTTATTACACATGAAAAAAAGGTACGCATGTGAGCGATCATAACAATTCTGAATATTAAAAAAATATAAATAAAACAATAAATAAATTAAATAAACTAATATTAAAAATTTACGAAGTGAATGATATTTTGATAAATTTGTAAATTGAAGATGCAGCAAAAATAGAATACGTTTTGGTGCTACTGTACAAAACAATATTTTGACAAATTGAGGATGCAGGTAAAAATAAAATATAAAATACGCCTTGGTGCGACTGTACAAAACAATAAATTTCAGTCCCAGGTAGTTGTTTTTGAAATATACAAGGTTTTTATGATATTCAACCATATTTTGCATATTTCTTTTTTGTATTTTAGAACTATTTTCATTTGAAAATAGTTCTTATGTTTTGTTATTAATGTTATTAATAAAACATTTTGATAATTTTCAGATTTTTTATTTAAGTGCCTTATGGTAACGATGTTGATGTACTGACATTTTTTATATATTTAAAACAATCACATAAAAAATTGCTTTAAATTTCAGCAAAATTATCTTTTGTTTGCTGATGACTTGAAAATATATTCAAGAATATCTAATATCGATGATTGCAGTAAACTGCAATCTGATATAACAAGTTTATCCGTTTGGTGCATCGAAAATGAGATAGGGATAAATGTATCTAAATGTTGTACAGTGTCCTACACTCGTTGTTTTAATCCTATAGTTTTCGATTATGATATAGGTGGTTCTTCACTTACACGTTCAATTGAGGTGAAGGACTTAGGAGTTATTTTCGACAGCAAAATGTCTTTTTCTAGCCACATAGACTGTATAACTTCTAAGGCTTATAGTATGCTTGGCTTTGTAAGGAGAAATTCCAAGGATTTTAAAGATCCTTATACGCTTAAAACGTTGTTTGTTTCGTTGGTCCGTAGTAAATTGGAATATTGCTCTATTATTTGGTGTCCGAATCAAATAGGTACATCAAATCGAATTGAGCGTGTTCAAAAAATTTTTGTTAAGTCGGTCTTGAAATTAATTTGGCCTTATGATTTACCATCCTATGATGTTAGGAGGAAAATGCTAGGCTTACAATCTTTGGAAGATCGTAGGTTATATTCCGCAATAATGTTTCTTTATAATGTTATAACTGGTGAAATAAATTGTTCCGAAATTAGGGATCATTTTATATTATATCGCCCTCCAAGAGATTTAAGGGTAAACCGGATTTTCGAAGAATCTGTTCATAGAACAAACTACGCCGAAAATGAGCCGATTGCAAGATGTTTACACTTATGTAATAGTTTTGCTCCAATTTTAAACTTTAATGTAAATAAAGATAAGTTTAAGTTGATTTTATTTAAACATTATAATTAGTTTTTAAATTTTATTCTAGTTTAGTAATCTGTAAGAATTAAATTCTGTAGATGAAATGAAATAAATAAATAAATAAATATGAATATGCATGATTCCATATGCCATGTATGGGAGCATATATGCACTCAGGGAACTTCTGCTTTAAAAATATGTAGTTCTTTGTGTTGTAATACAGTTTCTTTATTTTTAATGTAAATGTAAGTCATATGTAGAACAAATTTAGTTTTTTACTAACATTGTGGTTCATTTAAAAAAACAAACCACATCAAATGGCTGTTTTATGATTTTACATTAATTTTTTACAGTAGTTTTTTTTTTTTTGTTATTTAAAAAAATAAAAAAAAATATTTGTTTATTTTTTACTAACATACATATGTATGTGCTGAGTTTTTACTACAATTGTGGTTAATTTTTTTAACATTAAAAACAAATGACAATATTAGTGGAATTCACTGAAATGTAAGTCGTCCTTTCTTTAATTTGTTTTTAATTACATTTGCAGCCTTTACCTACACAGAAAAAATTATCAACCTAAAATATCTAATTAAAGATTTGATTTGAGTTTAATTTAATTTGTTTCTACACAAATATTTAATTGAATCAATAAATATTTTTATTGACTTTTAAATATATAAATAGATATTTTATTTTAGACGCAATTATCATATTATTATTTCATACACTGTATGCAAAATAGAAAATTTTCAGTATAAAATACCAAATACATTTGAAGTTAACAAACAAAACAAGCACACACACAAACAGACTCAGCATTGCAAAAAACACACATACCAACGTATAGATCACACACTTTTTTGTGAGTATCATATTTTTTTTTCCTTCTCAATTTTAATAAAAGGTTTAATTGATAGTATCATTGCCGTGATAGGTGCAAAATCAATTAAAATATTAATTGATTCAATAAATTTTTTAATTGAAACAAGTTTTTAGTTTTTTCTGTGTACATACAAGGTGGCGCAGAAGTAATCCTCCTATCAGAAAATGCTATAAATTTTGCGATTGGCCCCTAATGTCAGTTCTGTTTTGACATTTGTGTAGTAAACACATGCGAAATACACGTTAATAAACAATGTTACGCTACACTGCTCCAGAACGCGGAATATTGGTGACTATTTATTTGACCAATAATCGGTCGGTGGCTTTGGCACAACGTGAATTTCGTCGCAGATTTCCTGGCCGTCCAACGCCTACTGGTGAAACACTGCGACGTTTAGCCGCTCGCCTCGAAGGGACTGGCACAACACGAGATGCTGCCAGGCGTGGCAGACCCCGGAGTAGCCGTTCTGCAGAGAATATTGCTGCTGTAGCCGAGGATGTCATGGAAGCGCCGTCGACATCGAATAGACGACGTGCCACGCAAATGGGTATCAGTCGACGGTCTTTACAGCGAATTTTGGTACAAGATTTGAAGATGTTTCCGTACAAAGTCCAGACGGTGCATCAGCTGTTAGCTGCTGACCGCCAATCGCGTGTAACATACGCTCAAGCCATCCTTAATCACCACCAAGAGGAAGATGATTTTCATCAAAAATAATCATGAGTGATGAGGCCCATTTCCATCTTAGCGGGTACGTAAATAAGCAAAATTTACGCTTCTGGGGCACTGAAAATCCGCGTGTAACCCACGAAGAGCCATTACACCCGCTCAAAGTCACTGTATGGTGTGCTGTTTTCGCTGGAGGAGTCATCGGACCTTTTTTCTTCGAAGACGTCGCGGGCCAAACGGTTACTGTGAATGGTGAGCGCTACAGAGCAATGATCAACGAGTTCTTTTTGCCGCAACTTGATGAATTGGGGTTGGAAAACATGTGGTTCCAACAGGACGGTGCAACGGCACACACTGCACGTGCCACAACCGATATGCTGAAGGATGCATTTCCCGGGCGCCTAATCTCCCGTTTTGGCGATTTGCACTGGCAAAGCAAGATCGCCTGATTTGACCGCTCCAGACTTCTTTTTGTGGGGCTTTTTGAAGTCGCGGGTTTATGTCAACAAGCCTCAGACTCTTGCAGCTCTTAAAGACAATATCCGTCAAGAATGTGAGGACCTATCGCCGGAAGTTTTGGCCAAAGTGATGGAAAATGCCATCAAAAGGGCTCAAATGACAATCAACTGTGGCGGCGGCCATTTACATGACATCATATTCTCGACTTGATGCAAAAAAAATTAAAATACCAAATAAAAATAACCCACAAGAAGAATCAAAGTTTTTCATTTTTTTTTTAAATTACAGCCAAAAAACATCGGAAGGTTATTTTTGCGCCACCTTGTAGTATTCTAAGTATGGGTTCAAAGATGCAAACAAAAAGTTCATATATGGTGATGTATATGGCAAGGAATTTCATACAAATGCAAGTTTGTTGTCCGTAGGCCAAAATCGGTTTTGACCATATACTTTTTTGAATCAAACAATTTGCAACAAAATGACATCGATTTGTTTTTGCATATTTTTGCATGCTTTATTATAAATGCATATTTAGCTACAAATGCATATTTTATGGTGTATTTTTACATTTTTGTTGCATATTTTCAATTAAATTGCATATTTTGTAAAAATTAAAATTCAGTTTAATTTTCAACCCTGAACATAGTAGCATCAAGCTTTAATTTGTTAAACATTTATATTTTAAGCGAGTAAGAAATCGATTTTTAAAAATCCCAAAATATACACGTACATATGTACATATTTTTTGATTTTTAGTGGACATTATTTGATTTTGTGAATATTTCGATTTAAATGTATATTTTAAGCGCATATTTTGGATTTTTTTAATGCATCTTTTAAGTGCCTATTTTCTCTTTTTAGTTGCATGAAATTCCTTGCCCTTGTAATGTATGATACATGTATTGAAATTATGCGTGAGTGAAACCTAATTTCACTCACGTGAGTGAGTAAAATGTTTCTGTGAGTGTCCGTGAGTAGAATTTTACCAAATATGTTTTTGTTGCTTTTATTAAAAAATCTCTATAGAAAAACATAATTTTCATCCATATTTTTTGTTTGCTTTTTTTAAAGCAAAATAAAAATGTTTGAAATTTCTGTCAAAATAAAAAAAAATAGAAAAAATTGATTTTTTCTATATGTAATAATAATTTAATTGCTTTTTATATTTATTGAAAATTAAATTGCCGCTCGAAGTTCCGGAATGTTACAATCTAAACAATCCAATAAAGGCCGGATGAACAGCCATCAGTTTTTGAAAGGAATTGTCTCTGATTGTTGTTGTTGGCTCTGAGGTCCGATTAAATAAAACACTAATATTTGATTTTTATTAAGCAATAGAATAAAAATCATTTAATAGTTTTTAATTTAATCGGACCTCAGAGACAAGCAACAAAAATCAAATAAATATATGTATGAAAAATATTCAAATATGAACATATGAACATATATGAACTAAAATATACATCATGTATGAGCCATATATGTATGTGTACCCTAAATTTTCGATTCCGATCACATATGACACTTCATATATGATAATACATGATCATTTTTACATGGGTAAAGTCAAAATTGTATACTAAGTTTTTTTGTTTTTTTTTTTAATCTACTAAGATCTAGCAAAATTTTTTGTTGATTTCAACGAGTCGATTTTAATTTGCAATGAACTAAGTGTCAGCAAAACATTTTGCTGAATTTAGTAAATTTTTTACTTGCAGATATCAATTTTTCCGTATGGATCCTCCCAACAAAAATTTTGCTGGGTCAACTAACTTTTCTGCTAACGGACTTTTTTTTAGTGTAACTAAAGCTCAATAAAACTTATAAAAAATCTTGTTTTATTGATTTTTCAATTTGATTTCAAAAAAAAAGTTGAATGATATATTTCGATGCATGCGTTAAAAAGAAAGCCTGCTTCACCATTTATGAAAATGCATTTTCCCTTGCAAACCCAACCACCAGAGAACTTTAGACGAATTACCGGTCATTAGTTTTGGGTGACATTGGTGAAATGGACTGGAGGAGACTAAGGAATTCGTCAACAGGATGGAGTTTCTGTCCTAGATAGGAAAGGCAGATTTTCCGAAAGTTCATTACTGAGTTATTTTTACTGAACTGAGAGAAGTTCGTGAATTGAAAATAAATAAGACAGATTTAAGCCATGAAAGTGGTACTAAATACATGATCAAATAAAAACTTATTTATTCACAAGCACTGCACAAAAGTGTAATAAAATTCACTGTTTATTAATACACAGTGTAGTTGTCATTATTTATGATAGGAAATTGTATGCACATTCACATTTAATACTGCACGTGATTATAACGTGATCAATATTTTACATTGTGTAACAAATGAACGCATAAAAATGTACAGAAGTAAATATAATAACGCACAATATATATCCACTAGTACTACGACGCGATATGTATGAGTACAGTACACACATGTTGCATTACGAAATTGAAATATAATAGGTCTGTTCCACGTCGTTGCCATAGGTACCCGCTGTAGCAATATTTTCACAACAATTTACACACAATTCAGGCTATAGAAACACTATATGGTGAAATTGGTTCCCCCGGTAACTTACGCGGAAGAAAGCTTATGTATTGAAGTACGTACTATGATCGATCCACGTACTTTACCGCGGGAACCAAATCTTACCAAATAGCGTTTCTATTGTCGAAAATTGGATAACTGAAAGCGTTGATGAGAGAGTAATTGTGTTTCTCATTTTACTACAGGTATCCGCTGAACCCCTTTTTCTTTTGAAACAACAACAGATTTACACACAATTTTCGCCATAGAAACACTTTATGGTGAAATTAGTTATCACGGTATCTTGCGCAGAATAAATTTTATTCACGTACTAAATCTTACCAAAAAGCGTTTCTATTGCCGAAAATTGGGCAAATGAGAGCGTTGATGACAGTTATTGTGATTATCTAAAATGGTAAAATTTTTAAATCACCAATGTTAATAAATCAACTGTTTTGCATTTTATAAAAAAAGTAACAAAACTTGAAATGTGATTTTGTACGTTTCCGGTATTTCAAGCAATTTTACCTCTTTATACGAGAATTTTATGAGCATTCCCCAAATAACGTTGAACAAACCTAGTTTAAGTGAATATGTTGTATAAAATAAACTTATCTAAATTTGTATGTTTGTTGATAAAGGGTGTTTTTTATACAGGTATAGAACTTTAAGTTGGCAACACTTTTTTAACTGGCAGCCATTTTGTCAGATGTCAAGTGATTTATGTTTAGTTTGGTTTAGCATTTAAACATGAATAGACTGACGCCTGAACAACGCTTCCAAATTGTGCAAATTTATTTTTAAAATCATGGTTCTGTTCGAAATACGTAACGCGCACTACGTCCATTTTATGGTCAACATAATCGTCCATCAGAGCAATTAATTCGATTAACTATGGAACGTGCAAAGGAATTGGATATGTGTCCATCCACTTTATGGAAGATTTTTCGGAAAGATCTTGGTTTGCGTGCTTACAAAATCCAACTCGTGCAATAATTGAAGCCACACGATCACCTAGCAAGGCGTAGATTCGATGAATGGGCCCAAAACAAGATTGCCGTTGATCCCGATTGTCATAAGCGAATTTTGTTTAGCGATGATGCTCACTTTTGGTTAAATGGATATGTGAATATACAAAACTGCCGTATTTGGAGTGATGATAATCCTCAAGTGTATGTTGAGACACCGTTATATCCAGAAAAACTGACTGTTTGGTGTGCTTTATGGGCTGGTGGAATCATTGGTCCGTACTGCTTTAAAAACGATGCTGGTCAGAACTTTACAGTCAATGCTGACCGCTATGATTACTGACTTTTTCGTTCATCAATTGAACAACCATGATGTGAAGGAGCTGTGGTTTCAACAAGACGGCGCAACATGTCACACAACTTGTGCCACCATTGATTTATTGAAGGAAACGTTTGGTAACCGCATAGTTTCAATTTTCGGACCCGTGAATTGGAATCCAAGATCGTGCGATTTAACGCCGCTAGACTATTTTCTGTGGGGATATGTGAAGTCGCTGGTCTACGCCGACAAGACCGAAACGATTGACCACTTGGAGGACAACATTCGTCGCGTTATTGCCAATATACGGCCACAAATGTTGGAAAAAGTCATCGAAAATTGGACCTCCAGATTATACTACGTCCGAGCCAGCCGTGGCGGTCATATGCCAGAAGTCATATTTAAATTATAATGCCAGAAGATTATCTTTCGAATAAAGTAAAATTCATGTCAATTTAAAAAATTCATCTTTGTTTTATCCCATTTCAAAGTTCTATACCTCTATAAAAGACACCCTTTATATAAAATATCATTATGTATTTTAAAATGTGCTGTTGATTTTGGAGTTTTTTTTATTGCAAAGAATGCTGACAACAAAATGTTTACATTTACACACAGAGAAAAATTTAGCTCTTTGCCAACAGAAATTTGGCTACTACGACTCAAATTCGGTTTTTTACGAATTATGGATGGTTGGCACAACTTAGCAATATTTGTAATTCGTTGCAAAATTTTGCGAATTTTCGCTTTTTCTTCAAAAGGAACCGCCATTGGTTTTACACACTATATTTTTTCGAAATATCAACAAAACACAAACTATACACAACTGTTTCGAATTAAAATTTTAAATGAGCTGATTATTTTCTTTGCAGCTCATATACATTGTTAGTTTAAATAAATTTTTCTGGCAATACATAGCCTACTTAGGTTTTTCAGTTGAAAAAAAAATTAAGTCACGTTCACTTTGATTTAAAAATTAGAAGTAATTGTTTAAAAATTTCCGAAGAAAATGGTGCAATACCTGTTAAAATATTAAGAAAATGTTGCGGGTCTGGCCAGACCCAAGTGGTACGGATATGACTAGAGTTTTAAAAACCCTAAACTTTACACACCCCTAGCAAAAAAAAAAGAATAAAATGTGCACTAAACTGTTCTAAAAATTACTGAGGATATTATGATATATCATTACAACGACAAAAAACAAAAAGCGCCTGGCCAGGCCCGGGAGTAAACATAAGGGTTAGTAAAAGCCTTCCTGGAGTTAAAATATATTTAAAAACATTTTTTATGCTATAATTTGTTCATGTAGTGTATTAGAGCGCCTCTTCAAATCAACCATTACTATAGTTTAATTGTCAGGGTCAGAAGTTTTTATTAGTTCCTCGAAAATTTTGTTTTTATATGTACATTAGGGTCGTCTTTCGTTGTATGGGCGAAAAATAAAAACGAGATTTTGACTGTACCCCCCTCTTAAAATATTTGTTTAGGTACAAAAATTCACCATGCAAAAAATTAGAGTTCTAGCATAACGGGAAGATGTCCCGCATCGCCCTTGAAAATCGGGCCCCTTGGAAAAATGGGCATAATTTAAAAAAAAATTACAAATTTTTTTTCTTCAAAATTTAAAAAATATAAAATAATTTTTGTGTTGGGTTCAATAACAACTACTCAGATAAAAAATATTACTTTCCCAGAAAATCGTTAACTTACAATAACTTTGTGTCAAAAAAATTAATAAATATTTTGGGGGTACCTCAAAGTGACTTTTTTGCATTTTTGAAAATTTTGTTCAACAAAAATCAAAAACCTAGTATTTGCTGTCAAGTATTTCATTAAGCACATTTCAAGTATTAAACAAGCCAGGTATTACGGATATCCGTTGGCAAATTTTTTTTTTAGGGCAATTTGATTCTCGGGGATTTCAAGGTTTTTTTTTATTTTTATACATTTTTACTTTAAAACAAGGTTTTAATAATATTTCATCAATATTTTTGTATATGCCTTTTTATATGATTGTAATAACTTTATTTTAAAATACTATATTTTTTGTTGATAGTTAACCCATGTTAACCTGGGGTCAAATATGACCCACGTAAGAAAAATGAAGCTTTGTGGCAAAATTTATAAATAAAATAAAGAAAGGAATAATTCAATTTATATTTCTTCAAAAAAAATTTCGTTAACCGTTTCTAGTCTTCGAGTAGGTCAATTAAGTAAAAATTAGAACTTAAAACTTTTCCATAATAATAATTTTGAGGGAAAAAAATTTACACTATTAAATTAAAAATACGTTTTTCGAAAATACTCCTGAATATGTACAAAAAAATCAATTTCAATATGAATACAAGTATCTGAATTTATACTTAATAATTAATTTTAATTAATTTTAAAATGTAAATAAATTACAATTAGAAACATAAACAAAAATTTATTTTGTCATCGTTGTGATTTTTGACTCTTTAAAATACGGGGGTCAATTGTGACCCCATGAAAACACGGGTTAACTATGAACACGAAAAGTTATACTTTATAATAAAGTTATTACAATTATAAAAAATAGCATACACAATAACATTGATGAAATATTACAAAAATCTTATTAAAAAAAAAGTCTATACAAATTTGAAAAAACGTTGAAATCCGCTAGAATCAAAATGCTCTAACAAAAATTTTTGCCAACGGATATCCGTAATACTTGGCTCATTTAATACTTGAGATGTGTTTAATAAAATACTTGACAGCAAACACCAGGTTTTTGATTTTTGTTGAATAAAATTTTCAAAAATGCAAAAAAGTCACTTTGAGGTACCCCCAAAATATTTATTCATTTTTTTGACACAAAGTTGGGGTAAGTTAGCGATTTTCTGGGAAAGTAATATTTTTTATCTGAGTAGTTATGATTAAACCCAACACAAAAAATATTTTATATTTTTTTAATTTTGAAGAAAACAAATTTGAATTTTTTTTTAAATTATGACCATTTTTCCAAGGGGCCCGATTTTCAAGGGCGATGCGGGACATCTTCCCGTTATGCTAGAACTCTAATTTTTTGCATGGTGAATTTTTGTACCCAAACAAATATCGCAAGTTGAAAAATAAGGACCACCCTAATGTACATATATACTAGGGTGCCCCTTCGTTATATGGGCCAAAAAAAAGTGTTCAAATTTTAGGTCTCACCCACCAGAAATATGCGAATGGCCAAAAAAGTGATAAATTCAAAGTTTTGGGCCAATCGAAAAATATTTAGAGGTCGCTCAAAGCGATTGAAAATTGCAAATGCGTTTATATGGGAAAAAAATTACTTTTTTCGAGACTTATGTAAATTTTTCAATTATGGGAAAACAATTTATTCTACATGTTAAATGATTTGATATAAAGAGATAATTAGCTATTCAAAAAGGTATAAATTCAAATTCGGTTAAGAACCAGCCCAGTAATAAACAATGCCCCAGACCAAAAAAGGTTAAATTGTTACTTCATTGAGAAATTCGACCACACGTCATAAATATTTTTGAAATCGATTACTAAGTTATAATTTTTTTACTTAAAAGACTCAAGGCTGTAAGATATGGAACAAGATTTTTTTATTGGATGTCGTAAACCTGTCGTAAGATGACGTCATACGCGGACAAAATTTTTGTGACGTTTTTGAAATCTCTAATTTCAAATTTAAAAATTTTTTCTTCAACGAAACCGAAAAAATTGAGGTTTGGAGTCCAGTAGCTTGTTTAGAACACCTTAGAGAATGAAAATAAAAAAATTTAAAAATATCCACTGGCACACTTGGGTAGGGCAACGATTTGATTTTTGCGGATTTCGAGGAAATTGCGATTTTTGGTGATAATACGGCTTATTTGCTGTCATAAAATATTTAAAATTAAAAATTAGCTACTTCTGTAATGTTAGTTGTTTTTTTTTATCATCGCTACCTAAGGTTGACAAAAAAAAATTTTGGACATCATTAACCCATGTGGACCTGGTGCCCAAAATGACCCCATATTTCTTTTTTTTTTTTTTAATTTACAAAAGAAGTCAATTTTTTGCTTACTACCAATTAATTCTAGGAAATGTGATTTGAAATATTATAACATAATGTTAAATATTAAAATATTAATATTTAATATTTAATTAATATTAAAAATAGAATATTCTATTTCCAAAAAAATAAATGTTTGTATTATTAAGTAAAAAAAAAAAAAATTAAACACAATTAATTTTTTTCCCGTTTTGGAATTTCCTTCCAATTTGTAAATGAAAATCCTCTGTACTGGAATGATAACACAGGTCAACAGCAAAAAAAGGCTTGACTAACCACTATATAGATTTGATGCATCATGGCTGCCTAAGTACAAAAATGGTAAAATTTTTCAATTCTATGGATAATTTTTTTTTTTAAAAATTTTTTAAGTAAAATTGACAATATTTTGAGACATTTCTCCACTTATGTTGTCATAACTCAAAAACAACTAGTCCGATTTTGTCAAATTAAATTTACAAAAATTAAGGTTTACAATATCTTTAAATAACGTGTACAAATTTTTTTAATGCGATCAATAGTTTCAAAGTTATGAAACAAATTGTTAGCAAAAAAAAATAAAAAATGCTAAAAAAAAAAAAAAATTGAAAAACAAAAATCTGGAAAAAATCGAAAACTGCAAAAAATATTACTTTTTATTTTTTTGTAGTAAAGCTACATATCATGCGAATTAAACTAGATATGGATCATAAAAATCGATGCATGCTTTACATTTTTATTTACAATTAATTGAAGGTATCGCATATTTACAAGCACTGTAGAAAATTGTACCTACTATATAATGAAAATGCAGAACATAAAAACTCAGGTGCATTTTACGACACGCATTTCGGCAAAACCCCTTTGGGAAAAACCTCTATGACATTTTTATGATTCTAATAATTAAAAAAAAATAAGTAATAAACAAAAGATTGTTTAATTTTTACGATTGCGGTAGGATAGTAATAAAACGCTCGTAAATGTGCGTGTACGCTGAAGTGCTCTTATTTTCCGTTAGCTACCTGTAACGGATGATTTAAGATCAGCTTAATGATGTAAATAGAGACCTTGGATTGTCGAAAAGATCTTCTGAATTACTTGCGTCCCGGATGAAAGAAACAGGTCTCATAACTAAAGAAACTAAAGTTTCGTATTACCGTACTCGAGAAAAAGACTTACTTCATTATTTTGCTGAAGAGGATGACTTTGTGTACTGCACAGATATTTCTGGTTTGATGACTGCCATGGGCTTACAGAGATATGATTCAAACGAATGGCGTTTATTTATCGACTCATCAAAACGCAGCTTGAAGTGTGTCCTTTTGCATAATGGAAATAAATTTCACTCCTTGCCGATCGCACATTCAACCAAAGTAAAAGAAGAATACTCTGTAATTACATTGGTCATGAAGAAGATAAAGTATGATGAACATAAGTGGGTAATTTGTGTTGATCTTAAGATGGTAAATTTCCTCTTAGGCCAACAAAGCGGCTTTACAAAATATCCTTGTTTTATATGTTTATGGGACAGCAGAGCTAAAACAGAACATTGGAAGAGAAAACAATGGCCTTCTAGGGAAACACTAGTTCCAGGTACGCCAAATGTTATAAATGTGGCTCTAGTGCCCCGAGATCGCATCATATTACCCCCTATTCACATTAAACTTGGTCTGATGAAACAATATGTTAAAGCACTTAACAAAGATAGTGAATGTTTCCAGTAAGTTTCCCAAGGAAGTTTCCCAATCTAAGTATGGAAAAGCTGAAAGCAGGCATATTTGATGGCCCACAAATTCGCAAATTGGTGAACGATACTGAATTTGGCAGTTCAATGTCATAAATTGAGAAGAATGCATGGGATTCGTTTGTATGGGTTATTCAAAATTTCTTAGGAAATAACAAGCGTGATGATTACGTTGCGCACGTTGAAGAGATGTTAACTTTGCCAAAAAATACACGAATGTTACTATGTAATGCATTTTTGATGTGAAAATTTGTACATAGCATGGGGAAAATGTTTTCAAAATTCAATCAATCGAAAGAAGAACATTAACTACTCAATTTTATGTATATCAGACAAAAAACTAAAATTTGGTGAAAATGAGCGAATTCACTTAATTGTGAATAAATTCGAAAAAAATCAATCGATTTTTATGATCGATATCTCATTTTGTTCCTATTACATGTGGCTTTGCGATAAAGCAATAAATCTGAATTTTTGCCGTTTTCGATTTTTTATGATTTTTTTAAAACAAAAAAATTTGCTATTTTCACGTAAAAAAAATATTTTTTCCCTCAATTTTTTATTATAACTCCGAAACTACTGAGCCGATTGAAACGCAATATATTAACGGATTAAAGGCTATGTAAATTTCAGTTTTTCTAAATTTATTTGAATAATATCGGACTAATTTTTTTTTAGTTATCATTAATTATGTGGAGAAACGTCTAAAAAAATTTATAATTTTACTTAAAAATTTTTTAAAAAAAAAACCTCTCCATAGAATTTCAAAATTGAACCATATTTGTACTACTGGGACCACAATACATCAAAATTGTATAGTGATTTTCAAAGCCCCTAAAATTTTTTCAAAATTGTTGCCTTGTGTAATGAAACTTATAAAGCCGGAATCAATATTGTTTCAAAAATTAAAGTGGTAAATGATACAGCAGAACGTGGCGTTAAATTAATTGAAGAGTATAATAATATATTAACAAAGAACGAAAAGGAAAAGCAATACTTATTACAAGTCGTAACTGATTACAGAAAAAAATTTCAATCGTACTCTAAATCATCTTTAACTACAACTTATTAAAAAAAAAAAATTTTAAATTTTATATTTTATATTCTTAACACTTTTGTCCCAATAAAATTATTTGTTTTAACAAAAACAATTATTATAAATATAACTCATATGCATTCAGAAACATATGTAAACATAAATAAACTGTTTAAATATTTTCTTTTTAAATATACATAAAATTCCGAAGTATCTCCTTTAATCTCAATGCAGCAAGGTAAGGGTTAACGTTGGTTATTTTATCCAAAAATTTTACTATAGTAACTATAGAAATATAATATTCTATTTTTATTATTTTATTAAACTAATGAGCCTTGTCATGACCAAAAACAACATTTTCCTCGAAATCCGCAAAAATCGAATAGACAAGGTTAGGGTTAACGTTAATTATTTCGTCCAAAAATTTTACCATAGTAACTTCAAACATTATGTTATAATATTTCAAATCACATTTCCTAGAATTAATTGGTAGTAAGCAAAAAATTGACTTCTTTTGTAAGTTTAAAAAAAAAACATCTGGGGTCATTTTGGGCACCAGGTCCACATGGGTTAATGATGTCCAAAAATTTTTTTGTCAACCTTGGGTAGCGATGATAAAAAAAAACAACTAACATTACAGAAGTAGCTAATTTTTAATTTTAAATATTTTATGACAGCAAATAAGCCGTGTTATCACCAAAAATCGCAATTTCCTCGAAATCCGCAAAAAGCAAATCGTTGCCCTACCCAAGTGTGTCAGTGGATATTTTAAAATTTTTTTATTTTCAATCTCTAAGGTGTTCTAAACAAGCTACTGGGCTCCAAACATCAATTTTTTCGGTTTCGTTGAAGAAAAAATTTTGAAATTAGAAATTAGAGATTTCAAAAACGTCCCAAAAATTGTGTCCGCGTATGACGTCATCTTACGACAGGTTTACGACATCCAATAAAAAAAATCTTGTTCCATATCTCATAGCTTTGAGTCTTTTAAGTAAAAAAATTATAACTTAGTAATCGATTTCAAAAATATTTATGACGTGTGATCGAATTTCTCAATGAAGTAATAATTTAAAATTTTTTGGTCTGGGGCATTATTTATTACTGGGCTGGTTCTTAACCGAATTTGAATTTTTATACCTTTTTGAATAGATAATTATCTCTTTATATCAAATAATTTAACATGTGGAATAAAATTTTTTCCCATAATTGAAAAATTTACATAAGTCTCGAAAAAAGTCATTTTCCCATATAAACGCATTTGCAATTTTCAATCGCTTTGAGCGACCTCTAAACATTTTTCGATTGGCCCAAAACTTCGTATTTATCACTTTTTTGGCCATTCGCATATTTCTGGGGGTGAGACCTTAAGATTTAACACTTTTTTTTTAAGGGCCACTCTAATTAAAACAATACTCCATACACTTATTGGAAAACTGTTTTTACGAATGTTTTATGAGTATCGAAATTGCACCTATAAAACTGATCGATTTCATAATAAGCTTACAGCACGTTTGCTGGTTGATTCATATGCCCAATCCCCGCTTGAATTTGTAACTAAAATTAATAAAAGTGATCTAACATTTCATTTAAATTTAACTTTTGTATGTTTTAATTGGTGTAACCATTTTTATTAAAGATTTATTTGAAAAGTTGTAAAATTTTTATTTTGAAATCTTTTTGATTTTTGCCGCGGTTTTTTTTTTTTTTGTAAAAGGCACTTTATAGCCAACCGTTTGAGGTTTTCTAGTTTTGAATAAACTAGTACAACAGATTTATAATATAAAATTTAGTTCTTTGGGTTCTACTGTTTTATTTTCATGCAGCCAAAAAGCAGCGACTGATTTTTGGTAAAAAAAAAGTGTTCAACCCCGATTGGGTTGCCATTAGACTAAAAGGCGAAAATTCTCTACATTTTGCTTCGAATCGCAAACTTTTTTCACTTAAAATTTTTAAATTTTTGTGATTTATTTAATGTATAAATATTGTTTTTAACTTTTCATTTCAAAAAGTTGTGATGTAAACAAAATGTAAAATTGTTTTCGTGAGCAATCTTTAAATAGTGTAAATACGCACTTCGCTGTATATGGAGTGGTGTTTTTGGGCCATTCCTAAAAAAGATGTTTGTAATATGTCGTAGTTTTATGTGCGATGAGACACAAAGATAATTCATTTACAACGCAATTGTTTATTTTTGATGGATATTATTTTTCAATTTTGTTCGCAAGATGTTTTATGTTTGCTTATGTTTGGATATAATTTTTATATTTTCGGTGGAAGTAGTATGTACGTTGAATTAATCACATAGTTCCAACAAACATGGTTGGTGCTCTTGAATAAAGTGAAATATGAAAACATAAACACTATGTCCAAAGAGTATTAAATTTAGTCAAAGAAAATCCTGAAATTTTTCTTCAATACAAAACACAAGTCAACAAGTTCATTAACCCTGAGACCAGATTATACTTTTCTTGAGAGTTGAACCCGAATCTGATTGCATAATTTCTCCTTAAATAAATTTAGAAGAAACCCGGGTTTTCGCTATATTCAGGACGTTATAGTATACTTAATTCACAAATTTTGCTGTGTCCTCTGAAAGTGCTGCATATTGCCTTCAAAACGCGTGTTTATATCTATTCCTACATATTATTCCTTCTTTAAGAAATCTGCACTAAAATTCACTGGTATGGCATTTTCGATATTAATGCAAAAAATGCGATGTTACATTTTTCCTTTATTTAAATCTCAGAGTCATATTTTCGCTTTTATTTTTAGTTGGCTTTTTTATGCGATACACAGTTTTTGGAAATAATTCTTACTTAGTAGTCCGATTGCAATGAAATTTGGAGCAGGCATAAGTAAGACGTAATATAGGACTTACGTTTTGATTTTGTATCTACCAGACCCCCGGGGTCGGCAATATGACCACCCAAAATAGGAAACTTTTTGCATATAAAATTTTGAAATTTTTTGTTTACCGCAAACAAACTACAGTGTTGGAAACGTTATAATATGTGAATTATTTATTGTTAAAAAACTAAACCAATTTCGCTCGTGTAACAGCAGAGAAATGCAATGAAATTAGGGAAAACATGTATCCATTTATGTACTTCGATACTTTTTTAAATAAAACTGCTAATGGTCAAAATAATTTATGTCAAAATAAATTAGTTTATTGTAATATGATATTTTCAATAAATTTGTACTAGGTTTAATATTAAATTTATCTCACTCTCGTTTTGTTCTGTCCCAAATCTGGAGAAGAATCTAGTTACCTGTGAATTATTTTTAAAAAAATTTTTTGGTGTATGTAAATTGGGTGGATATATTTTTAACATGTGCTGCGAAATTTCGCTGATTTGATTAAAAATTTAATCAATTTTTTAATTTCTTTTCTCTGTCAAATTTAATTATATGACGCGAAAATCGCTGTTATGTCAAAATTTTATATTTTAAGTATTAAATGTATTAAATTTCAGCAGTATTTGCGATTATGTATAAAGAAAAGTTTGCAAAAAAATAAATATGTCAGTTCTCAATTACACAAAAAAGAATTGTAAGAATCATGCGAAGTTGATGCAAATTAAAAAAAAATTGAATTAGAACCACTCATTGAGTCAAATAATGATAATTTTGAGTAATTTTTTTATTTCATTTATCCACTCTAAAAACGCAAATAACACGCAGTTACTAAAAAAACTCAATTCCACCAATATTAAATCTCAGTTTGTTAAGGATGCTTTTAAACGATTGCTCTGAAATGCTTAATATTAATAAGAGTAGAAGCGCCTGATTTGTGTCAAAACCAATGTTGCAAATTTATTTTGCAAAAATTAAGTTTCTATATAAAAAAGTTAATATTTTTTATTGTTAAAAATTAAAAAAAAGGCAACAAAATCTGCTATAAAATCCAAAAGTTGAAAATGTTTTAATAATTTCATTTGACAATCAGCATATGTAATTAAGGTTCTTCGGCATTGGAGTGGTGTAATCGTTAAAAAAAACTTTCCACCGAACCTGTCGCTGAATAAAAAGAGAGTGGGATCACGTTCACTTTAACATTGGTACAATGAGAACAAGATCAGTACGATCTGTGGTTTTGTTCATTGTGGTCCCGAAGTGACAATTCTTTTCTATGAGTTTAGTTTAATATAAAGACGCAAGAGTTTAACTCAAAAATTTTGATTTTTTTCAAAATTCCTCATACTATTTTAACATAGTGACAACAACATAAGTATTGAAAGTAGCAGCCACATATCAACCACCGTTTTACTCCTGTTTCTTTTGCTATTTTGTTTTTATTCTGCATTTTGTCTTATTTTGGTAGTGTCTCACTTTTCGAGGTTTGTACAATGTACACTAGGGTTATAACTTTTTTTTTACAACTTGTTTACCTATTGCCACGTAAGGGGGCAATAGGTACTATATAAATAATAAAATTCAAATTTTCAGGTCATTTTGAAACAAAAATCTCCCGCATGAAGTCCAATTTCTAAATACACATTTTCATCACGTGAATACAATAGAGTTGCATTTGTGCACCAAAACTATTGCACAGAATGTTTTAAATACTTTTTCCCTAATGTGCTCGCTGTTCTGCAAAATTTAAAGCCCATATCGCGATATCCCGCTATAATCTTTTTTATCAATATACTCAATATTTAAACAAAAAAAAATTTGTCCCAACTTCATTTAAAAAAGTCTGTGGGAACTTTTTTGAGAACAGCGAAACAGTATTATTCACCTCTGTCCTATGAATCACATTCCCATGAAAGTGAAATCAATACGACTTTTTGGTGCTTTGACTTTCACATACCCATTTTTATTTTCGATTTACTTTCCTGTAGAAAGTAAAACGAAAGCACTTTTTTAATTAAATTTTTTTTTAGAAATCATAAGACTGCCTTATGAGTTTAAATTTAGCATTTGGACAGAAAACATATGTTTTCGATAATTTTTCGAATATTATTTCGAACTTTATACATTTATGTTTTTCAAATTCATTCGTATTCAAAAAGTAAGAAAACACAGGACATGGGCGATTATGTATCTTTATATTTTTTATGAACTTTACGGATAGATAAAATTTAAAAAGTCAATAGTTATTACCCTAAGGAATGCCCGTAACAATCTGATTTTTAATCATTAACATTTGTTAGAAAATATTAATGAAAAAGTAGAATAAAAAGAGACACCAAAATTAGCAAAATGTTTTCTGCTTCGTTGCGAGATGCACGTACGCCAATATATACGCTAATACTCCATACAAATTAAAAATGTTGTGCTAAATACACACAAAAAAATTGTTGCCATATAATTTGGAGCATTTCAACTAATAGTTTTTTTTTTTTTTACATAAATTATTCAAACATAAGTATAAACAAGAAAAAACCTGGTAAAATACTACTAGTTTTCCCATAATAAACGTTATTAGTAGAAATGCTCCTAAATACTTGGCAATGATTTTTTTGTGTGTACAATATTTTTTTTAAAATTACTGACCTATGATAATGTTACTCATAATTAAAAATAACAATACTAACAATGAAACGTATTTAACGAATTAATTGTTTTGTTGTACTAGTCGACAAAACTTTTTTGATAACAAAATTTTAAAAACCGTATTAATGAATGAATCGGCAAAGTAATATTAAATGATCAATGTCCGTAACACGTCGAAATCAGAATTTTTATTTTTTAGTTTTTATTTTTCTTACTAAGATATTAGTAGAAAATTTTCTAAAACGTTCCACTTTAAGTTTAGTACTAATTTTTAGTATAAACAAAATTTTAGTAAAAATTTTTCGTGTTCTATATTTTGAAATAACCTAATTTTGGTTGCTGGAGGGTTATTATGTAATTCAATTCGAAAAGGAATCCGATTCGAACAGAACTTTCATATTGAAAATAAAGTAATAAAAATAGTCCGGTCAATTTAGACATAAAAATAGTGGTCAAATAACAAAAATTCCGACAGAGTCAAATTTTGGTGGAGACCTAAGGTTTACCCTAAAAAATAAAAATTTAAAAGTCCCCATCAATACCATGTGAAATTAGGTCAAAGGTCAAAATTTTTTTGGATTTGTCTCGAAAACGGTAAATTTTATCACAAAAATACTTCAAAACAAAGTTGTAGATCTTAAAATTCTCTATAAAAATAGTCTTTATGATTTGTTCTCTAAGTATCACCGTTACTGAGATATCACGATTGTAAGAGTCATATTCTACATAATATGCACGTATTTGCCACTTATATACATATTCAGATGCTCAAGCAAGCAGAAATACCTATTGTGTCTCTTTTATGTACAAACTATATTATATTGAGAAAATATACATTTAAAAAAAGGCAGTCCCTTACAGAACACCCTCTACCCGCGTGGCCTTGAATAACATCTGGCTATTCTATTGTCTGTGTGTTGCCTTTCTTATACTTGCTTCTTTACTTTTAGTGTTAAACGTTATGTTCGAGTGAATATACGTATTTATTACAAGCGTCTACTATTAGAGTTTGTGCTAGTCAATATAAAAAGAAAAAATGTCACAATTTTGTTTTATTTGCAATAAACTTTTGACTGAAGATGAAACTGTTGTGGTTAGTCGTGGCATGTCAACTTTAATCGATGCAAGTGTTGCGAGAAATGATGAGTTTACTGAGTATTTAAGAAGTGAAAAGTCCGTTACAATACACGTGGATTGCAGAAAAGCTTACACACGGAAAAGTTCAATCTCTGCAGCAAAAAGACAACGTGAGAATGAAGAAGCCAGTACTTCAAAAGTAAGTTCACCTCGTACTAGAGCGCAAATTTGTTTTATTTGCAATAAACTTTTGACTGAAGATGAAACTGTTGTGGTTAGTCGTGGAATGCCAACTTTAATCGATGCAAGTGTTGCGAGAAATGATGAGTTTACTGCGTATTTAAGAAGTGAAATGTCCGTAACAGTCCACGTGGATTGCAGAAAAGCATACACCCGGAAAATTTCAATCTCTGCAGCAAAAAGACAACGTGAGAATGAAGAGTCCAGTACTTCAAAAGTAAGTCCACCTCGTACTAGACCGCGAGTAAGTGAATCCAGCTTTTGTTTTAAAGAAAACTGCTTATTTTGTGGCGATGAAGCAGATGAAGAGGCTGAGAAAAAGAGACCGCAGAATCTTCGAAAAAAAATTTACAAAGTTTCTACACTTAACTTCAAAGAATCCCTTTTGAAATTCGCTAAAGATCGTTCTGATGACGTATCAAAAGCTGTCATTGCACGTATTAATTTGGAGTATGATTTAATAGCTGCTGATGCTAAATACCATGACAGTTGTTACAAATCTTTCCTGAGACCTAATACTGGCGGTAAAATTGGGCGTCCTCAAAATGAGGCTGTAAACTCTGCAATGGAGGAAATTTTTAAATTCATCGAAAGTAGTGACGACTGCCAGTTTATGTTAGATGAATTAAAGAATGTTTGTCAAAATGAAGATTTAGATAACAGAATTATAAAAGTACGATTGAAGTTAAAGTATGGTAGCAAAATTATCATTACAGAGAAGCCTGGAAAATTAACATTTGTCTGTTTTGTAGACAATTACCAAGACAGTTTAAGTCAAGCTTCGTCTAATAATAAAAAGAACGACAATTAAATTCAATAACCATAATCAATATTAATAATCATCATGCAGTTAAATAAGTATTTTCTCTAAAAATTACGTCATAATGTGGAATAGGCCTACCGGGCAAACCACGTTAAAAAAAGCGCCGAATACACTAAAGCACAGGTGGTGTGAAAATGTGTGCATATTTTGTAGAATATGACTCCCTCAATCGTGAAATCATAAAGACCATTTTTATAGAGAGTTTTAAGATCTATAACTTTGGTTTGAAGTTTTTTTGTGATAAAACTTACCGTTTTCGAGAAATTTTAACAAACACCCTTTTGTTGGTTTTTTGTAATTTTGAATTTTTGTTTTTAAAGAATCTTTATATGAAAAACTACAATTTACAAGCACTTCAAACAAAAAAATTGTTGGAAATAAATTTTAATTTAAAAATGAGTGCTTGAATTTACAAATTCCATTGTTGCTGCCAACTGGTTTTTTTTGTATGTTAACTCATTATAGAGAATTAAGTTCAATAAATCTACCATCGTAATAGAAATGCATAAGCAGTTCGGATGTGGTGTGTACTCAACCTCAAAAATGGTTTAAACGTAATTTTTCGCGTTTTTAATGCGGTTTTCTCAAAATTGTGACGTGCTGGAAAAATTTAGGCTATGTGTTATTTAAGTAAAATTATTTTTTGAAATCCAACTAAATTTAGAAATCAAGAAAGGAAAGTTTTTTCTAATCACATAATTTTTTCTTCCTTTAAATTCGCATCATTTGACAGCAAATGAAAAAAACGTTGTGAATGCTGTGATTGACAAAAGTCCACTTAGCCACACTCATCGCTGTGTCGATTGTGGCTCAACTCGCTAAGAGGTGATGCTACGAGTCATAGCCTGTTATATGGCTGTGGGTTTGAAACTCACTACGACACAAAGTTAGTTTCTAACTTCAACTGTGATACAAGTTTTTAGAGGATTTTATTGTGATATTTACTTTTATTTATTTTTTACATTTGTTTTAAATTAATTTTATGTTTTATGTTGTGTATATGTAAAATATATTGTGAATTAAATGTTTAAAATTTGACAAAAAAAGACTATATATTAATAAAATTATCCCTGAGGATGTTGGGAATATCCAACGAAACGTCGGATGAAAAATGAATAAATAGTCTTTTATTTATTTTGAAAACAAATGACCTTAGAAGCCCACTTCAGATATTTCTAAAAATCTTAACAAATATTTACTAAAAAGGTCGATAATACTAATAATCAATTAAAAAGTTTTTCATATAGAGCAATTTAACAATTTAAAATACTTTGTTCAATTGACACATAAATTAAAAACTGACGAGCACTTGGAGAGGACGAAACTGCGGCAGTCTTATATATCCATTGTGTAAATTAAATTTTTCAATATAAATGTTATTTTTTTTCTTCTTCCTGTAAAAATCTAACTAAAAAAATCTTCAGTAATTAATTTTAATAAAATTAAATTGGCGGAATTGGACATCTGCCACGCCCAAAACCCATATAATTTAAAAAAATTACAGTTTTATTAGTTTTTTGTTTTTATATACATCGAGATTATTTTTATTTTATTTTTAATTTATAATGAGCTTTCAACTTCTGTATGTTTACACTAATAAAGCAAATCAAACATATTAGCTGGGTTGATACTAGTATTTCGATCTGGCTAAAGACTCATCAGAACCCGAAGTTTTAGAAAAGCTAAAGCCTTCATAATAGGCAGAGCTTTGACAAAAACCTAGTAATCATTAATTTTGCTAAACGTGTGATAGATTCTTGTTTAAAAACGCTGAATAATTAAAGAACCATTAATATGTGCAAAAAATCGGCGGGCTTATACTCAGAAAAAAGATTTCGTTTGAAAACTTAACAAATTACATATCGATCATTTACTTCAAGACTGGCATAAGCCAACTTCTTTAAAGTGGGTGCAAAAAGTATATACTTCATAGAGAAACTGTGCTGCTCATGGGTTTCTCGATAATTAGCGAATTCGCACACAACTCTCACTAAGAGAAAAATACATTAAAAACCCCTATTTATAAAAATGTGACCAAATAAATAGGAAAAGGGTCGAGCGAGGCAGATATGGATTGAAAACTTTAAACTCGTTTTCTGCAAAATCGTGTTTTTTGAGTTATGTCACTCTTGCAGTAAATGAGCGATTATGCAACAAATAATAATAATTTGTTTCTCAATTATTATTATACAACAAATAAAAATTAATATTTAATTGCAAGCATTTCCAAAGTAACGGTAAATTTGGAAATGATTTTTTTTATAGCAAAAATTGCATTTTTCATTCGTCCGTAAGCTCGAATTGTCGAAAGTTTTTTCGTGTTGTTAAAAGTAATAAAAATGTAAAAAAAATTAAATAATCATACAATTTGCAAACTTTTAGCATTTTTCTAATCAATATTAAATCCTTTTTAATATTTGATTGAAAGTTTTATTAAAATTGAAAAGTCATAGAGCTGACTTTTGACCAGCTAGATTGATCAAATCTTACACCTTGACATGTGGGCATTTTCGTAAGGAATGCCTCAGGATTTCGAAAACTTTAAGGATCTCTACGAAATGCTTTAAAAATGTTAAATTTTCATATCTTTTGATTTAGAAATTTTCTAAAAGGAAAACATCAGACTCTTAGAACAAAAAATTGAAGATTGAAATAAAAATTCATCCCTGAAGATGCTGGAAAAATTCCCCAGCGAAACGTCGGATAGTTTAAAAATGAAATAAATAGTCTTTTATTTTATGTTTTGAAGTGACCTTGAAAGCCCGTTTTAGATTATTCTAAACAAATTAAATAGTTAATTATTTTAAATTTAATGTGTAACTTGAAATTTATGTGTAATTTTAACTTGCATCATGTGTAGTTTTGAATTTCTCTTGTGGTAACACTGGTGTATGGGCTTTTTTCAATTTTCGTAATCGTTCGGCGCTAACACGACTTTTCCCGAAGAGCTTTTATAACCCTTTTTTAAATATTTCAAATAAGTGGAAACCCTGGGCCCATATCATAGGCATTATGAGTATCAAAAAACTGCGTACAAAAAATCTAAATTTGTTTAATTTTAGTCATGTTTTCATACAAAAATGTTGTAGTTTTTGAACCCACTTTTTTATCCTCAAAAACGTATCCAAATTTTATTGCAATCTACGGATTCATCACTGTGCATTTTCGATGTCAGTTAGAAAAATATAGTTAAAAACAGACTTGAGCGACGTCAATTACATTTCATAATTATTTACTTGTGAAATTTTTCTATATCATTAATAATTTCAGACCTACGCTCGCACTTGTGGGCTTAAACGCTTCCTCGGAAAATTTTTAATTTTTTCAGTACCAGATATTGGACATAATACCAACATTTGTGTATATAATTAAAGACTAATTACTTTTTTATGTCTAATTACATGTAATTGGATGTAATTAAGTAATTGCGCTGTAATTAAATACGCAAATGTTGTTAAATCCCCATGTTTGGAATTAAAATTTTTAAAAACCTTCCAAGGAAGCATTTAAGTTTAAGTGAGTGTAGGTCTGATATTATTAATGATATAGAAAAACTTCACAATTGAACGATTGTGAAATGTAATTGACGTTGCCCAAGTCTGGTTGAAAACATTAATATTAAATTTTTTTATAAATGTTTCAAACACGAATATTTGATCTAAAATATAAGTTATCCCAAATTAAAAACTTATTTGCCGTATTGTTTATACTGAACCACGATATAGGAGTTTTAATTTTTTTATAAGTTTTGGAGTGAACCTTAGTTAATATTTAAACTACTAGCCAAAATTAAAACTTTATTTGCAATATCAGCCTTAGTTAACAAAATAAATTGATTTTCGTTAAATTTCAGAAATAGATTAAGAGATTTTGAAATTTTATGACAAAACTTTGTAATCTCAAAATAAATAGATTTTTGCTATATCAGTCTTAGCTTACTAAATAAATTATTTTAAAACGAAAATGTAACTGATGCCAATAAAGACACTTTAATATAATAAAAACTGAATGTACCATAACCCTTCTCCAAATAGATCTAATTCATTTTTTAACTTACCGATGTGATTCCGATGAAAGTACGACAATACGTGTAGTATGATCAAATAATGTATGCAATTGTTGAGTTATATAGAAATGTGACAAATGACTAACTTGGAATGTAGTCTCAATGCCATCTTCGGTAATGGAATGTGGTAATGCAAATACACCAGCATTTAAAATTAATAAATCAATATGCCTGAAAAATAATAATATTAAGATATTACAAAATTAAGATATTACAAAATTTTGATCATCTTACTTTGTTCTTGTTTTAACATTCTCTACAAATTGACACACTGATTTAAAATATGCCAAGTCCAATTCCATCCATTGTAATCGGCTGCGACAGGCAGGACGTTCTTTAGCTATACGTTCAATAGCTTCTTCTGTTGAAGAGCGACTGCGACAGGCTAGTATAACATCACAACCATGAAATGCCAACGAACGTGTTGTCTCAAAACCAATACCACTATTGGCTCCGGTTACCACAGCCAGTCGGCCATGTAAATCTTTGCCATGTAAAATTTGTAATGCTGAAGTGCTGCCATCATAACGTTGTCGGACTTGTGCTATATTCATGGGTGGTTCTTCGGCTGCAAATGCCAAACGAGGATCCACATTAGTAGTCTGCTGTGTTTGATTATTATAGAACACGGTCTTTTGAGTCACATCATCAAAACGTTTTTCCCAACCAATGGGCAACTCACGAGTTAAACGTTTTGTACGTCCTGTCCTAGGGTGGGTCATTTGTGTGATTTTTGTTTGTTGGCTGTTTTAAAAGAAATCTGTAGTATTTAATTTGTAAGGCTTTTGTCTAAACGATTATTCTTACTTAACATAGCAAACGAGGCCTTCATCGGTGGCTTGTTCTTCCCATCCTGGCGGCAATTCATCTTCACTATCAGAATCTGGCATGAAACCTGATTTTTGATTGAATGGGGTTTAAAACTATTAATAAAACATGTTTTAATGATAATTTAACTTACTCATTGTAGAATATGTTAATCACAAAAATTTCTTTTCTTTTTTAATTATTATTTTCTGTACTATTTTTTTTTTTTTTGACTGAGTGTAAATAAAAATTTGGCGGTGTCTAAAATAAAGAACACACAGCTTGCCAGAATGTACCACTTTAATTCTAACTATTCCGAAAGTCAGAAATAAAAAAGACCGGAATTGTTTCTTTTTCCGACTGAGTGGACCGGAATTGTTTCTATTTTCTCGACTGTGTTGACCGGAATTCTTTCTATTTGGACTTTGTTGCTGTTTTCTTTGGTTAAATAAATCAGCTGTTTTAAAATTTTCTGTAACAGGGTGGTTCATAAAAAATATTTATGGTTAATGTAGGGTTCGGCTCAGAGACCTGTGTCGGCCAAAATAATCGGCGGCGGCTGAAGACAATATATGAGGCGGCTGTGAGCCGAAAATTCATCGGCTAGCCGACTTTTGATCAGCTTATACATAAAATCGGCTTAACCGGCAGATCTTAATGAACATCGCATATGTTGTAGAGAATAAAAATTTAAGGAGTAGTTATCGAGTTAGTCGCGTAATCAAAATATGTATTCGAGTAATGCATTTAGTCGAGTAAATCAATATATGTTTTATTACAGTAATTGGTTTAAATTTTTAAAAAGATTTATTTTTATAATGTGCCAGTTACCGATTTAATTTATATAAATCTAGTTCGGTTATAACTAACAACGGTTACAATATACCATTTTTATAACGAACGATTTTTCTTGTCCCAACGCATTTACTAACGTATTTCATACAAAATAATACGGTTACAGCGAACATCGTTTATGACAAACTTTTATATAACGAATTATGTTTTGGATCCTTTTACGAGTTTTCAAAAAAAGTTTTACGCTTATAAAGTATACAAAATAAACACGTAACAATCGTGATTTAAAAATGAAAATTCTGCTGCAAATCCTAAAAGTTTTGCTTTTTAATCACAAATTTATAAAAAGAATCAAAAACTCTGTTTAACGTAATTTAATGGAAGAAATTTTTCAGTAATACAAACACAAATTTTATAATAAGAATACTTTATGAAAAAATCCTAAATCTGAATATTTTTTTTTTGGAAAATGCTTACCTCGCTTATAAAGAACTAAACCGTTTGTAACCGCTAGTTCGTTATAACCGTAGTTTACTGTATTATATTTGTGTAGTATTTGTGTAAGATATAGCCGTATCTCGTGTACGTGGGAACAAAAAACGTTCGGCACCGGGACCAATGCCTGAAATATCACATTTTTATCAATTCTAAATATGTTTTAAAAATACCTTTCAACAATTAACAGACATTGTTATATTCAAATGATAAAAACAAACTTTATTACCAAAAGTTCTGATGTTCAGAAATTTAGCGAAATTTTTAAATATTTAAATATTCAAGAAAAAATAAAAAATCTCTAAACTATAAGATTGTGTTTTTGAAGGATTTGAATTGTACTAAATTAATCATAATTTGGTGGTGTTACAGCTCGGAATAGACCGAGCACACAAATTAAAAATGATTTATTTTGTAAAAAAAAAAAAACTTGGTACGAAAATTTTGTGAACGACGTCGAAAAAATAATACAATTGTTCTTTATATTTTTGATATTTGCAAAAAATGCTTCAAATTATATCTCTAATGTTGTTTTAAAGTCGAACTTTATAAAAACTAAAGAAAATAAAGATCTTTTTAATTTTAAAATAAATACCTAACGTATATTTTCAATTTTGATAAAAATACATTTCGGAACTCTCGATTTATTTGAATTTGTATTCATTTTTATGAAAACCCTTCATAATTTTTATGAAATTATTTTGAATAAAATTTTTCATTAGGCGTACGAAATTTTCAATATATAAAACGAAATTTTTCATAAAGTTTTATGAACAACTGCATTAATGAAGTTTTTATATAAACTGCATTTATTCAATATAAAGTTTCAATGAGCCATTTCCAGTGACACTTTACATAGATCTAATGCAAAAATTCCTTGTTATCATGTAAATAATTGTCTCAGTGCAAAAGCAATAACAAAGCATAAAACTATTTTTTATTTTAAACTAATTTAAATTAATTTTTGTATCATTCAAAAAAGACGAATCATATTATTTGGTTCGTTTGGGGTAATTTTGGGTAGTCTGGTAAGCCAAAAATTCTCTCATAATGAGATAAAAATGCACGAAATACCGGGAACGTACAAAACCACATATCAAGCCCAAAAATAAACGTCATTTTTTTTTCAATATAAAAAAGCTGTTATTAAGAATTAAATATAAAAAAAAAATATAATTAAATAATATAAAGTGATTATTTTATAAGGCTTTTAATAACTTCAGAGGTTTTGTAAATTTCAGTAAAATTTTTTTTTTAATTTAAAAAAAATCACCAAAATTTAAATGCTATTTTACCTCTTCGATGCTAAGTTTTTGAGAAAATCTAAAAGTCTAGGCAATAATGTCGAAATTTAGGACCAGTATATAATTTGAGATATGGACGTTTTAAATTTCATTTAGGTGATTTTTGAAAAAAAAATCACATTTGAAAAAAGTTTTCTGTATCTATAAGTTTATCTCTTCTAGTTTTGCGATGCTCCAAATAAATGCCTTTTTTGCTCTGCAATGCTTAGATTTCGAGAAAAACGTGATATCAAAATCTAGCCAATCAGTCGAAATGTAAGACCGGTATTGGGGTTTAGTTTTGTCCAGTAGTGCAAACATTTTTCTCTATATATGGCCGTTTTATATTGTATTCAGTCGATTTTTTTTTAAATTCGACGATTTTTTTCAAATCTTAAATATTTTTACAATTTTAAACGATTTTTTAAAAACAGGCGTGTTTGTTTTTTTTTTTGTGGATTTTTACTTTTTGACAATTTTTTTCAGTTTTAACAAATTTTTCATTTTGTTGAACTCTTTCTATAATTTTTTTTGTTTTTCAACTTTATAATTTTTTGTTAATTTTTCCCGGTTTGTTAAATGTTGGCTATTTTTGATTTTGACAATATTGGCTATTTTTAATATTAGCGATTTTTTTCTATTTGAGTGATTTTTAAATTTTTACATTTTTTACTTTATTGATTTTTTATAGAGATGTCACGAATAATGTATTCGGCACTATACCGAACACCGGATCTCTGTCGAATTAATTTTCATATACATTTTATATAACAATACACTGCAATTTAGATATAGACAAAATAACAGAGAACCATACAGATTTTTTAGGTTGAAAAATCATCTCAAACAAAAACAGACAGCCGTGCTTGACATTTTAAAGAAAATGCAAATTGCAAATCAAATTATGTACATGTGCGTTAATTACACGGTGCTACAGTGAAAAAAAACTTGGAAAACGACCTAGGGTTATAGGTCTTGTTGAGTACATTACAAATTGTGTCAAAAAATTTCAGAAACACCCTCAAATTCAGAAGTTATTCTAAAAAAAAAACGTTTTCAGTGATGTTCGTCAACTTATCGACCTGTAACTCAGTCAGTTTTTGTCCGATTTAAATTTGTTTAACGGGTTTGGAAAGAAAACTAATTACGCTTTAAAATGGCGTGCATTTTTTGATACATTTGTAAATTATACGTATTGTTTTTGTTAAAAATATCTACAAAAAAAACGAAAATTATAAACTTTTTTGATTTTAGTAGCTTTTCATTGCTTATTTTAATATGAAAGCTTATAAAAATTTATACCAACTTACAAAGCAAATTTAGTTCTTAACAAAACATGGTTTTCATTTTTCAAATCGGATGAAAATTGTAAAAGTTATTCAACTTTTCATTAACACCTGTTTTTAACTATATATGTTAACTTAGGTTTAGCTATTTGTACAGTTTTTAATTTACGTTTGTAAGTCAAGTAACTTTTGCAATATAAACCGATTTTAAAAAATAATATCTTGTTTTTTTTTATATAAAATTGTCTTTAAAATACAGTGCAAAAAAATGTAGGTTTGAAAATAACTCTTGTTAAATTTGAAAAATTAGGAAAAAAAAAATGAGAAACTTTTGATAAACACTTTCATTGAAGCTTAATTCTTTGCCTTTCCAAAACTGTTTAAAATTTCGGTCAAAAAATGTGTGAGTTCTTGAACACGGTTTTTGTATGTCCTCACCTAGGCCTACAACCCCCACTAGGTCGGTTTTCAAGTTCTGACAAAAAGTGTTTTTTTGTAGCAGTGTGTTACGAACGAAATACGTCATAGACCTGTTAACTTATCTCAATTTAACCAAAGTTTAGGGCATGGTTATCAATTTCAAATTTATATGGAAATATCTGTGGTTAAAGATAAACTCTGACTATTAATAGACAAGTTACTCGCCCAATTATTAATTTTCCAAACTTTTTAAATCGAATGATAAAAATCATTCATGCCATTTCCCAAATTCCTCAATCTAATGACTGATTAAATCTTTAACTTGCTAATCGATTGAGTAAAAACTCGATTGAATTTCCAATGATTGAATTAAATTATTGATAAAATCGAATACGATAAACTGAATTCCAAAAAAAGATTTTTTGTTTATTTATCTACCAAAAAAAACTTTATTATGAAATGGATTTGAAAAAGAAAAATTCTCTGGATATGCCTAGTCTCAACCCAGAAAAATACTGGGTTTCGACTTCATTCAAAAGCACATCATTTTTTTATTTTTTTTGCATCGGAATTCTGAAACTCTTGGTTTTGAGATATTTAATAAAAAAAATTTTTTAAATATAATAAAAAATGAAAATTTATTCAAGTTCAAGGTTATACTCTATATTTCTTTATTAGGATATTGTCCTAACAAATAATCTATAGAACCATAAACAAATTCTTGAAAGTAGTTAATTAATAAATTGAAAACAAAAAACTCTAAAGATTATTTGTTAGGACAATATCCTAATAAAGAAATACAAAGGAACCGCCATCTAACGTTTTTTTTTCAACTAGTGCTTATTTCGTGAATGGTAACACTTAGCTCATGTCTGATTTAACAGATAATTAGTTTTATCCTTCCGCTGAACGAATATGGTCCGTATGTTCGTTATCTTGTGAAAAAAGTGAAAGAAACTGGCATCCTCATCGATAAACCAAAGCGAGAAAAGCCAAAACCAGTGCGTACACCCGAGAATATTGCTGCTGCGGCAGAAAGTGTGCCTGAAGCGCCATCAACATCAATTCACCGTCGTTCTCAACAATTGAACATTTCGGAGACATCATTGAGACGAATTTTGCATAAAGACCTTGGTATGACGCCATACAAAGTCCAATTGGTTGAAGAGTTAAAAAAAAAAAGTTATTTGGCGGACCCGTTAGAGTATGACCTTGAACTTGAATAAATTTTCATTTTCATAACAGAATTATAGGTCGAAAAAACATAATTTTTATTTTTTTAAATATTAATTATAACAAACTTATAATAAAAAATTTTATTTTTTATAATTTTTTTAATTTTTTTTTTACAGAAAAACTGTTAGATTTTCTGAATCAGTGGATTTTTGTCAATATTTTAAATAAACGTGTTTAAGCAGATTTTAAACATTTTAAAACGAACTTTTTTTCCACAAAAAAAAAACAAACATTTGTGTTCAAATATTTTTTTTTTTTTTTAGAAATGTTGAGGCTAAGAAGAAGAATAAACGTTTTTCTCTAAAAATTATAAACACTATTAATTTTCAAATCAGACTAGACTAGATTCGCCTCTTTTTTTGTCTTAGAAAGTTGTTTATATTTTAGAAAAGTTGCAATAAATAAATAAAAAAGTTAAAAATAAGTTGTTGAAAAAAGTTGAAAAAATTACAAAAAAGTACTGAATAAAGTTCTTATCTTATTTTTCAACTTTTCCTATTAAGCTCAAAAAATTTGTTATAATTCTACAAATAAAGTCGTAAAGAATTTAACGAGTGTTAATGAAAAAACATGCACAAAAACATAAATACACTGAGAGATAAATCCTTCTACGACGTACATTGCGGCAAAACCGTATCAACCATACCGCTTATTGTAAATTGTGATACAAGATATAGATACCACAGAAAATGCGAAATAATTGCGTAATGGTATAAACAATTTGCTATAAAACTTAAATATATGAAAAAAAAAAAAAGTTTTTCATATTGAGCAAAATTAACAATTTAAAATACTTTGTTCAATTAACACATAAATTAACCACTGACGAGTCCCAGGAGGGGGACGAAACTGCGGCAGTCTGGTGTATCCCTTGTGTCCGTAAAATTGTTCAATAAAAATGTTTTTTTTCTCTTCTTCCTGTAAAGATACTAAATAAAGAAACTATTTATTATTTGCAATTTTTTATTGCAAATTTTTTATATATTTTTTGCGAATTAAAATTACCCATGAAAATACGCGATATTTGTGCAATGTGATATTGTGTTAGTGTAGTGATATTTATGTTACAAATTTGATTCACCAAACTTAAAATGTTACCGCTAATTCACGCTTTATCTCGTCTTTTGCGGTTTTTGCATACGCTAAATTAACTGTCGACCTAAAGAAATTTATTACAAGGCAAAAGGTCAAATAAAAAATATGAAAAGTTAGTTAAAAAAAAGTTATTTTATTTGGCATTATAACTTTCCAGGATGACACCATAATCCGATATCCATAATCCATAATTTTAGAACAATGTGTAAATACCTGCCATATGAAATATTTGACAAATCGCGAAATTTACAAAATAGAGGATTTTAAGATTTTTGAATCAATTTTCAACCATAAATATTACGACAAATTTAAAAAAAAAATACAAAAAAAATTGTTATAGATTTATATATTTTTATTTATATACAGGATCTAAACCGCGGATGGGTTTTATAATACATTTTTTTATACTATAAAGCGTTTTTTTTCAAAACCGCGGTTATTTTGCAGTTTTTACAATGCTATTTTTAAATGATTATAAGGGGCAATTAACACGTTATCCACCCATATCTACTAGTTCCCATGTGAAATTATTGTAAATTCTCTTTTGAAAATGACAAAATACTAGGAAATAGTAAATATGGATGAATAGGGGTGGAGAGCGTGAGAACCAGAGATTCAGTGTGAATCTAAGCTTATTTGAGAAACTGTGCCGTTTTGTTATGATACCTTGATTTGTACCACAACTTAGCGGTTTTGTTGATACCACAAATAATGGGGTTTTGACGCAATGTAAGTCGGGAAAAGAATTAACCCCGTATAACATTATATTTTTATGCAAGTCTTTTAATATCGCGAAATTCCTTTCGATTTTATTTGTAGAAATACTTGAAATTTTTTGAGCTTAATACAAAAGTTTTAAAGATTAGTACTTTTTTCAACTCTTATTTCAACATTGTTATTCAATGGCAATTCACTGAGTTCATCCATATATACTAGTTCCCAGTATTGATGATACGAATTGTCAAACTTTTGTAAATTCTCACATGTCATATCATCAATACTGTCAAATAGTTGATGTACATAGGTGGATAGGGGTGGATATCGTGTGAATGAAGCTTTTGTTAGTTTTTTTTATTAAAGTTTTTTATAGTTGAAAATAAAAATACTTGTTTTGTTTTTTACAGCTGAAAAAATATGTTGAGTTTCAAATTTATTGAGGGTATTTATAATACTCTTCGTATTTGGTGTATAAGTACACAATGCGTATTTGCAAGAACGGAAAATATCAATTGTTATCGCTTTTTAATATAATTCGTTTGTTTCTTTTCAAATTTTATATTTAGTTCCTTCGAAAAATATTCCCATATTTACAAAATTGAATATTTTTTTTATATTATTTTTAAAGTGTTTGAAATATTCAAATCAAAATACAAAACAAATTGTATAAAAACTTTTCAGGGATGGCAAAACATTTATGACACTAATGTTATAAAAATACGATGTTTACACTATATAGGACATTACATGAATACGGCTATTTTTTTTTTTTAACCAAAAATAATACGCTTTCCGGTGTGTAGTTTAAAGGCACATTGGTAAAAACTTGGTTAATAATAATAATTTTGGGTTCTTGACGTATACGTAATATTTTATTTGATTTATATTACTCATACGTACTGTGGCCAGAACTTTTATATAAAACAGGTTAATAAAAATTTTAAAATGTATCTCTATTCTAATTTAAAAAAAAAATTAAAATTTTAAGGACCGATAACTTATCTAAATAAACGTTAATACTTATAAACGAAATTTACTTTTAAATTTTTATAAATATTTACAAAAACATTACATTTTTAATTGTTTTCTTATTTGTTAAGCTTTATTGGCTTGCAAACAAACTAACACTTAAGTTTATTAAATATTATAGTATATAAACAAATAAATTGTTTAATTTAATTATAATTAATAAATGCTACAAAAATAGCTACAAACAATACAAAAAAAAACACGTTTTTTTTCTCTCAAATAAAATCAATCAAGTCTTGTGGGTATTTTACAATTCCGGTTTATTAATTATCGCATAAAATAGAGGTAATTTTGTGGGATCATGTCGTATGACAATAAGGAACGGAGTTTCACCACGAAATACAACGTCGGTACCAGAACGATGCAAATAGGTTACAGTGGCCGCTGCAGCTTCAGTGCCTTGTTCATCAACAACAAAATCTACTTTATGTATAATTTCATCAACAAATAAATCTGAAGGATAAGGATCGTATTTTAAACGATCTGATTCTAATTGAGCTAAAGCTTCTGTGGCAGAATCACGGTATAAATTAGGAACTTGACGTTTATCCCTACTTGGTGAGTCAGTTATGCTATTCACTGTAGTTTCGGGAGTTTCCGTTGTGGTTGTAGTTGTAGTTGAGGAATTTTCTTGTTTTTTAGCCATAGTATCATTATTCTTTGGCTCATCAATTTCGCCGAATCTTGAAGTGAATACTAAAGCCTGCTCATTATATCTATCAAGAAATTGTGAATTTTGTGGTGTTGGCGGATTCCGTTGTATTGATGCAAATGATACTACACCACTATTTGCTGGTGCAAATCGTGCAGGATCTCCTAGATTATTTATTACCGGTCTTCCACCTATCAATGATAAATCACTATAACCATTAACGAATATATCCCGTATGCCCAAATTTTGTAACATTGTTTTCATAGTCATACTACGGGTAAAATGCATTTTAGGAAATACCATTACTGTAGTTTTACGTTCCATATTATCAATCATTTGATTAATTTTACGACCATTTAATATCTGCTGCAAATCTCTCAATCTCTGTCTATTGGAGTTATTCGGTTGTATAACATACATAGTGGTTTCATTGCCCTTATAGGGTAAACCTATTATGCGACAGTCATATTCTTTGGCATCATAAAATGGAAAAATACCTCCCGTAGCCATCATTTGTACTTTAATAGGAGGGCTATGAAGTCCATCTGGATAGAAATTATCTTCGGTTGTTGATCGTGGAAAGAAGGAATTTTCCCAAAATCCTTTGAAGTAAAGCACAGAGGCGAGTATAACATTAGTTGACTTTTCTATTTCACCGTTAATAATATGGGGAATTTTTCCAAACGTACTTTTATTGACCCAAGCATTAATATAATCACGTGCATCTCTAGATCTAGATAGGAAATCTAATGTTGTCAATTCGGAATTGTATATGGATTTGAGGACTTGACTGTAACAGAAAGAAAAATTTAAATTAGTTGGCTTATTTTTAGAATATTTTTACAGAAAGGTAAGAATAGCAAAAAGAAATGTATTGAATAAACAAATATTTTGTTATATTTGAGCTAAAAAAAAAATGCTAAATATTATAGAGAAAAAGAAAAAAATTTTTTTAATGCGAATAAAAATCTGTCTTTCTAAAATCAGCAATCTATATAGTTTTTTTTTTGCAAAATTTTCTGTTGATTTTTGCAAAATATACTGTTATTTGCAGTATACTAAATTTAAGGTAAATTTGAATAGTTAAAATAAAATAAAATCGTTTAACTTACGGACTTACGGGGAGTTTTTTTAAATTTTTTATGTTATTTTTGATAGTAAAAGTAAAAGAAAATCTTTAATTTTGATTTTAAGTTAATTTCTTAATAGTTAAAAAAAATTGCAAAATACATTTGATTTAAAAGAAAAAAGAATAGGCCGGTTTTTAACTATATGTTAAAAATACAAACTACAGTAAAACTCGCTTAAGACGAACTCGGTTAAGACGAACCCTCGGTTAATACGAACTAATTTAAAAGTCCCGACGTTTTGGCAACAATTTTCATATAAAATACATCTTCTAATATGAACTCGGTTAATACGAACCATCGATTATTACGAACTGTTTTAAGCAGTCCCAAAAACTCGTTTTCATACAAATTACCATGTTTAGTACACTCCTTATCCGTTTTATGCGATAGACCTAGTATGAATTCCATATCCGTGGATGACTTTCTTGATATAGATGCTAATATTTTGACGTCACATACATTATCAGATGAAGAAATATTTCAAATTCTTAATCCTCCCGATGTTGAAAATTTGTCAAGTGATGAAGAAGTCGAAATATAGGAGGAAGTACCTAATATACAAACGTAACACAATAGCTTAATAAACATAAAAAAATATGTGGGCGTTGTGGTGTAATGGTTAGCGCGTTGGACTTTTACACAGAAGGTCCCGGGTTCGATCCCCGGTGCCGGCAACATCAAATTAATATGTATGAGTTTTTTCTATCCCTCATACGTATCGCAACGTCCACCTTCGGTGTTCCCATAGCAATTAACCCCACCGAAGTAAAATAATGAATCAGGGCTATGAACCGAAAGCTTCAATAAGTTCGCCAACTCTACATCAGGTGGCGAGCAACAACTGTTCTAAGATTTATCATCTCGCGCAATTACAGTGTTGCCATATCTGAAGCCCTTCATCTTTCCCCACCTTTCATCTCTATACTATCCCTTTCCAAAGAAAGCAACACACTAAAAATATAGGAAGTATTTCCTGAGTGTTGCCTCTCTTTAAAAAAAAAAAAAAAAAAAAAAAATAACGAATGAAATCGTTAATTCAGTCATTCAGAAAAAATAACAGATTTTTTTTTTTTTTAAATGAAGAATTTTAATTGAATTATGAATTATTTATGTAAAAATCTGAATAATCTTGTTTTTGTATTAATAAATATTTTTCATCGTTAAAAAAAACCCCCGCTTAATACGAACCTCGCTTAAGACGAACTAATTTTTTTGGTCCCTCGGAGTTCATCTTAAACGGGTTTTACTATATGTTAAAATAACTATATGTTAAAATAACTATACGTTTAAATACGCCCGTATTCATTAAAAATCTTAATTCAGATTTCAAATACATTTTAGTTAAAACACATTTTAAAACTTAAAACTGTTTTCATAAGCGAATATTAGCTTAAAATACCTATGTTAAAGCTTGTGTAAAAGTTAATATTTATTTATGAATACAGTTTTAAGGCTAAAATTTGTGTTTTAACTAAAAAATATTTGAAATGCAATTTAATATTTTTTTTATTTACGGGGGTTAATATATATTTATACTTGGGATTTTAGCATTGAGGCATTAGTTTTATCATATAAATGCCAATGCTTTGACATTGTCATTTATATGGAAAAATCAAGGCTTTTCCAGCAAGTTTGATATTTAGAAAATTTAATTATCCTCATTATTGTTCTCAAAGTGTTCTTCTTGAATCGAAATAATTAAATATTTTAGTATTATAACACACTGCGATTTTGTGAAAAGGATTAATTCTCATCGGCATTACATCTTTAAAGATATTTGATATTTTCTATAACATTCAAAATTAAAGCAAGATCCATCTATTGACTTTTTAATAGAGTAGAAGATGCATTATTATTCTACTTGAAGTGTATTTCATGAACTAAAAATTCAAAATTTTAATTTCCAAATTTATTATTAAATTTTCTTATCCTACTTACCCCATTGGGGTTTCTTATACATATTTTCAATGATTTAATTTTTTAAATATATTTTTTAGATTTATTTCCTTTTGATATATTTGTTGTAGAAGAAATTACAATTTGTCAAATAGTTAATCCGTTTTAAACCGGTGTCAAAACGTATTGTTATAATCCATAATCCAACTACATGTTCCGTTTAGGTACATGCCTTGACGAATACGTGTTTACGGATATTAATATGCCGTAAAGTCCGGATTCTTCATTCCGTATGTATCGGAGAGTCTGTAAAAATGTATCTTGGGTAGTCTTCAACTACAAAAAATAGAATTGGTTTTAGAATTTGTCATTTTATTTAACAACTTCAAAAAATATTCTTACTTCTTTTCATAGCTTTTGAATGTTAGTTCGATTTATTTCATTCTACTTGAATAAATATACTTACTTCTTTTCATAGCGTTTTAATGTCAGTTCGATTTATTTCATTCTATATATATATTAAATTTAATTTTACTTTACAAATAAATTCAATTTATATTTTACCATTTTGACTTTATGTTAATCTTATTTTTTTAATCATGAAAAAACATTTCTAGCTTTTAACACTCATTAACCTGAAATAACCTATTATCTGTTATGTTCGTACAAACTTATTTTATTACATTTTACCAAGTAATGCTTGATTAAAATATCTACACAAAATGTTGGAGGTATGCAACAAAAGTTTGACATATTGTAAAAATTTGCTTTTAACACTCATTAACCTGAAATAACCTATTATCTGTTATGTTCGTACAAACTTATTTTGTTACATTTTACCAAGTAATGCTTGATTAAAATATCTACAAAAAATGTTGGAGGTATGCAATAAAAGTTTGACACATTGTAAAAATTTGGCATAATAGGAACAGTTGTATGAATAGATAATATTGTTAAGTAATATTTTATAATGTATCAAATGATTTGTTACGTGGAAACTAGTTTAGGAAAATTGTGCAAATATAAATACAAAATTAACACAATGGGATGCATAATTTAAACAAAACTTGATAAAACCCACAGAATTTTAATTAAAAATATTTTACTAAGTATGCTTTCATCATATTCCCTTTGGAATTTTTTGGTGTGCATAGACCAATGACATATCCCAAAAAAGTATTTTGAACCGTATGGGTTTGTTTACATTATAGTGATTTGCGGAGCGAGATATAAATAAAAACCCCCACAACTTAGAAAATTATCTAGGTAGAATCAACTGCAAATGGCTGTTAAAATAACTACATGTGCAGTTGAAAAGGTGTACACAACACTTGTATTTAAATCAACCGCAACCAATTTTGAGATCTAATTAGATCTCATCAAATCTAATATTTTTAGATTTGGAAAAGTTCAATATTTTTTAAAATTGTCTAGTAAATTGTTAAAAAACGCTTATTTTAATTTGAATACGTATATTTAAAAGCTTGGGCAAATAAATGGATAACAAAGACAATGCGAAACAAACCCACACTTATAAATGTTTCACTTTTTTTGGAATTCGTCTACGGCTGCCAGGTTCATATCAAAATTTTGAGTACTCATTAATTGAAGTGTTTAAAAATCCTGTTTTATCCGCCTAAGCACTGCCGTCTTCGTCTGTTTAGTGTGATCAGATACGGACATAGATTGACACGGAATATCAATTTCTTTCCTTGCATTTGAATATGTACAAAATATTGGTTGATGAATTTACAAAAAAACTATCATCCCTTGTAAAAAAGATTAGATCTGATCACATCAAATTGGATATGATTGAATTTATTCAGATCTTGTGCCAGAGCTGATCATATATGATCAGATATGGCATTAGTGATACACTTTATGCCCAGATCTGATCAGATTTAGTACTTGATCTGTTTTTATTTGGGAAATTGGATAATTCTCATGTTCATATATAATCATATCTGGTGCCACATTTGTTCACATTTAAAAAAATTCATAATGCGTTTGTCCAGATCTGGTACCAGCATTTGAGCCATTTTCAAAGGCACCAAAATAAAAATGTATATGCAAATTTGTTAATGACATACATACATATAAACTCAAGTTTTTTCTTTAATTTTTATTCTGTTTGTTATTTTGTTTATTTTAAATAAACTACAAATTTTCAATATTTTTGTATGTAGTATAAATTGTTCTTGAAATGCAAAATATATGACGTTTTTTTTTTAATAGAAAGAAAGTCAAATTAAAACATATTATTAAGAGAGTTAAATCAACAATGGTAGTCTTTTTGTAGATCCTTCAAACAATACTTTGTCCACCTTCAACTGCAACAAAAGAAATTGATATTCCAATGTAAATCCGCATGTGATCACACAAAATTTACTAAAACGGCGGTTGCTCGGTGGATTAATCAGGATTTATAAACACTATAACAGCCATAGCCGAATTTCAAAAAAGTGAAACATTTAAAAATTATGTTTGTTTCACCTTGTCTTTGTTACCTATTTATTTGCCCTAAACTTTTGAATAAAAGCATTAAAATTAGAATAGCATTTTTTAATCATTTAGCTAGAAAATTTTAAAAAATATTGAACATCTTCAAATCTTTCCAGATTTGATCAGATCTGCTCAGGTTTATTCAGATCTAGTTAGATCTTAAATTTGTTCGCATTTTTGAGCTATAATTAGATCTTATGCTATGAGATCTGTTTAGATCTGGTAAAACAGTTCTAACTATTTATGGTCAGATCTGAACTTTTTACACGGGATTGTTAAATAAACTTTCTTAATAATATGTTTTAATTTAAACTTTTTTCTATTTTGCAAAAGACGTCTTCTCCCAAGAACAATTTATAAATACAAAATTTATATGCAAATGCAATAAAATTTATGAACTTTTTTGAAGTTATCCTAAAGTTTTAAAAATTTACAAAACAAATAAAATAACAAACAAAATAAAATTTGAATTTAATATGTCATAGAAAATATGTAAGCACATTTTTATTGTGGTGCCTTTGAAAAGCTATGGAACTGGTACTGGTACCAGATCTGGACAAATGGATTATAAATTATGTTTAAATATGAATAGATCTGGCACCAGATACGGTCCAATATGACCAGATCTGCTCATATCTGGGAACGAAAATTATCGAATATCCCAGATCCCTACATATATGAACATATCTGGTACCAGATCTGATCAGATCTATGCATAAAGTGTATCAGAAATGCAATATATTTTCATACATGATCAAAACTGGCACCAGATCTAATTAAATTCAATCATATCTAATCAGATTCAATTATATCTAGTTAGATATGAACAGATATAATCTTTTTTACAGCGCCATTAAAATAAATTTCATTTACAAACTTGCTTGAATCATTTACTACTTTAAATAGCATTTATAACTAAAAAGTGTAAATGTAATTAAAAAAATATTAGCCGGATTCGTGTAATGTTTTATACCATTAGTGTCATAAATGTCTTGTCAGGCATAATACAATTTGCTTTGTATTTTTATTTAAATATTTCAAACATTTAAAAAAACGAAAGAAATGATTGTTTATAATAAAATATTCAATTTAATAAATATAAACGAAGAATTTGATTGGAAATGAACGAAAATGCGGCAGCAAATGTTAATTTCAGTACCTGCAAATAAGCTTTGTGTATTTATACACCAAATACCAAGCTTATTATTATTCCTCCCATTATATTTTCAGTTGTAATGTGGTAATACATAATATGAATTATAATAGTAATTGAAGGGCTTGTTGTAAAAACTTGATAAGCCACATTTAATTTTTTATGAATTTTCGCTATTTTCTAGACATCTATTGATTAATATTTGCTAAAATTATCACTTAAACACTTATTATTTGTACTTAGATTATAAATGTCCCGCAAAACCCAGATTTTTTACATTCTTTAAACCATTGATATGTTAAAACAAACTGAATATAAAAGGTGGCTTATCAAGTTTTTACAATAAGCCCTTCAATTGAACATTTTGTGACAATTATGGATATCATCTACCATTTTTTTACAATAAGGCCTTAGTGCTGAAGAAGTTAAAAAATTAATAAATCTCAATTAATATGTTTAAAAACGAAATGTTTCTTTAATTGAAGATTTCAGGGAAATCGAATTTTTTTTTGATAATTATTTCTAAGTGTATTGTGTTGCGTCATGCAAATCTAAAATTATTAAATACGAATTAAATTTTTTTTATTAAAATCACTAAATCTTAATTATTTTAATCTAACAACTAAATCGTTATTTTGTCACTGTATGACAAACTAACGGAAATCTATTGTTAATACAAATTAAAATTTAGACTTTAAATACATTTAAAAAAAACCGTTAAAATGTTGGCACGGGTTCAAAATTGTTTACATTTAATTATTTTATTTAATATTTATAAATATTGATAAACTCTCATATGTTTTGATTTTTCACACATAAAGACTAATTTTTTGTGATTTTAAATAATAAGTACTCTGTCTAAATTTAGATTTAATTGTACTATTTCAACCTGAAGCTCTTCATTTATGTATACAATAACAGAGTATTTCCAAGTTATTGTTTATAAACATTGCTTAGCAATCAGGCTTTGCAGCAAAATTTGGTAGAGTCTAGCTTTAAATGCTTACACTCAAATTAAAAAGTTTGTTATATCTAAATTTACATTTTGTGTACGAATTTTAAGTATTCTATTTCTCTATTTTCAAATTACAAATTCTTTTACTAATATTTGTTACTTATTTTAGCAAAATGTTTTACTAATTTTTTTTTTCATAGTTAAGATCAGAGCTTTTTTTAATTGAAAATTTTACAAAAACTTTGACTACAGTGAATGTTTACAAAATATTTTTAAATTTTATTTTAAAAATGTTCATATATTTGTATGATTTTTAAAATAAAATTTTAAAATATCTGGTAGACATTCACTGTAGTGAAAGTTTTTGTTAAACTAACTTTTTTTGGCTGAATTTTGGAACACATAAATTTTTAATCTGTTTACAGCTTGCAGATGAACTCATAGGTCATGCTTTTTCGCTATGCTGTCATATAAATTTTAGGCACATTTCGTGTTTTTGAACTTACTTTTTTTCTTTTTCCGCGAAATAACTATTCAGATTTGTCTTTTTGCTTATAAACAAAAATACTTTGATCCTTTCCGAAATAGGATGATAAATTAAGCAAAAATAGTATAATAAAAAGATGAAACTGAGAGAAACGCCGGATTTACTTATTAAAGCAATAAAATTTGATACCCTAATTTTGGTCTTATCAGTATTTACCATAAAAAAAATTCGGAGAAAATATCTTATTTTTAAAATTTTATGTATACAAAATTTCGGTACAACATGCAAATTTGGCCCATAAGTGAAAAAACTGCGTACGCCATTAAAATTAGCGGTGCCGAAATATTTATGATCAATGGTCGGCACTCTTGTTTTCGATTTTAGCAGCGCTGTGTTATAGAACATTCCTATTTACTATTACACTCATAAAAAAAGTTTGTACAAAAGAATGTTAAACGTTTTCTCATGCAGTTGTACTAATTGTTTCTGATGCTTACGTTTAAATCAGTTATTTAACTAAAGTTATTAGTTATATTATTTCACCACAAGAACAAATTTCATCCGTATTTGAACTAATATTTCAACATAATACGGCATTCACACTAGATTGCAAAACAAGTGTTAAAAAAATCTATTGTGAATAATTATATTGAATTAATTAAGAGATGGTACTGTTTAAAATGAAACTTGTGTCTACAAAGTTAGAAATGACAAAATTTAGCTCTAGGTCTTCCTAATTTATATCTCGTGTACACAATTAATAAAAATTGTTGCTATTTTAAGTGACGTTGAAATTTGAAAGTGACGTTGCAGAAAAAACTGTTAAAATTAGCATATTTTTTTTGCTAAATATTAGTATGATAAGAATAGTAAAAATAAATCTGTTGAATCTACAAATTTTTAGTAATATTTGAGATAAATTTTAGTTAATTGAAAGTAAAAATTGAATCTGCTAAAACCAGCAAAAAATTTGCTAAATTTAAGTAGACAAAAAAAATATAAAAAAAATGTGAAATTTTAAATTTTTTTAGTGCAAATAAAATTCTGAATTTCGGAAATCAGAAATCTACATTTTTTTTTGCAAACATTTCTGTTTATTTTAGTAAAATATACTGTTATATGCATTCTTCTGGTAAATATAGAAAAAATGTTATTGATAATACAGTGTTTATTTGCTGTTTTCAGCATACAAATATTTAGCAGAGTAAATTGCTATTTTCAGTTAAATAATATTCAACTCGAATATAAGTAAAATTTCGTAAAGTTATTTTCGCTATTCTTATTTTATTAAGATTTAGCAAAATATTGTGCTAATTTTAACAATTTCTCTGCAACGTAATTTTTATCTTTTTCTGCTATTTTACAGGTTTTTTCTATGAGTGCAGTGGGGCCATAATAAAATTTTACTCACCTATAATGTGGATTTATTGTATAACCACTTTGTACAAATAAACCGTTAGCAACTTTAATAACATGATCCACTGCCGCTTCTGTACGACCAGACGATCTTATTGGTGCTGATCTTAAATTTGTATTACGCCAATTTGCATTATGACGTCTATTAAATACACCACGATTCGTATTTAAATGCTGTAGATCGTTTAACATTAAACCCAGTTCTTCGTGATATTTACTGGGATATGTGGAAAGTTCACTATCGAAATCAAGGCCAATCAATTGCTTAAGTTCTTGATAACTTTTGCCCTTAGCACCTAACATTAAAAATGATAATGCAGACATTACACTGAGAGGAGAGAATATTTCACTATGCGAGGCATATGGATCGAGTGCAGCCAATTGTAGACCAATATTATGACCAAAATGTAAAACATTTTCAGCAATGAGATCAGCTATTTCTGCATTATATTGTTTGGAGTTTTGGCTAAAAACTGATGATGTTGCGTGACTCACAGCAGCGACTGGGTTATGCCAATTTTGTCCATTTAGAGGATTTCGTGTAATATCACGTAGTAGATCGTCCTTAAAATTAACTGCTGTCCATGATGTTGGTATAATGATCGTAAATACCAGCAGCGCTAGTGGAAGTTGAAAACTGTTAAATATTCTCATCACTCTATAAATTTTATCGTTAAATTAAACTTGTATTAAACTCTGTTCGAAGTTATTATTATTTTTTAAAACTACTATATTGGCGACTGGTTCTGACTAGTTTTGTTTATATATAATTTTATTTTTAATTTTTAATATGCGATACTTTTTGATTATTTCTTTCTATAGAACACGGTATACGGTAATTAATGGTTTTTTTATAATTTTTTGCTATTTAATTTGTTTTCTTTACGCTTTCTTGCGCAATTGAACTGGAACTCTACAAACGATTCATCCAACTGATCGTATTATAATTCAAGCTTTGTATATTTAACTAAAGTCACTGTTTTTTATGAATGAGTATCGCATTAAATACTTGAATTTAAAATTGGAGGAACTTGTTTTAGTTTTGAGTAGTAGTCAGAGTATTTTGTTCTCTGTTATCATTAGCTCTTGTTTGGGGTTTCGCCAAAATCGCAATATTGCCAACTAGAGAGGATTTATATCCAAAAAGCGTATTTCACTTATTTTTAATGGATGTATTCCAAGGTATTTGGATAAAGTTTGCTGCCTTATGATGTAACTGTATAGACAGTTCGGGATGTACGCTCCAAATAGTTTGACAGTAGAAATTACTGAAAATTACAGTTGAGACAACTGTTAATTCTGGTAATTACCGTTAATATAACTAAAAATGTAGTTATTTTAAACTGTTTAAAAACAACTCACAAATGCAGTAACAATAACTAAAAATTTGTTACTACAAAAGTTTTATAACAACTGTAAAAATTTTTGTAAACTACTGTTTTTTAACAGTTATTTTTCGGTATTTTAAAAATATTTTTTAGTAAAACAAAAGATTTTTTACTTTCAATTACAATAAAAATGTATATTTCCTACATCCTGCTAAAAATTCAAATAGAATCTTAGTAACAAGATTTGTATGCGCTAGAGCCTCTTATTTTGTGAGGTTCGAAATAAAATGTATTAATCAAAAATGGGGGTGGTGGAGCGGGGGCAAGTGGCTCCTCATCGGGGCATTGGGGAAAAATTCAACAAAAAGAGACACAACTGCCCCGGATTGGTCCCTAGAGGGGTAAAACGTAAGACCGGCCCCCGATTAATTTTTCTCCCACAACATCTTTTCCGAACCTACCTACCCCTAGGTTAGGTCGAAAAGAGGATTCGGAGAAGGAAAATGCTTCCCCAATCCAACTCAAGTCCCTGAGGACTTACACTTAAGCCAGAATGTCGGCTTGTTGTGCGCTCTAAAAAATCGGTCCTATGTCATATTCCTACCCCAGGAACTTCGTCGCACTGACGAAATTCCTCAACCTTTTCCATCCTATGCCCCTAAGATCCCCCAATGTGGATATTGGGTCACTGGATAGTATTTCGACCCGGATCCCGGCAAATGCCGGGCATTCACAGAGATGGTGTTCCAACGTCTCTTAGTCCTCCATGCAGGCCCTACACACTCCCGAGTCCGCCCTACCAATACGGTGGAGATGGGCCCTCAGTGTCGAGTTTCCCATGAAGATTTCCATCAAAAGACTCAGCTCCTTCCTACTGAGATTTAGAATTTCCCTCGTCCTGTCCCTGTCCTGCTTGCCCCAGAGAATCCCCGTTGTGCTGCCAACACCCGCATTCTCCCAGATGGTCCTATGCATGGTGTCAGTCCAATCCACCAGCTTGAGAGCTCGAAAAGGTCTAGCGTTCCCCAAAGTGACTAACTACAGGGAAGATCCTCCCCTAGCTAATTCATTAGCCATTTCGTTCCCCGCTATACCACAGTGTCCCGGCACCCATATAATCTCAATGCGTCCCCGTGTAGAGAAATCGTTAATTTCCCCTTTACACCTGAGTATCGTCACTGATCCCACTGAGTCCGTAGATAGCGCCCGGATAGCCGCTTGTCTATCCGTGAAAATCACAATATCACCGGTCAAGCCCATGATATTCACCTGCCTAACGCACTCCGTAATCCTACCCCCTACCACCACTTAAGAGGGATCGCATACAAAATAATATTTTATAAAATTTTCTCCCGCAGCTCTAACTGTCCCAGGGGTACCCCTCCCATACAAAAATAACATTTTTTTATTAAAATTTCTTCCACCGCTAGAACTGTCCCAAGGGTACCTCTAGAAGACTCAAATGTGTGACCGACCTTAAATATTTTTTCAATGACTACATTTTATAAGAACATACCTACCCTCTATCTCCACTCCCTAAGGGGGCTCCCATACAAAATAAAATGTTTTTATAAAAATTGCTCCCACCGCTCGAACTGTCCCAAGGGTGCCAATAGAAGAGTCAAGTGTATGACCGACGCTTAATACTTGTTGAACCCCAATGTTTTGTCAAAACATACTACCCTCTATCTTAGCTACCATACAAAAATATTTTTTTTTTATAAAATTTGCTGCCACCACTCGAACTGTTCTAAGGGGATTTAAATGTATGGTCGACCCTCAATTTTTTTTTTCAACTTCAAAATTTTCTTAGAACATACCTACCCTCAAAAAAAATTGCAAGAGCAAGAGCTTCACCACTAAGATATATGAGATGTGCACAGAATCTCTTTACAAATCCTTGCAACACAATCTTATCAATTGAAGCATAACCAGCAATCGATTTCAAAAATTCAAATCATTATTTGGAGCTTCGGTTGTTCTGCTTTCACGAAAGTGTTGCTATGAAAATGGTAACACCACGAAGTTTATTTAATTAGGTTTTGTTCAAACCGAAATATTTTCAAAACAAGCAATTTCTGGGCAGTGGGATAGAAGGGGACCATTCGCCACTTTTTTTTAAAGCGCTATCGTTACTCAACCAACAACTTTTTTGGAAATTTTCATTGCACAATTAAAGGTCGAAAAAAACATAATTTTTATTTTTAATAAAAATTATAACAAACTTTAATTTTTTTTTATCTAACATTTTACACATCTTAACTTATTCCTTATATTTCTTGTAATTTCAGCAAAAAAAAATTAAAAAAGTTTATTTTTTTCGAATTGTTTGAACGAAATCTACGTCTGACCCATAGAATCATGTAACGAATTAATATTACTTATACGTCTTATGAAGTGCTACCAATTTTTGCTGACTAAACTACGCCACCTGGTGGTAAGTCATATGTGCCCTATGATACATGCACCCCTACATACATAAAAATAATAACAAATGTAAACTAAACGAAAATTGTTAAAAACATTTTATTTATTAATTTTTTTAAAATTTTGCTTTACCGCCACTCACACAATAGTAGTACAAATGTACTACCAGCTTGTTGTTTTACCTCTTGTGACTTTAATATTGGGTGTATTGATAAAAGTAAATCAGGCATTATTCAATGAGAATATAAACAAAATTATTAAACCAAAATATTAATTTTTTTTAATAATTTATAAGAAAAAAATGCTAATACTACACAACGGTAGTACAAATGTACCACCAAGACTATTATCAACATAAGTAGTTTTTACCAATTTTTACAGATTTTGTTTAATGTTTGTAGTGAAAAGTTGTCAGTTATTTGTATGACATTGTTAGTTATTTTTACTGCATTTGTTAGTTGTTTTCAACAGTTAAAAACATCAAAATTTTTTAGTTATATTAATGGTAAGCTGTTTTAAATGTCATTTGCAGTAGATTCTACTGTCAAACTGTTTTTAGCGTATATCTGGTATTTTTGGAATTAATAAATATAAATTAAATTTTAAATAATTAAAAATATATCTAATGGCAACCACATTTGAGTATTCGCCAAATTAAACTCTCACTTAAATTTATTGATTAAATATAAACAACCATCTTTGAACTTCATCAATACATATCATTTGCCGTTATTGATAAGCAATTCAAAGAGTACATCCCCCAGAAATATATCTGCGTTAAAGAATCCCCAACATTTGCGTTTTTAATAATAATTCCTGTTTATTTTCATTTGCTTTCTCACCATCTCAGTTTTATGAACAATTTCGATTCAAATAAAATAAAAAGTACTTGAAGTGATAATGATTTTTTAAAATGCCCGACCATGACGTCAAGTTTTTTTAACTGATACACTCACTGACAAAGCAGTGTTGCCAACTTTTTGGGAGCAAGAAGCGCAACAAAAACTGTAAAAATCTTCAAAAAGCGTTTTTTGCTTAAAAATGTGTTTAAAAAACATAAGTCAACATATTTTGTAATTTGTTTACTAAGTTAAAAAAATGGTCTCAAGTTGACCATAAAACAATTTTATAATTTTATTTCGTGATCCACCGACAATTTGCGTGTTTATTATATCTGCCAAACGTCATACTAAAAAGGGGTTTTCGTATCAATTTAACAGACAAGAACATTTAAAATGTAGAGACAAGGGACATTTGATTGTTTAATTAAGTGTAAAATAAATGGAGTTTTCGACCGTTTTTGCTGCAGTTTTATCATTCAGTGCTAAAATAAAGTAACCACATTTCTTCTACTACAATTTCGGTGGTTAGTCCAGTATTTTGTTCGTACTTATGGAAAAATATCTGTCAGGCTCCTTATAAAAAATAAGTTTTTCGTAGCAATTCAATAGACAAATCCATTTAAAATGTAGACAAAACTATTTAAAATGTTGCAAATATTTGAAGACCGTAAAAATTTTAATTTTCAATTGTTTTCATTTTGAACAAAGTACTAGTCTCTAAAACGATATGGATTAAAAAGCACCAAAAGCACTATCGATAAATTACAAAAGCGCCAGTTTAGTGCGTTTTTATATTTTGTCACCATGAGTAAAATTTTGGCGTTTTGTAAAATTGGAAAGCTCCATAAATAGTTCCAAAAGTACTAAGTTGGCATCACTATGACAGAGGTGTAATTTTGAGTCAGGTTTAAAACAAAAAGTTTGAGTTCTGTTTAATTTTTTTTTTTTGCAAACAAATTCTAAAACATGTGGAGTTTTACTACATACCCACAAACTCGTAGTATGACACTTGTAACACATAACTTGTCAATAATATAATCTATTATTGACTATTTTTGCTCTTAATTATTCAGCATTTTTTATCTTCAATAAGAGGACCGGGTTTTTCCAATTTGTTATATTTATGAATAATTTGTTGTTCGTGGTTTCCTAAACAGAGGCTTTTGATTTCATGTATGAACATTTTTCGCACGTGATTGCATTTTTAATTTTGTGCTGGTTATAAAGTAATCAATTACACAGTTTGACAAAAATAAGACTAGAATCTACTTAAAATTACAGTTAAAACAACTGTTAATTCAGTTACAAAAACTAGAAAGGGAATTACTGTTGAAATAGCTAAAAATTTAGTTGTTTTTAGCTGTTGAAAAATAACTAACAATTTAGTGAAAATTACTGCCAATTTTTTACTACAAAATTTTGAAACAACTGAAAAAATTGGTAAACTTTGGTTCTTAACAGCTTTTTTTTTGGTTTTTTTAAAAAATTGTTTATGTTTTAATAATTTTGTCTCTCGATTACAACAAACAATTTTTTGCCCTACAACGTACCTAAAATTTTAGGTCCAAATTTCCAACGGTGCTCCAGTAATTACTTACGTTTTAGACTGTAGATACAATGAAATTTTAAAATTATTTTTTAAAAACTATGAATATATCATTAAATCTGTACTGTTTACTGCAATAATACTGTTCTTGCAGTTATTTATAAAAATACAAAAATAACTGCTTCAAACAACTGTTACAAAAATACAGTATTTTTCTATAGTTATTTTTTTTTAATAAGTGTCATAACAGTCAAAATCGTTTTGTATTATTTCATAGGGAAACAACTGTAATTGCAGTCAAAAACAACAACTAATGATTACTACACCAACAACTGTCATGTAGTAATTAACTTTTTTGAGTATGCTGGCAGATTACCGAGTTTTTTTTATCTAGATAATCGTCACACTCAGGGATTTATATAGATCTAAACGGCAATAAATTATTAACGTAATTGAAAAGGCTTCGATTATATTTTCGATCAAAGTAATACTACATTTATACTACAGCCAAAATCTAGTAGTTTTTAAAAACTGTCAAACTCCATACAAATTTTTAATCAAAAACTACTAGTTTTTGGTTGTGATATACATAAATGAGGTATAATAAAAATTGTAGTTATTATTGACTTTTAAAAAATACCTACAATTTAAGTAAAAATGCCTGTAAAAACCACAAAGAACAACTAACAAAATATTACTGCACATTTTAATTAATGTTGTATTAGACGATCTCAAGTCAGCTCCGAGGAACTAAAAAGGAATTACTACAAATGAAAGGGGTTGGTAATTTGCGCAATCGCAAATGCATACGATGAATTTCGGGCCAGTTTTTGAATATAATTAATAAACTTGTTTTTTTTTTTAAATTAAATTTTCTATTTTTAGAGGAAAAAATAAAAGATAATTAATAATAAAAACTATTAAAAATTTAATTTAACACATATTAATTATTTGCTTCAGCTATTTGCGAAATTGCTAAAATAAAACAGTTAAAAACAACTACATTTTAGTTATTTTAACGGTAATTACGTTTGTCATCTTTTTAACTGAAATTGCAGTTGTTTTAATTGTAATTTTCAGTAAAGTCTACTGTCAAATTTTTTTGAATGTAGTTACATGTTTAACAATCATGTTTACACCAGGGCCTGGCCAGGACCTTTTTTTTTGTCGTGTATTTTTTATACTTCCTTAGAAGCTATAGTAATGATATACCATGATATCCTCAAGGATACATTTTAGAACAGTTTAGTCCACATTTAATTCTTTTTTTTTGTTTTTGCTAGGGCGGTATAAAGTTTAGGGTTTTTAAAACTCTATTCATAAACGTACCACCTGGGTCTGGCCAGACCCAGAAATAATGAAGGGAAAGAAGAAGTTGACTTGGTCTAACAGTCGTAATATTTATATTAGTTTTGTACCGGGTCTGGCTAGACCCTGGTGTTATGAATGTGACAAATCAACTTGGTGTAAACATAAGGGTTAATATTTTACATTTCCTTAAGTAAATGATTACAACACGGAAACGTTAAAACTTAAAACTTAAAGCAGTGTAAAATTTTTTAGTTTTACATCACTTTCTGGTAATACCTCAATAGAGGTCTAATTGTAAGTAAGAATATATCATCAATCATAACACATACATATCTTATTTATTCGAAATTCTTTAGAAACAAATTCTATAAATTCTTGTTAAAATGAGTTATGTATATTGTTCACAGCTAAAAAGTATAAGTTTTTCGTATTTTTTAAAAAGTATATACAGTCAAGGAATAAAGTTCTAGTGAATTACACAGTGCAACACGAAAAAAATAACCATATACGGACACCACTACGTGATAAAAGACTAAAAAAAAAGACCCGTGTCTCCCAATTTTTCCCAAAGTCATATCCTCTGTTGTTTATGGGCCGCCAAAGATTTGGGGCCTCGGTATCATTTTAGCAAAAAAGTGATCATTTTTTCAGGCTCATATCTTGCAAACCGTTCAGAATTTCGATTTACTCTCTATGGCAAAGTTGTAGCTCTTGTCATAAAGAACAAAAATTGCGAACATATAAAATCAAAAAAACTTCACCTTCCAGATCAAAATCGCAAAAAACTTAAAAAATTCGATTTTTTTACCTTTTTTCCCGTGTTCAGGTCCATATGTAGCAAACCGTTCAAAATTCAAGGAAACAATCAACTACAAAAATTTACCTAAGATCTCAATAAACAAATTTCTAGAACATATAAACTTCCTGGGAATTGGGTTTGCTACCTATGCACCTGAACAGGAGAAAAAATGAAATTAAAAAATTTTTCACTTTTGCGCGCTACCTAAACAGTGTTAAGAATCATCTCTAGGAAGTTTATATGTTCTAGAAATTTGTTTATTGAAATCTTAGGTAAATTTTTGTAGTTAATTGTTTTCTTGAAGCCTGAGAAAATGATCACTTTTTTGCGAAAATGATACCGAGGCCCCAAATCTTTGGCGGCCCATAAACAAAAGAGGATATGACATAAACAAAAGAGGATATGAAAAATTGGGAGACACGGGTCTTTGTTTTTTTAGTCTTTTATCACGTAGTGGTGTCCGTATATGGTTATTTTGCCATGACTTAAAAAATTACACACAGTGTTAGTAGCGATAATTGAAAAACATTTTATATCAGTGTTTAAGGCATCTAAAATAAAGATTATTTAAAGAAAAGAAAAAATATGAAAAAAATAAAACATAGAAATTTTTAGGAAAACTCCTTACATCTTATGGAGAAATTGCTAAGACAGATAAATTAAGTCGTGCTACTGTACAGACGATCATTAGAAATTATAATAATACCAATAGTACCGAAAGTAAGCCACGATCTGGCAGACCTTTGAAGCTTACGAGACACGATGTTAGCATCGTGCCCCAAAATTGGCGGAACACATCAAAAATATTCCAATATAATTGTTACTCCACGAACAATAATAAATGTTTTACGTGACATTGGATTTAAGAGCTGAATGGCACGCAAAAACCACTAATTTCAGCGAAGAATCGTAAACTTTGCCTTGAGTTTGCTAAAGCACATCTGGACAAGGATATGGATTTTTGGAAGCGTGTTATATTTACTGACGAAAGTAAGTATAACATTGTTGGCAGTGATGGTCGATCCAAGGTTTGGCGAAAACCAAACACTGCACTTGATCCAAAGAATAAAATACCTACTGTCAAACATGGTGGTGGTAACGTTATGGTTTGGGCGCCATTGCGTCATCTGGATTTGGTCGTTTGGTTTTTGTCGAGGGTAATATGCACAGCTATCAATATAAGAACATATTGGAACATAATCTGGAGTCATCTGTTGATAGCTTGGGCCTGGGAAATAAATGGATTTTCCAACAAGATAACGACCCTAAGCATACTGCACACGTTGTTCGAGACTGCCTTCTATACTATGCCCCAAGACAGCTCAGTCTCCAGACATAAACCCTATAGAGCGCATATGGAACGTTTTGGAAAAATCGGTACGAAAATATAACATTAGTAGTCGTGAAACATTGAAAACCGCCCTTATTCGTGCATGGGCCGAAATAACACCCGATATTACGGAAAATTTGATGAGATCAATGCCCCGTCGTCTTCCAGCAGTTATTGATGCTCCAAAAGTTAAATACTAAATACTAAAAGTTAAAATGTTTTATATTTTTTATTTTTTTTTTATATAATACTTAGAAATAATGTTTAATTTTTGTAGCTGTATGTATACTTTTTTCCAATGAATTTTTAATGTTTTTGTTATTATTGTTTTTATTATGTAAAAGAATTACTTTTTTATTTTATAAATAAACTTATTTATTAATGCCTTAAATATTGACATAAATATATTTTGTAATTTTCTTCACAAACTCTATAAAGCCCCCCAAGAAACAACTTTACGGACTGTCCGTTACAAACGGATTCATGAATCCGGCATTGACGGTACGAAAACGGACCGGAATTGACGTATCCGTCGAAGCTTGTACGAAAACGGACCATTAACGTACAGTAAAATTGGATTACTCAAATTTTCGAAAATTATCCGTTTTAACTCCGTTTTGCTGTATCCGTTTCGGTGCCGTTTAATCGGACTACACCGATTTTCATCAGTTAAAACTCCGTTACAACCGTTATCGTTTTTCTTCCGGTGTGTTTTGTTTAAAAAAAATCAAACAGTTTTATTTATTAATAAAATTAAATATTAATAAAATAATATAATAAAATAGAAATAACCACGGAATAACTTTGATACATTAACTTGATACATACAGATAAGTTGACAAATCTTAAATAGTTTTTAATCTAGTAATTTCAATAGACTCCTACGCAACAAAATTTCCCGCATCAGTAAAATAAGCAATCTCAACATGCGTAGTTATAAATCATCCCGCAGGGACACAACAAATTTATTTCAGTCAATTTTTCCAAATAAAGTAGACCCACTGTTTATAATTTAATTTTTTTCTTATTGTTAATTCATACATATCTTGTTTTTCTAGTTTATTTTTAATGTAATTGTTAATCCATTTTTGTTAATATCTTTATAGAAGAAAAATTTAAAAATAAAACCAAACTTTTCTTTAAAATTAAAAAAAAGGAGAAATCATTTAGATAAAATAAATAAAAAAAAAAAAAAATGGACCATTTAAAAATAAAAACGGTACGAATACGGACCGTATACGGTATATTAAAAACGGAGTCCACTCCGTGTAGTGGTTAAAATGCATTTATTTTAAATCAACTAATAATTTAATCATCTATGCTACTATGAAATTTTATTGTTGTTGATTTGTTCTAAATACAATTTTCAAATATCATTAAATTCTTTTGTTACTGCTATATTTTCTTAACTAACCCTGTTTGACATATGATAACGGCGACAAAACAGCTGTGTCAGAAACTGTTGAAGAGTATGTTCAGTGATATTAATTAAAACTTTTTGTTTAGACAAACAGTTTTTCTTGCCACGCGTTTATTAATCTTCGTTTTATTATTATTTGTTAATTTTGGATTTTAAGTGTGATTTTAATAAATAAAAAGAACAAATATAATTTTGCACATGTAAGGCAAAAGCGAAACATAGTTTTAGCTTAAAAGTATTGCAAATAGAAAACGTATGGCCAGTTGTGAATTGGAAGTGCTAGACTTGCAACAAATTTATAACACAGAAATCAATACCAATGAAATAAAACGATACCGGATAGCGGATTTAAACTACAATGAATTCTATTGGCAATATATGGAATCAAATTATCCTGTAGTATTAACAGAAGTTTCAACAAACTGGGAATGCCGGCAAAATTGGCTTATAACAAACGATGGCACTCTTGAGGACAACTCGAAGGAAATTTTTGATAATCAACATATAACTGCCAACAATACCACCACCACACTTAATTATGACTACCTCATGGAGAAAATTGGCAATCACAAAGTACCAGTGGCCAATTGTAATAGAGAATACTTTAATAGCCATGGAAAATGTGAAATGTTATTTTATGATTTTTTACTTTATTGGCAACACAAAAGAGGCGATTTGCCGGCAAATGAACAGACTTCTATGGAATTTAGTAATAGAGATACAAAAATAACCACCAATGATTTACTCTACCTCAAAGATTGGCATTTGAAGACTCAATATGCTGACTATGATTTTTATAAAGTTCCTAAACATTTTGCCTCCGACTGGTTAAATGAATATTTAGTAGCCCAACAAAGTGATGATTATCGTTTTGTCTATATGGGACCAAAGGGTACATGGTATGTAAAAATAAAAAAAATTTTTATTCAGAATTTATGATTTTTTCATTAAAAAATATCTTTAATATCGAATGCACAAACTACACCTGCACTATTCGACAGTATACCTAAATTTTGACTAAAAATAGACTAAGGGGATCAAAGTCTAAAAAAATATCCTAAAGAAGTTAAGGCAGTTGCTGGTCTAAAACCTGGTATACAAATTTTAAAATTCAAAAATGGCGAATCAATATTTTAATAATATGTATGTTAAATTCTAATCAATTGTGTTTAACTCATTAATGGCACGTCATATATCAGCTGGACATTTTCAACCAAACTTTGCCGATATATAGAACCATGTTTCATTAAGAACATTTTGTAATTTTGTTTTGCCTTCAAGTGCCCTCTAGTGGAAATATAAGCAACCAAAATAGGAACTTTGTATACAATCGATGAATTAATTTTCAGCAGAGAAATACATTTTCTTTAGAAAAAAAATATATTTATTTTTCTAATAAAGATATTGATACAAAGTAATCGCTACTACTTTTTATATAAATGAACATTCTTTCAAGGAAAAATAATGGTAATAACATAAATATGGTGCTAATTCGAACTTTCTCATGTCAATTCCTTTGCTATGCTCAGGCGAATATATACTTATGTGTTTATGCGTTGAAAGTTTGTTTGAGTATAGACATATTTAACGTAAAGTTGCAGCTTTTTGAAATGTTCATGGGTGCGAATTCGTACCCGTGTATTGTTTGAGGGTTAATTAACATTTTGTTTAAGTTAAAAAATATCACAAAAATTTTAAATTTTTACTATGAACTCATATAAAGAATAAACTATTAGGCAGAATGCTTAAATATTCTGTTCATATGTAAAATATTCCACGTTTCTATATTTCAAAAAAATAATTAAATTTTTGATCCAAATGAATGGTAATTTTGACGAAAATATATCGATACTGGTCCACAGTGACCTTTCTGTGTAGTAGGGTTATAACTTTTTAGTTGCATAGTTGTATAGGCAAAACTTTATTAATAATATAAATCGCTTTTTCTGGTCATTTTTAACAAACTCCTACCGCATAAAGTGCAGTTGCTAAAAAAACGCATTTTTTCACGTTTTTATCATTTAAGTTCCATTAGTGGGCCAAAATTACTGCATAACATACTTAAAATCATTTAATGTGCTCGTTGTTCGTCGAATTTCGATTCCCATATCGCAAAACAATGCTAAAATATTTTTTTTTACAAAATCCGCGAAACACGTCAAATTTAAAAACGTTTGTATCCTTTAAAATTACTTAATGTGCTCGTTGTTCGTCGAATTTTGATTCCCATATAGCAAAACAACGCTAAAAATTTTTTTTTTACAAAATCCGCGAAACACGTCAGACTTAAAAACGTTTGTGTCCTTTAAAATATATAGGCATCTTTTAAGTCTAATTACTTTTAAATTTTAGCGAAATATTAATTTTTTTTTTCATTAAACAAAAAAATTGTGTCGATCGTTTAAAACCGCGAATAAAATAAAATTGAATTTCTTTATATGTTTTATGGACTGTAAGGTTAAGGGACACATCTTTTAAGGGACCCATCTTTTTCTTTTAGCTACCCATTAAGATAATTAAATTTTGATAATTAAAAAAAAAAAAATTAAAAAGTTATAACCCTACTGTGTAATCTGTGACCCAATGTTTCTATATACAGAAACATATGTTCACCCTGAAAATGTTTCTCAAATTTGTTTTGAATTTTAAAAACCTGTCAAAAACATAAAATATCTATTTTTCTTTCAGGACCCCATTTCATTCAGATGTTTTTGGTTCATTTAGTTGGTCTACAAATATTATGGGTATTAAGAAATGGTTACTGTTGCCGCCTGGAGAAGAACTGAAACTCGCAGATCGTTTAGACAACTTGCCATTTTGTATCGATGAACAAATTTTACAAGACAATAACGCTAAATATTATACTATAATGCAAAAAGAAAATGAATCAATATTTGTACCAAGCGGTTGGTATCATCAGGTATGGAATATAACCGATACCATATCCATTAATCATAATTGGTTTAATTCCTGTAATTTACAACGTATTTGGCTAAATCTAAATAATCAAATGGAAAAAGTCATTAAAGAAATAGACGATTGTCGTCAAATGGATAATTTTATGGACCATTGTCAGACAATGTTACGTGCCAGTTTTGGTCTTAACTACCTCGATTTTTTACAATTATTGGAATTTATAACCAAACGACGTTTAAGAGCATTTAATAATAATAATAATACTGCCATCAATGAAGCCGTAGACTTAAATGATAAGTCCGAATCATCATTATTAACATCTTTATCATCATCAACATTGTCACCATTAACTACGTCGTCTTCCAATTTAATATTTTTTGAAAAATATACACCAAATGATTATCATATTAAACATGATTTACAACGTATTTTACAAGTGATTGAATTAATGTTACAACAACCAACAGTATATGATGATCGTACAGTTTTATATCGTAAATGTATATACATAAAGGAATTGCTAACATCTATATCATTGTAATTATCATCATCATTATTGTAGTCATCATCATCATCTCTTAACATAAATATCATAGTATGGTAATGTATATTGAGGAAATTGGAGATCTATCTGCAAAGTCGGATCAGAGTACTTATTAATGTATATAAATATAAAAATTGAATATATATATACAAGTTATTTTAAATTGGATTCCTTCTCCCGCGTGATTAGTTGTTCCTCATTACTTAATTGAACAGCCTATTCAAATGTTTGGATCTACCATCCAGGTCTTTTTCTGTTCTTATTGATTTGGTACTGGATGCCGCTGTCTGTCTATCTCGAACAGGAGCATGAGCAGTAACATGCTTCGGCCTTTCAGCAATAATTAAGTAGGAGATGGCCGAAACACTATTGGCAAAGTGTCTCAATAAGTCTGCCTTCGATAGAAGCTCTGAACCTTTGCCCAACAAGTAATCAGTGTAAACGAACTCTGCAGTCTTAAAACTGGCGCTGATTAGGTTAAGGAACATTTCCTTCTTTCTTTCAAACATCTTTTCTAAATATAGAGTATGGACGGAGCCTTAGGAGGAACTGTGTAGTCCGAAACTTGTATCGTGTCGTTGCTCATCGCATCTAATTGACTGGCTGCCTGAAAGGATCTAATCACTATTCTACCGTTTCTAGTATATGCAGTTGTTGCTGTAAAGTTTGATCAGTTTTATTTATGACACTCGTCATCTTTCGAGCAGCTCCTGTTGACTAGCTGCTACTGATTGGATACTACTGGACATATCAGTTATTTTCTGTTCCAAATTGAAAAGGAAATGCAATATTATTTCATTTCCTGAGGTCGAGCTCTTCTTCTTTTATGTCAGGAGTAAGGGATTGGGACTGGGGTTATGATTAAAGTTGGATCCATCCGCACTGATGCTGAAGTTATCAGCACCGACCTGGAACTGCATTAAGAACTCTTTGGGTTTCGGAATGTTATCGTATATAGACTCCGTGTCATCTATTGCATCATCGGGATGTTGTGCATTCTCCTCCAGGACATCGCATACATCAGATGGATTCTTATCCTTAATAGACACACCGGGCAGAATCCATCCTTCCCCCATACCCCTTTTGTTGGGCGTATAAATTGATGCTAAAGATATAGCTAAACGATTGATCATTCCCGCCAGATTTTTCAAGGCATCTGGAACATTGGCACTACCAGGATCTGTAGCTTCTTCAAATATACGCGTATTATTTTATTGTTTTGTTATAATGACTTGTCGGTTAGAGTCTTTGGTACTAGGGGATCTACGGACTACCTGTAAGAAAACTCTTCTTCATCCTCTCCTTTATAATTGCGTCTTGCTTGTCTGTTTCTCTTTTCTCGCTTCAACTCACCCGTAGGGGTTCCACCATGCGACTCCTCTAGTCCTGCATCCTGTTGTGAGTTATCCTCTTCTGTCTCCGAGGCGGAATTTGTAAGGTCTTGGGAATCGGCATCAGGTTTCTTAGTAGGAGGTTCCTTCTTCATTTGATCAGGAGTTAGTCTTTAGGGATTATCGTGTTCAGTGCTCTTTTCAGATTCGCTGTCACCGTTTAATGCCGCTTATCAATTTTTTCACTCTCCCTGGTATCTGTGAGTTCTATTGGTGACACGAGACTATATGTTGTGTCTCGAATATGTTGTTACAAACAGAGTAGATATTATATTGAAGTAGATATTTACATATCTAATTCATAGTCAACAATAATATACAATTAATGTAAGTTTAAAACATTTATTTATTAATTTGGAATTTATTCTACGTATTAACTATTAATTCTTATATTAAACACTCAACACTAGAACTTGTTAAAATTATTAATTTCTAAACTTTTTTTTAAACCAAATTATCGGTTTACTTTTGATTCACTTTTAATCAATGATTTTCAGAACAAAATTTTCAAAATATAATCGTTTAAAAACATTTATCAGTTTCTTTTATTGAAATTCAACAAAAGTAAAAAGTTTTAACCGAATGACCAATATTTGGCAAAAAAAAATCAAATTTTCGCCTAATTTTCCTGAAATTAAATAGCTACTCTATCAATAAATTTAAAACGGATATGTGTAATCTACATATCAATTATTATGTCATTTTGATTTCATATAATTTACAGTAAATTTTTTACTTAATAGAACCTCAAAATGGAATCCATTAATTTTAAATTTTTGTTTAAATATAAATTTTTGAAAAATTGATATTGAAGTTTTGAAAATGCTTTAAAAATATTTTCCATTTTGGCAATATCTTGGAACGGGTTAGGGTATTCCTAGAAAAATAAAACTTCATATAGGCTAGTGTCAAAACTGATACAATTTTCCAATAACTGGTTCTTATTTGAAGTTTATCTTTATTGATATATTCATAGTTTGCAAATAATAATTAGAAAATTTTATTGTATCTGCATCTCCAATGAATTAAAACGTCATAACTGGAGTATGGTTTGACATTTTGACTTTGCATTTTAAGTATGATATAGGAAATAAAAAATTTTATTGAAATTGAAAGAAAAAAAGATTTTCTTCATTAAAAAACATTTTTAAAATCCTGAAAAATAACTGTTAAATACTGTAGTTTTTACCAATTTTTAATTGTTTTAAAATTTTTGTAGTATAAAATTGCCAGTTGTTTTTACGAGATTATTAATTGTTTTTACTACATTTGTTAGTTGTTTTCCAACAGTAAAAAACAACTATATATGTAGTTATTTTAACGGTGATTACTAGGGTGATCGATTATTCGACATATTTCGAAACCCGGTTTTCGGATTTTCCGAATAGTATAAATTTAAGAACAGCCGGTTTCGGTTTTGGAATTTTAAATGTTATACAATTATTCTTAAAAATTGCTTCTTTTTTTTATAAATTTTAGTTTTTACTTGAAATATTACACAGGCCTACAAAAAATTTTTTTTTGTTTGGTGCCGCTAATTCTATGTTATAATTTGGTTAATTAGTCCGCAAGACGTCATGGTTAGCTGTCAAAATCGCAAAGCTACGTTCAGGTTTGTATCGATCGGTCATAACCTAAAAAATGTATTTTATTATACTTAATGTCATTATAGTCAATTAATTTCTTTGATTAAATGATAATATCGATATGCCGTCGTCGAGAAGGTGTTGTGTAAATAATCCAAATACATTTTGTTATATTTGAGGTGAATATGTAGTAAAAAAGTTTAGAAAACCTATAACAGATGAAGTGAAGAAGACATACGTTGATTACTTTAATATAGAGATGAATGCTCGAAAACTACACGTAGCATTAAAAAAGTAAGTACCAATTTTGTATCAGGGAAGCGAACGTACTTGAAATCTGTTTTATTTTTAGCGGCACCAAAATCATTGTAGGCCTGTGTTATTATTCATTTTAAATCTCCTTGAGAAAATTTTTTCGATGGTTTTCAAAAAACAATAATAACTTTTACAAATCATTTAAAGTTTTGTTTTATGAGATATACCGTTTGCATTCAGAACACTTTATTAAGAACAGTTCATTATTTAAAACTACTCTGATAAACAGATTTTAAAGATAAAAATTTAATAAACAAAAATTATTTAAAAATGTCAACAAAAAAATAGAAAAAATTGTGCTTTGTATTTACAAAAAAATTTATATTTTTTTAATTTGTTAATATAGCCAAATATAAAATAATAAAATTAAAACAATAAGTGTGTTCGATTACTTTCCCAGTAAAGTCCAGTAAAAATTACTCAGTAACAAAATTACAGAGAGTAAGACAAATTTACAAAAAAGTAAACGAACGGAAAATTTGTGAGAATTGGTAAAATATATAAAACAGCTGATTTTAAATATCAAATATTAAAAAAGAATCAACTGGTCGTTATGGAAAAAATAAAAAAGTTAATTGAAATTGTCGTTCAGAAACAATTTAGAATGTTTTTTAACTTCTTCCATAGTTAATTCTTTAATATTTTGCAATTTCAATCCATAAACAATTAAAATTTAATTGAATATTTTTTTGTTTACTAAAAATACAAGAATATTATTTCAATCATATGTTTTTTTCTTCTTACAAATTCTTACTGGCAAAATTTTATCCAGTAAAAACTTGCAAGTTTTTTTGTCAACAACCTGTCACTTTACTCTCTCTTCTTACTAATTTTTACTGAGTATTTGTGTAAACGAACACCTTCCAGTAAAAACTTTTACAAATTTGTACAAATTTTTGCGTAAGCGAACAAACTTAATGTTTCAACAACCCAAAAATGACAGAAAAATAATAAAGTTTAAGGCTATAAAAGTTTTTAAAAGTCATTCATATGAGTAATTTTTAAGTAAAAAGGAGCTCTCTTGCATGCACAACTTTATTAAAAAACTAGTTTTTAAGAAACTTTTTCAGAATATTCCGTTTTTTAACAATGCATGTTGTAACTTTATGGTTTCTAATATATTGAAGCTAAAAAAGAATAGTTAAGAAAAACCCGGTTATTCGACAACAAAAACACGTTTTATTCGACATTCGAACATTTAACTTTTTAGAAAAACCGAAACCGACAACAAACAAAACCCTTTTTGAAATACCGACTCAATCACCCTAGTAATTACCTTTGTCGCTCTTTTAATTGAATTTACAGTTATTTTAACTTTCATTAAGTGTGTTCGATTACTTTCCCAGTAAAGTCCAGTAAAAATTACTCAGTAACAAAATTACAGAGAGTAAGACAAATTTACAAAAAAGTAAACGAACGGAAAATTCGTAACAATTGGTAAAATATATAAAACAGCTGATTTTAAATACCAAATATTAAAAAAAAATTAACTGGTGATAATGGAAAAGATAAAAGTTAATTGAAATTGTCGACCAGACATAATTTAGAATGTTTTTTTAACTTCTTCCATAGTTAATTCTTTAATATTTTGCACTTTGAATCCATAGACAATTAAAATTTAATTTAATATTTTTTTTGTTTACTAAAAATACAAGCATATTTTTTTAATCATATGTTTTTTTTCTTACAAATTCTTACTGGCAAAAATTTATCCAATAAAAACTTGTAAGTTTTTTGTGAACAACCTGTCATTTGACTCTCTCTTCTTACTATTTTTTACTGAGTATTTGTGTTAACGAACACCTTCCAGTAAAAACTTTTACAAATTTTTAAAAATTTTTGTGTTATCGAACACACTTATTTTCAGTAAATTCTACTGTAAAACTTTGTTGAGTGCAAAAATAATTAAAGTTTTATAAAATTCAAGTGATATTTTTTCGAAAATTATATTAACTTTAATGAAAAATTTCACAAAAAGGAGTCGATCCACACACAAACAAAATGTTGTTAAAAAGTCACCAAAGGTAATTAGCGTTAAAATAACTAGAAATTTAGTTATTTTTGACGGTTTAAAAACATCTTACAAATGCAATAAAAATGTTGCAAAACAAAACCATGTTTTTTCTATAAAATTTTTTAAACAACTGAAAAAATTTGTAAAAACTACTGTTTTTAACAGTTATGTTTTCTGTATTTTAAAAATATATTTTAATTTAAACAAGAATTTTTAAAAACACCACGAAATTTTGCATTTTTAAAATAACTAACAAAAATAAACTGCTTTAAACAAATGTTACAAAAATACAGTTTATCTCTTTGTTTGTTTTTTTTTGTTTAACAACTATGTATTGTATTATTTCATAAAAAAACAACTGTATTTACAATTAAAGCGTCAACTACTGATTACTTCACAAACAACTGTCATGTAGTAAATGTCAAACTTTTTTGAGTCTAGTGTTAATTGAAAAACAAATTTTTATTTTCTGATAAAAGTTAAAATTTATTGATTCTATTTACATGCTAAAACTGCTGACACCGTGCCTGTATTATAACAATACAAAATATTAATTAAAATTTAACTGATGCATTCTTCATTTTCTGCCACAGGAATATTCACTTCATTTTGCAATTGTTCTGGAGATAGTAGTAACGGGTTGAGTTTACATTGATGATTATAGTTTTCGAATGTTGTTTGTAATTAGGATTAATTCTAGGACCGCAAAGTTGAATGTATTTGGTACACCACATCGTAGAGGTTTTTGCTTCAATTGTTAAAATCTTCCTTTAGCTGCCATTTGATTATCTCGATTAATTCTAGGACCGCAGAGTTAAATGTATTTGAGTACATCGTTTAAGTTGTTGATCAATTGTTAAAATGTTTTTTAGATGCCATTTGATGTTATCGTATTATATAAATTTTTGAGTCCACAATTGATGTTTAACTTTTGAGTAATTTCGATTTATATGATTTATTTTCTTTGATATCTAGGTATAATTCAATCCGAATACTTGAATCTTTTTTTAAGTCTTTTCAAGCGCTTTCAGCTCGAAGAAAAAGGTGTTAATTGAAAAACTAATTTTTATTTTCTGATAAAAGTTAAAATCTATTGATTATATTTATATGCAAAATTTGCTGACATAGTCCCAACTCAAACAAAAATGCAATTTGCAAAACAAAAAATATTAAACGTAAATTAATTAAACAATACGGGAATTGGCTTATAAATAAGAACATTATAATTTAATATCAGGGTTGTTCATTAATAATCACCATGTTATTATTTTTTTCATCTTTTAAAATTAAATTTTTATACAATGATCTTTAACCCTCAAATGTGTTCGACACGGAAAATAAACAATATACTCTTCTACCAAATTTTTTTTTTTTTCGTTGCCTACTTTAGGCGATGTGTTCCAAAATAGGTTTATAGCGAATCTAAAAAATTAATTCATAAAAATTAATTCTAAAAATTACACTTTTTGTGCTTTTACTTAAGAAAATATGGCGATTTCAAATTCTTGATTGTTTTTTAGATTTGTCTAAAAACGGGCTTTTAAGGTCCAGTTTATTATATAAAATAAAAGATTATTTCATTTAATGGTCCATCCGACGTTTCGTTGGTGTTTTTTCCAACATCTTCTGGGATGAATATTTTATTGATATATAATCTTCTCTTTCAATTTTACATTATTTTCAATTATTAAACAACACAAAACAAGTATATGTATAAATAAATAAAAATAATTGTAAAAAATAAATAAATAAAATATCACAGTAAATTTTTTTCCTATTTTGCTAATGTTAAGATCACAGTTGAGTTAAGTCATTTTTCAAAAAACGCGAAATTCAGCGAAAAAGCGCCTTAACTTCAATATTTATTGATCAAACTTAAAGGCGTTGCTACTATTATAAATTATAATCTTTCTATCAAATTTCATAAAAATTCGTCCATACATTTTCAATTTATGTCCTCTAGAGGCACCCTATTCGAATCCTGTATGTCCTTCGACCAACACATTTTTATTATGGCCAATTTAAAAAACTTCGAATGGAGGCGGGCTTGTCGGTTAGAGGGTTAAGTCGTTATTAGTTTATTGTTTTTAAATGAAAATATTGTATTTTAACAAATTAGTATGTAAAATATATTAAAAAATTAAATTATAGTGGATTTAATAACTGACTGATTTGAAAGTAAATTCGTTTGATAAATATTTGTACATATTTCGAATTAAGGAAATAATTTGTAAAATTTCTACACCATTTCAACTGAAATTGAGAAAATATGAAGTTAAATTGGCATTTTTTAAAGTAAATTGTGAAATCTTTCATTTGAAATTAAGAAAAATCGAAATAAAATTAGTATTTTCCATTTTAAATGAAGAAAATTTCAAATAAAATTAAGATTTTCTATTTAAAATTGAGGAAATTCTAAATAAAATTGAAATATTTTTCTTCCAATTAAGAAAATTCAAAGTTAAATTGAGAATTTTCTATTACATATTAAGGAAATTCTATTTAAAATTGAGGGTTTTAATTTTAAATCGGAAAAAGTGCAGTTTAAATTAAGATATTTCATTTGAAATTAGGAAAATTTCAAGTGAAACTGTGAATTTTATATTTGAAATTTAGAAATTTGGAAAATTTTAAGGAAATTGTGATTTTTTGTTTGAAATTGGGAACATTTCAAATTATATCAAAAAAAGTATACATGAAATTGTGAAAAAAAATAATTGAATTTTGATTAATTTCAGATTTTACAATTGAAAATTAGAAAATTTTTAAATTCTTCTTTATTCACAATAATTTCATTTGTAATTTTTCTTAATGATAAATTACAATATAATTTAAAAATTTCTAAATTTCAAATTAAAAATTCTGATTTTTATTGAAATTTTCTCAAACTGATACAAAAAATCTAAATTTTATTTGGAATTTTCTTAACTTAAAATGGAATATTTGAATTTCTTATTGAATTTTCCAAATTTAAAATGAAAAATCCCAATTTTCTTTAATTTTCCAATTTAAAATAAAAAATCTAAATTTCATTTGAAATTTTCTCAATTTTAGATAAAAATTCTTCATTTCATTTAGAATTTGTCCAACTTCATTTGAAAAGCTCTCTGTTTCAATTAGGAATGGTGTAGTGTTGGGTATAGTTTTTAGTATATAAAGTATCAACATTATTTATTGTACTCTTAATAATATTTATATTACTTATTAACAATATTTTTATACAAAAAATATATATACATACATATATTTAAATAAAATTTTTAAAATCTAGCATTTCTTATTTTATTCCGAAATTTTAGGTTATATTTGAACATACGCAAAAAATAAAAAGTTTAAAATCACTTAAAAAAGTATATAAGTTTATTGTATAGAATACAACTTGAAAAGTTTTTCGGATAAGTTACACAAATAGCTTCGTAAAAACACAACACATTTCACAAAAGTCAACCATATGCCCCATTCATATGAGCGGTGTCTTTATGAAAAAGCAAAAAGAGAAACCCAATAAAATAATAAAAATTTCTTAAAATTAACTTCAATTTTGTTTGAACACAAATACATATCAATTTCAAATAACTATAGTACTTTTTATTAAAAAAAATTTTAATTTCAAGTTTTTTTATTCTAAAAAAATATAGTTTATGACACCCCTATTTTGCTTGCCGTATCAACTTTTTGTTTTTTGTACACAGACTACAGTAAAGTTTTATACTTTTCTTTTATATGTCAGTCAAGTAACCCATTTGTTATTTTGTTTACCTGATATTTTGATGTTTTTATATTTTACTTTATAAAGTTACAAAAAAAATTAGGTGAGCTACAAAATCGCATAAATTGGAAAACAAACAATTTTAATGTACAATAGTACTTATCATCAACAAACAGAACTTTGGTATTTTACAAAAGAAATGATACTTGATTAATATAGTTTCTATAAACTTTATACAAAAAAATGCAAAGTTAACTTAGATAAGAATATCTAGTTAATATTTTTGAATGTTTTTTTTCAAAAACCTTTTCTTAAGTAAAAAAACATCCTTATCTTTACAAAATTAAATTTTTGTGTCATAACCTTAAAATTTGTATGACATGTAAAATTTTGTAAATCACCATTTGTTTTTAATTAAGTCTCATATGGACAATAAATAAACGACTTTCAAGGAATCTTTAATCAATAATAATATAAATATTATGTTTAGTTAATATACCAATAATTTTATGAACTTAATTAATTTTTATTAACAAAAAATCACAGTTTAGCATTAACAGGCAGCGTAAGAACTTTATCTTCTAATTATTGACGAAATTTATCATGACTTAAATTCAATTTTCTTACTAAACTCAGTGCTTCTTCTATAACAGTGTACTCCAGACTATCATTACGACGAGTACAAAGTTTACCAGGTGTACCACTAAAATGTGGTGAAGGGTTTGGTGCCGTAGAACCATCAAGATTTTGAAAATTTTGTCTAGCTACAATATGATCATGATCCATAACTTCACTCCACTCGACAACCGGATAAACACAGGCGTTGATATCCTCAAACATTGCTGACCATTCAAATTGAAAAGCTCTTTTAACGAAAGCTTTAAATGATTCCTGTTGGACATCATCTTCAACATATTGAGAAAGTTGTGGTAGATTAATAATATCTTTAAAGATTTCAAAAAACGTATGTTCCATAGCACCAACGGACATATATTTTCCATCTTTAGTTTCATAAATAGCATACAAAAATTAACTACCATCCAGAACATTGCCACCACGTTTATTTAGTCACATTAACCACCATCCATAACATTGACACCACGTTTATTTGTACAAATAAAGTCACTGGAACGAGTCACAATAGGCGGCACCATCTATCATAGCATTATCAATAATTTCACTTTTTTTCTAAATAAATTATTTACAACTTTAGCTTGCTTAAATAACTATGGACGGCGGCAACAATGGCCAAACAAATGAAAATCAGCCAAAATATTTATGGGTGGAAAAGCTTTTTCATGTTTACGATCCATCATAGAGAGTACACCAGAGATGGCAGCATAGTTAATATCATGACCTGCCCGAACAACTAATGTCCGAAACCCGTTAGGCGAGCAAAAATAAGAGGTTGATTTTCTCTACATAATATCTCGGGTACCAGATTGAATTTTTCTATAAAAACCGGATGAAATGGTTCTAATAAAACATCGACTTTTAATCAGTTCTTTGACTAACTTTAGACCTAAAGGCTTTTTTATATCTATAGCCAGGGTACGTTTACCGAGCGATAATACATCATAAATATAAAAGCAATAAGTAACATTTACTTTCAATATTCAATTTTTTTTTGGGCTTACAACAATTCAAATTACCCGATCTATAACTGTAACTTCTGCACCAAAATCTGCTAAAATTTTGCCACACAATGGTAATGGCGCTAAATCAGCAAACTCTATTACTTTAATACCTTTTAAAGGCATTGCGAGTAAGTTTTTATGACCTTTTCACTAAAAGGTTGGTCATTTTCTGAATCGGGGTTTGTACGATCAGAAAAGTTCTACAGTTATTTGTGCAGTAATGCGTTTGTAGTTGTTTTAACTGCAATTGCAGTTGTTTTACTTAGAAAAAAAATTGTTTATGTTTCTGAGGGTTGATTTTTTAAACAACCTACCAAAATTTAAAAAAAAAAATGTTTAATTCTGGTAATGTTGTTTTAACTGCATTTGTAGTTGGTTTTACTACATTCGACAGTTAATTTTTACAGTTAAAATTACTACACATTGCAGTTGATTTAAATGCAAATGTAGTGTAAATTTCTTAGTGTATTCAAATTTTTGGAATATTTAAAAATCTATTGTATCTGATATTGTAAGTATATTTTAGATAATAAATTATTACTTAATTCTAAAGAGAGTATTTGAGAGAATGTACAGGTAGTTTATCTTTTAATCTGCACTAATCTATTTTTACATTTATTAACACGTCATAGATCCGCTGAACAAATTGTGAAATTTTTATTCAGAAATATATGAAAATAATTTTAAATAAATTTAATTCTAAATTTTTTTTAAGTTAGCCGGGTTAGGTTAGGTTAGCGGGAAAACTAGGTTATATGAATGTTTGATGTTTTGCATGGGATTGTCACTTCTTTCAAAGCGTGTTCTGATGATGGGAACCTAGAAAATTCCCGAAATAGATCTATCAACACATTCCTAAAAGTGGTCAACGAGTCAGAAATAACCAGATAGCCACATAGGAAAGGATAGAACTATTTGGACTAAATACAAGTCCTGATCATTAAATTATGAACATTTTAAGCTTTTTTCTTTAAAAATAAAGATTAATTTAGCTTTTATCTTTAAAAAAGAAGTTTTTTAAAATTTTGAACCAGTTGTGAAATATGTTAAGACTGTTTAAAAAAACAGCATTTAAATACGAGTTTTACAGTTCTGAAATTATTAACATTTGTTTTTAATAATATATTTTGAGTTGGCAAATAAACACTTAACTGTAGCATTAACTTTTGACCCAACGGATTTTTCAAACCAATAGCCAATGTATGTTTGCCACGTGAAAAGACATTGCTGATATCATTTGGCGTCTAGAGGAAACAAACAAAACAAAACTTATACCATTTATTAAGAGGGTTTGGAATAAAATATTTTTTAAATTAGCCTTATCAAAAATAGTGACATCAGAACCAAAATCTAATAAAATACCGTTATCGATTCAAACCCCTTTCAACTGGCTTTCGTTATCCCTAAAATACCGTTACTGAAATAGTCGTTATCCGTAAAATACTGTTACCGTTATAACTAAAATACCAATATCCTTAAAATACCGTTACCGAAATAACTAAAATACCGTTACCGAAATAACTAAAATACCGTTATCGCTAAAATACCCTTACTGAAATAAATGAAATAATTTGGCAAGATAAAAAAAAATAAACGCTGTTAATAGATGTCATGCCCAAGTTTGATCATAAACTAGCGAGTCATTGGAATGCGGGCAAAATGGGGCCTAAAACTGTCAGGTGTTCATTGACATTACCTGAATAACTAAAATAACGCTACCCTTAAAATACCATTACCGAAATAACTGTAAAGCCGTTATCCTTAAAATGACGGCACCGAAATAATTAAAATACCGTTGCCTCTAAAATACCGTTCCCTAAATAAGTAAAATACCGTTAAAGCTAAAACCCTGATACCGAAATATCGTTACCCCAAAAATACTGTTACCGAAATAAACGAAAATAGCGTTACCCTTACCGATATCCGCATCGAATCGGTTACCATCTATGGTTTAAGGCTTCATTACTCGAGCGGATACGCTTCGTAAACGGGCTGTAACTCCATACAATGTGTCAAAATAGTACCTGCATACAATATGTCGTCTCCGCTTTACATACTAAACCAATAGTGACAGATTTGGGGAAAGTAGATTCTTTTAAAAATAGAATTCTTTTGAAAATAAATTTATTTGTATTATTATTGTACTTGCAAAAAAATGTTTAATATTAAAACACTCAAAAAAGTTTAACATGACAGTTGTTTGTGTAGTAATCAGTTATTGTTGTTTTAACTGCAATTACAGTTGTTTTTCTATGAAATAATACAAAACAACTATTATGACAGTTATTTAAAAAAAACATATGAAGAAAATTACTGTATTTTTTAACAGTTGTTTGAAGCAGCAAAACATTGATTTTGCACCAAACAGTTAATTTTTGTTAGTTATTTTAAAAAAGAAAGATTATGTCGAGTTTTAAAAAATTCTTGTTTAGTTTATATTTGTTTTTATTAATATGCTCATAGTTTGAAAATAATAATTAGAAAGTTTCATTATATCTCCAATGCATAAAAACGTTATAACTGGAGTACCGTTTGAAATTTTGACTTTGTGTTTTAAGTAGGGGGAAGGAAATAGAAATTTTTATTGTAAAGCCAAAACAAAACGGAATGTCAAAAAATTTAAAGTTTTTTTATAGAAGAGCCCTGCTAAAGTCGCAGCCAATAATCAGGTGTCATACTGGCTTAACTGAATGAAAAAAATATTTCGTTTGTTAAAAAAATATTTTTAAAATACCGAAAAAATATCTGTTGAAAGCAGTAGTTTTTACCAATTTTTGCAGTTGTTCAAAATTGTTGTAGTTGTTTTTACGACATTATTAGTTATTTTTATTACATTTGTTAGTTGTTTATCAACAGTTAAAAACAACTACATTTTAGTTATTTTAACGCTAATTACCGTTGTCGGCTTTTTAACTGAAATTACAGTTGTTTTAACTATCATTCTTAGTTGATTCTACGGTAAAACTTTTTGAGTGTAAAAAACAACTTTAGTTTTGTAGCTGCCCAACTTTTTTGAGAGTACACATCGTTAAAGTGCTTAAAGTTAAATTTATTTTTTTTCCCGGAACACCCTACACGGAATTTTATTGCACGCAAAATATTAAAAATTATCGGTGAACTAATGAAACTTTTCTTCTCAAATGGTACGAACAATTTATTAAAATTAATGAATTAATGTTTTAACTTGTTTTATTTTATTTAATTTTTGTTAATTTCTTTGTAAAAATGTTTTTATTAACTTATTTTTCCAATTTTCTTTATAATCTCTCATTAAACGTTAAGTTTTAAAAGAAACTAACGGATTTATATGGTACCACTACTAAATGATAGCCACTATTTAATTCTTAAGTTTCTTTTGCAGCAATATTCGTTTCTGCTTTTGTTTTGCTATGCTATTCGTTTTAAAGAGGGCAAGTTTTTTTTTGGTTTTTTGCCATAAAATGTAATTTCACAATATTTTTTTAAGTAGTTTGTAAAAATTAAATTTTTACGAATTCTTTCCGAAATGTAATTACAGTTAAAAAGGCGACAAAGGTAATTACCGTTAAAATGACAAAAAATGTAGTTGTTGCAAAAACAACTGACAATATTTTACTACAAAAAGTTGTAAGCAACTGTAAAAACTGGAAAAAAAACTACTACGCTCAACAGTTATTTTTTTTTTCGGTATTTTGAAAAGATTTTTAAATGAAAAAAAATCTTTTTTTCTTTCAATTACAATAAAAATTTGTATTTCCTATAATATCCTACTTAAAATGCAAAGTCAAAATTCCAAACCGTACTCCAGTTATGGCGTCTTATTGCATTGGAGGTACATTTAAGTTTTGTAATTATTTGGAAACTATGAACATATCAATAAGAACAAATATAAACTAAACGAGAATTTTTAAAAACTCGATATGATTTTCTATTTTTAAATAACTAACAAAAATTAACTGTTTACTGCAAAATTACTGTTTTGGTATTTTTTACAAAAAATACTAAAATAACTGATTCAGAACATAAAATAGTTGTTGTTGTTAAAAAATACAGTAGTTTTCTTTAGTCGTTTTTTAAAATAGCAGTCAAAATAGTTGTTTTTTTAATTTTCCATAGAAAAACAATTGTAATTGCAGTTAAAAACAACTACTACAGATTACTAAACAAACAGCTGTCATGTAGCAACTGTAAAGCTTTTTTGAGTGTGATTTTTAAGATTTTTTGGTAAAAAAAAATTACATAAATTTTAATCATAAACCATACTTGGAATTTTAGTATTGAGGCCAATGGCTTTGGCATTAGCTTTTGTATTTAAAAATCAATGCTTTTCCCCATGTATGTTGAAAACTTAACTTTTGTAAACCATTTTTAGAAGAAAAAAATATGCTTGTTGTGTTGGCAGAAATTAACTGCCTGTTTTCTATTAAACTCATAGAAATAAACCTGTAAAAATAGCAGAAAAGGCTGCTAAAAATTAGTTAAAAATTACGTTGCAGAAAAACTGCTAAAATTAGCAGATTTTTTTGCTAAATATTGAAAAAATAAAACGGTAAACTTTACGAAATTTTAGTTATATTCGAGTTGAATTTTTCTTAATTGAGAATAGAAATTTACTCTGCTTAAATTAGCAAATACTTTTACTAGATATTTGTGGACTAAAACCACCAAACAAAAACTTTAATATCAACAAAATGTTTGCTATTTTTACCTTAAATTTAGGGGAATGCATATAACAGCATATTCTGCTAAAATCAACGAAAGATTTTGCTAAAAAAAAATTGTAGATTGCTGATTTCAGAATCAAATTTTTTTATTTGCATTAAAAAAAACTGAGAATTTCATATTTTTTATGATTTTTTTGTATACTAATATTTAGCAAATTTTTAGCAGATTAATTTGTTACTTTCATTTAACTAAAACTTAGTTCAAAAATAACTAAATATTTGTAGATTCAACTTATTTTATTAATATTTATCAAAAAAATACTGCTAATTCTGGCAGTTTTTTCTGCAATGCCAGTTTTTACTAATTTTTAGTAGTTTTAGCAAAAAATTGTTTACTAATTCTTTCTCTAGTGTACGAACGAAAATAAATGTTTGTAAAAATAGCGAAAATTTATTTTTGTTTCTAATGTATTTTTGACGAAAGAAATTACTGTCGTAATAAATAAATTTCTATATTTTCCTAATAGATAAACCAGAACTTAATTCGAAATATTTTCTTTTACAGCAAAGAAAACTTTTGACATGCAAAATCATACCAATTTACGGCGTTAGCACTTTGATTTACCTTATTTCTTTTGTTTTAAATATTAAACATTAAATCATATAATATATTGACTTTTTTCGTGCTATTTTGCTAGTCAATTATAGCTTTTTTGTGCGCTTTTAAACTTGCCCTGTTATAAATATATATGAGAGACTAATATACAACTAAATACAGTACATTAGAAAAAAATTATTAACTAAAAATTTAGTTATTTTTAACTGTTTAAAAACAACTAAACAATTAAAAAAAATAGCTGACAAGTTTTTAATTTTAAACCAATGTCAAAATTTGTAAAAACAGTTTTTTTGGTATTTTAAATATATTTTTTTTATAAAAAAATATTTTCTAGAAAGGCTGAGGTTAAGAATATTAAACGTTACATATTCTCTAAAAATTAAGGCTCCATTAGTCTTGCCGTTCCGTGCCGTAACGAATCAGCTGATTTGTTCATGGTTTATGTGAGGTTCGTTTTTGAAAAACGCACTATCCATAAACCAAAAGCAAAACAGCTGATTCGTTACGGCACGGAACGGCAGGACTAATTGAGCCTTTATACCTACAATTAATTTTTAAATCAGACTAGATTAATTTTTTCCTTTTTTATGGACATTCGTCATCAGTGATTTTCCATTTAAATTGTATTATTAATTTGGGTGTTATAATTGTCAGATTGTCCCTATAATATTACAACCTGCCGGCTGTAATAATTGAACCTTCGCCTTTTCTTACATTACAAACTTAACAATACCAACACTAAGAATATTTTTAAAGTAACCACATGTAGGTCATTCAGGTAATGAACGTTAACACTCATTTTTAACTGTAATTGTAGTTGTTTTTCTATGAATAAATGTAAAATGACTATTTTTGGCAGTCATTTAACGCACAATATTTGATAAAAACAAAAACGTGGGTGTAACAATTTTCTAGTAAAGGAATATGAGAAGAATGTTTGTTTCTTATTGTTAATCAAGCAAAGAAAACGGAAGAAGACGCAGTGAAAACTGCTGTACTTTAATATTATTATATATTGTACATCTGGCAAGAGTGATTTAAAAACTATAATAAAATAGATATGTATGTTTTACAACAGAGTAGATTATTATGAAAATAAAATCAAGTTAAGAATATTTACAAAAATTTGTTTTTTTTTTTTAATAATTATTTTTTTTAAGCTAGTAATGTCGTTTTAACTGCATTTGCAGTAATGTAAATTACTTTTTATTTTTTCAGTTATTTAATAAAACGTGCAAACTACTTTTGCTGATTTATTTTTTTCTGGATTTTATTATTTGTATTTTGAATTTTAATCAAATATAAATAAATAAAATAGTAGTTAATTAAATAGCATTGTTAGTTATTTTAACTGTGATTTCAGTTAGTAATGTTTACTGCATTACGTTAGTTATTTTTACTACATTGATAGTTCTTTTTAAGTAGTTAAAAATGACTACAATTTCAGTAATTTTTATGACAAAGACAGTTATCGCCTTTTTTCATACATTTGTAGTCATTTTAATTGTAATTTTTAGTCATTTCTACATTCTGAATTTCCTGAGTGAAGACGCAACCGTTTTAACGAGCACACCAAAGTATGTCCTTCAATGCAATAAACTAACTTGGAGGTTTCTTTCTATGCAGCTTTCTGTTATTGTAAAGGGTCCGCCAAATAACTTTTTTTTTTTTGAAAACGCTATAAAAAAAACTACTGAATATTTTCTCAAATTTATTTTTTATTTGAAAGTACAATCCTTCCGGTTAATAATGGAAAATAATTTTATTCAAATGGCTGCCTCGGCTGGCCATGCAGTATGAGCTTCATCTGAAAAGATGATTTTTTTGGCAAAATCGGCATCGGAAAAAAACGTTATATGGCGGACCCTTTATATTACTCAGAAGTAATAACGCTAACACACACACAAACATTCTATTTTTAGATTTTTTTTTTGTTTATCTTCTAATCTCCTTGACAGATTGACGTATAAAATAATTCGTTCTTTCAATTACAATAAAAATTTGTATTTCTTACTGACGTATTTATTGATGGATTTAGGCTTTGGAAATACAATGAAATTTTCTAATTCTTATTTTCAAACTATGAAGATACACTCAAAAAAGTTTTACAGGAGACAGTAGAATATATTGAAAATGAAAGGTAATATAACTGTAATTTCAGTTAGAAGGCGTCAAAGGTAATTACCGTTAAAATAACTAAAAATGTATTTTTTTAACTGTTGAAATACACAACTAACGTATGTAGTAAAAACAACTAACAATGTGGTAAAAAAAAAACAGCTGTAAAAGTTTGTAAACAAAAGAAAAAATGTATTTTTTTATTAAAATAATTTTTTTTTAAATATTGAAACAAATAACTGTTAAAACAGTAGTTTTTACCCTATTTTTATTAGTTGTTTCAAAAATGTTGAAGTAAAAATGTGTTAGGTACTTTTGCGACATTGTTATTTATTTTTATTGTCTTTATCAACAATTAAAAATAACTACATTTTATGTCATTTAAAGGTAAATAACTTTGTCGTCTTTGTAAATACATTTACCTTTGTTTCAACTGTCATCTATTGACAAACTTAATATTCTTATCCACCGACAAGATTCCTTCCTTAACCATAGAAAGTTAATCCAGGGGGGTTATTATGTACAGTGCACTCGCGATAATGTGAACACTGCATTACGTGAACACCGCTTAATGTGAACACATTTTATTTTACATTGACTACTCTAAAAGGTGAACAAAGTACGAAAGCCCTATAATGTGAACAGAAAAAAGTCAATGTGTTAGTTGGAAATGCGTAAATACGTTAAGAATTAAATTTTTTCTAAGTTTTGGGATTCCCATATTTTAACTGTTTCACTGCATTAAGGACAGAAGATACATAGAAACTATTTTAGTTGCTATTTTTATTTATTTTTATTTTATTTATATATACATATGTAGTATTTTTACATAAATCTTCATACAAATGTATGTAAATAATGTTCTTAATAAATCGTTTACTTCTTTTATTCTAATAAAATGTCAATTATTATTTTAATACGTATAAGTAGTCTAAACTTATGGCATTATTGATACATTTTGCCTTAAATTTTTGGCATTCGGAAAGGTGAACAGCTCACAAACGTGAACACTCCCGGTTTTAATTAGTACACGTTATCGCAAGTGCCCTGTAATTCGATTCGAAAAATTTTGTTCGAATTCGGAAATTTTAAAACTCTTGTAAAATTATATCCGTATTGAAAAGTTCAACTTTTTTTACTTTTCGCATTTACTAGATCATTGTCTACACGTTTTCAACATTTTTACCCATTAAAAAGTATTATTAATTACTTTATTTTCAATGTGAAAATTCTGTTCGAATCGAATTTCTTTTCGAATGGTATTACGTAATAACCCCCCAGGTATTTTAGACCTATATGTGTTTTTTAAATTTTATTTCTTGATATTAACTTTAAGTTGTTTTACTATTTTTAAAAGAAAATTATGTGCTATTAAAAATAGCGTTAGTATTTTTTGTTTTCTGTCAAACATAGAGTCAAAGTAGGATTTACAAATTATTCTTAAAAACTTTTATATTGAAATTACAAACGTACATACATATATTGCTAAATTTGAAATGAAAATAAAGAATACTACTACTAGTGTAATTTTTAAGTTAAAAAATGTAGCAAAAATAAGATTCACTTTCTAGAGTTAACTACTTAACTGCGTAGTCAAGATTAAAAAACTACGCTTGTTGCGTCGAAAAAAAAACAAATGATGCACTTATGTGAGCTGGACGTACATATATATACGTATGAAAAAAAGTTCTTGATTTTTCAAGTTTAGCGCAAAATAGTTTAAAATGGGGAATGAGGTTCTTTCATAGAGGTGCATCTAGGTGCGGAAAGCTTTCTGTCTGCTATTCACTTGGGAATAGCAAGAAGCGATTCCTTTATTGAAAAATCTAAGCAGCTCACTACGTCCGGTTTCTAGTAAACCACGTATTCCCTGGAAATGTCGTTCAAACACCCGTTTGTCGGCAGCTAAAGTGAGAAGGCGGTCAATTGATGCCCGACTGGCAATAATATCAATGCGTCTCGGGTAATTAGGTCACAATAACCGTGACTGAAACTCATTTGATTTAAACTTCACCTGCCTAGAGGTTGTTGGCAGCCCCAACACTAGGATCGGATGCTGTGGTCTAACCAATCGCACATTTTAAAATTAAAAGGATTAACGAAACAACACAAATACAAACGGATTTAACGGCACAACCAATTGGCTATCGAATAAGGACAAGAATCGGAACATGGAACGTAAGAACTATGTTGCTAGAAGCTCCAATGGGAGTAATGTAATTATATTAATTATAAGTACATTAACTAAAATAAAAAAAAAAAAAAAAAAAAAGTTTAAAAAGTATTACACTTTCCATATAATTATACATATTTAATAAAATATAATTTAGTTAAAATATAACAGGACTTATTTCAACACAATAAATATATTACTATTGGAAATATTCGCAGTTTTAGGAGAAACTCCTAATCGTGGACTTGGGTCTCAATTGGATATACGTCTCACGCAGTAGAGGTTAAAATCTGCTGGTTACACAGTGTAACTTACACTACTGTGTAGTTTCTTGAAAGTTTTTATTTGTTTGTCAATGTACTGTTCATACTAAATGAGCAAAAACTTCACAAAGAGTAGAATAAATTATCAAGAGACCTTTAAACAAAATAAATAATCTTGTCAATGTTCAGAATTAGAATTTAATAAAATGAAATTCATTTTAATAAGAACCCCACGGCATATTAATTAAAATTAAAAATATTAAACATAAAGTGTACCAGTCCTTGATCAAATGCCACTAAAAGGTATTAAAGTATTGGAATTTGCTGGTTTAGCACCAGCACCATTTTGTGGAAAAATCTTGTCAGACTTTGGAGCAAAGGTTACAGTTATAGATCGAGTAAGTGTTTTTTTTTTTTTTTTTAATATAATTTTACTAAAATTGATGTGTTTTACCTAAACAGGTACCCGATAATCAATTGAATTTTATGAATCGTGGCAAACGTATTTTAGCCATTAATCTTAAAAAACCACAAGGACAACATTTAGCACGCCAGTTGTGTAAAACACAAGATGTTTTAATAGAACCCTTTCGTCCAGGTGTTATGGAGAAACTAAACTTGGGTCCCGAACTTTTATGTAAAGAAAATCCTAGACTTGTATATGCCCGTTTAACGGGATTTGGTCAAGAGGGACGTTTGGCAGCTCGTGCTGGTCATGATATTAATTATGTTGCCATATCGGGTGTTCTCTCAATGTTAGGACGTAAAGGTGAAAAGCCTTTGCCTCCCGTAAATGCTCTAGCTGATTTTGCTGGCGGTGGTTTAATGTGTGCCTTAGGTATATGTTTAGCTCTGCTAGAGCGACATCATTCTGGCCGTGGCCAGATTGTGGATTCAGCTATGATTGATGGTGCTGCCTATGTTGCCAGTTGGTTATATATGTCACGTAATATACCCACCCTATGGCAGGGTGGAGAACGTGGTACAAATACTTTAGATAGTGGTGCCTATTACTATGATACCTACGAGACTAAAGACGGTAAATTTATGTCGGTTGGTGCACTGGAATCAGAATTTTTTGAGTTATTTAAAAATAATTTGGGATTACCTGAACTATCACAATACATTACCGAAGACTGTGATAAAGAAGCAGCTAAAGCTGCTGTTACTAATGCCTTTTTACAAAAAACACAATCTGAATGGTCTGCTATTTTCGAAAATATCGATGCTTGTGTTTATCCAATCTTAGATTGGTCTGATGTTATGGAACATGATCATAATTATTCGCGCAAAGCTTTTGAAAAATTAGATGATGACCTATTGGCTCCTCAGCCAGCACCCCGTTTAAGTCGTACTCCTGGAAAATTAAGTACTCGTCCTAGTTCTTCGGTACAAGCTGAAAAAGAAGCTTTGGATTTATTACGTGATTTAAATTTAAGTGCAAAAGAGCTTCAAGAGTTAGTAAATGATCACATATTGATACTGCCATCATTGCAAGCTAAATTATAAACTTAATTTAATGGGATGTTTATGTTTTGACAATTAATTTCTACTTTTTTCATAGATGTGATAGATATAGAAACATGTTTTTTGCTAAGAATTGTGTTTTATTGTATAGGGATTTATGTATGTTATAATAATTTAAATTACGTTTGTATAATAAAATATATAAGAAAATATGTTCGACACCTGTTGAAACTGTCCTTTATATGTCAAGGTTGTATAAATTGAGAGAAACGATGGACAGGGTTAGGTTGACTATACCTAAAGGCTATGACATACAAAATTTCAAGTTGAAACGTCTTGACCAAACGAATTGATTTCCATTTAAAAGTCGAAAAATGAAAAAAAATACTTGAAACTTACAAGAGTTTTTTCACTAATTTTATTTGTTTGCTCATAGTTTTTAAATTTTGGATACACACCATTACAAAATGGAGTCACTAGAGACTTGGGAGCTACAACCACCATATCGCTGATTGATAAAAAGCTGTATAGTGGTTTATAAGTGTAACCAAATTTTTTTCGATTTTTTAACTTTTGCTGTTTTTTTCCAGAGTTTTTGCGCCGTTTAAGTGAATTGAGTTCTGAGAACAGTATTTAAGTTGATGTCAGCGCACCAATAACGGCTCAGGTAGAAAATACGAACGGACCAGTACTGGCGCGGTGTTGTAGACGGTAGTAATTGTACTGGCAAAGTGTCGGATTTTTTACTTTACCGTTCTGGCACGGTGTCAAAATGATAGCACAAATATACGCTTGCCAATAGGTATTTTCCAACGTTGGCTCAGCAATGGAATCCAGTACTTTAAATATGATAATTCAGTATTTAGCCTGTACTTTTTTAGCAAAAGTAAGCAAAATATCCAATATTTATATTTTCTCAGCTCATATAAAAGCTGCGATTTTTATTTTAATTGAAAATTAGTTTCAATTAAAAAAACATTTAAATTATCAAAATTTTCATTTATTACTATAAATTTATCTCATCTTTCTAACTTGGCGTTTTCACGTCAGTAATATATCATTAAGGGAGGTGCAAACATAATTTTGGACTGTGAAAGGCGTGATATAGAAGAGTGTATTTTCTAAAAATCATAACTACATTGTAAATTTTCAATTTTCTGATTAGATTGCGCAGTTTCTGGTATTGAACTTTCGTCAGTGACCGTTTTTTTTTTTTTTTTAATAATGAAATATTTATGTTTTTATTTGTTTGATTGCGTCTATATGAAATTTTCTGTGCAATCACTGACCGTGGTATAGAAAAACTGATTTCTAATGCCACATGCACTCGCACTACACGTTAGACAGAGCGCTTTAGCTCACTGATCTATCGTCAGGTCGAGTTTTGTTGTGATTAAAACTAGTTTTATTCAATACACGGTGTTTTTGTTCTTGCATACATAATCTTAGAAGTACAACTCCAACAACACAACAGTTCTATTTTTTTTTTATTTTTTTTTTTTTTTGAATGAGCATAGGAACTGTGTACTGGTATCTCTAGACCATACCAAAGCTTTTGATCGTCTAGATCACAACATTCTTATTGGAAAACTGAAACGAAAACTTGGATTTTCGGTAATGGCTTGTAAATTGATACATTCTTATTTGCAAGGGAGGTCGCAGTTTGTAAAAGTAAAAGGAATTGAGTCTAGTATTATTCACACATACTCTGGAGTGCCACAGGGCTCGGTCATTGGACCTATTTTATTCTTACTTTATTTAAATAAAATTGTTGATTGCTTGGATCTAAGCGTGGTTAAGCCATTTATATTTGCAGATGATATTCAATTGCTATTTGGCAACTGCAGAGAATTTCCTGAGGTACTGACAGCGGTAATTAATTTTACACTTGATAGATTAAATAACTGGATGTTTAGCAACGATTTTTCTATTAACTATCTATCATGTTTCGTAATCGTTTTTGCAGAGTAGATTATCCGGAAATACATTTTGCTGGTACAAAAGTTGATTTTGTCGAATCGCTTACGTGCTTGGGTGTGATAATTGATGAATGTCTGAATTTCGGCCAGCATATTGACTCCATCTCCGCTAAAGTTACATTAGGTCTTAGAAAATTATATAGTTGTGGGCTGCATCTTCCATTGGGGGTAAAGTATATTGCAGCGTATGTGTTGTTAATGTCTCATGTCAATTATTGCAATGAGATTGATTCTGGCACATGGGGTTATAATTTGACTAGGATTGAACTTATTGTTAAAAGAATTGTGAAATTTGTGTATGGTGTTGGTCGTCGTGATCATGTTTCTGCGGCTGTGAAAAGATTTCTGGGTTGTTCATTTAATGACTACTTGCGGTTAAGAAATTTGTTATTCTTTTACAAGATAATGTACTATGGAGTTCCGTATTATTTATATTCAAGATTCACATTCACGAGATATACAACAACGCCACGTATTGTTGAACCCCTTATTTCATGTAGGATCTTTGCTCTATCCTTCATTATTAGAACTTGTAGGGATTGGAACTACTTACCATACCATTTGCAAAATTTCACGTTAACACCTGGTACTTTTAGGCACATGCTTTTAGCTTACTTCCGAAGTAATTCATAGTTGTATCATTTTATTTGCCTCTTATTATTAAAAGTTGTGATCGATAGGGACTTGATATATAATGACGTGTCTCTGCCATATCCAAAAAATTTAAATTTAAAGCATACGATTTGAAACATTAGACACTTTTTCTTTTCTTTTTTTTTATATAATCCTGTTTCAGGGATATTTCTTTTTTTTTGTATATACGGCTATTTACATATAACATAAGAAATTTTGTAAATATTTATATGAATTTGTACAATGTATTAACAATGCACTTTGGCCTAAGTGGCTTATTGCGTTGCAAATAAATAAATAAAAAAAAAAAATTATAATGTCACGGTTACCATATGACAATTTTAAAAAATGGTCAAAAACTACGATATTTTTCCAAAAAAAAAAATCAAAATCGGTTAACATGAAAAAATTAGTTTTTATACATTTTAAGTAAAGATTTGTTCATAGGATTATACAAAAATTTAAATCTCAACCGTCTAGGATTTATATCCTGTTAAAGATTCAACTTTGGTTGCTAACTAGAAGGCACTTAAAAGCAACAGTTACAAAAACTGCTTAATGATGCATGGCTTTACATAACTGTAAAGTTTGGTTGAAAAATTGTCTATGATGTGCCATTAATGAGTTAAGAATATTTTTATGTGGATTCAGTACTCAGTACTGCGAATTATTTAGAGCCGATGACTTCAACTAAATGATTTTAACGACTTTTTCAAAACTTCGCTTGACCAAAATACAACTTGTTTGTCACCAATTTGCGCATTGATTTATTTTTGCCTAGAAATTCCCTTGATAATAAATAAATACACAAGTATTTTCGTTTGCGTCGAAAGAAAAAAAAAGAATCTTTATTTTCACACACTTTTATACGTACAAACTATCAGTCATACAAATTACAATATATTTTTTCTTATAATTACTAAAATTTTAATATTAGTTTTATATTTTAGTTAAAAATGTAAGAGTACAGTGGAAAAGGCTGAATTTAATATGGACGTAACAAATTATAAAGAAAAAATAATAGAAAATTTAACACAACATTTGTTGTTAATTTTTTAATAACTACAATAGAAAAAGATATGTAGAGGAGATAACAAAGTGTATCATAGAAGAAAAAAAAATTTTTTTTGTCTTTTTTTATATTTTAATTAAATTAAAACTAAATATGGAGAACAATCACAATTAAACACACACAATCATACAAAAATATATAGTAGCGATGAGTTTTGATACTACAAAACGTTTAAAGTCGATCTTATTTTATTGTAGCAAATTAAATATTTAGACTAGTCGGTGATATTGTAAGAAAACTAGTTAAGAGAATTTTATTTTCTATTCAATTCGATATGCAAAATATTTCTGCACATTTTTAACGCAATACAATTGTTACGATCCAAAACAAAAATTTTTTTGAAATAAATTTTAAAAATTTTTTGAACACTAATTTAATCTTTTTGCATTTGTTTTCGAATTTAAACATTATTTTCAAATAAATTAATATAATAACGAATAAACCAGTAAAATTTGTTTAACGAATTCGTTTCTAAACCATTTTTAATTATATTTTAGAAGTTTTCACTTGTATTTCAGAAATTATCAATTGAATTTCTTATTTATCATTTGAATTTAAGAAACTATGTATTGTATTTGAGATTTAACAAATGCATTTCAGAAAATATAAATTATATTTCAGATTTAACAAACGTATTTCAGGAAATATAATTTGTATTTCAGTTTTATCAGTTGTTTTTCAGAAATTAACAATTGAATTTCAGGAATTTTCAATTGTATTTCAAGAATTATGAATTGTATTTCAGGAATTATCAATTGTATTTCAGGAATTATTAATTGCATTTCAGAAATTATCAATTGTATTTCAGAAATTGTATTTCGGAATTGTAGGCTTTAAAAATAATTGTTAATTTTATTTCAGAAATTATCAATTATATTTCAGTAATAATAATGTATAACTTTTGAGAATTACTGAAATACAATTGATAATTTCTAAAATACAATTGATAATTTCTGAAATACAATTGACAAATTTCTGAAATACAATCAATAATTTCTGAAATACAACCAATAATTTCTGAAATACAATCAATAATTTCTGAAATATAATTGCTAATTGCTGAAATACAATTCATCATCTATGAAATACAATTGACAATTTCTGAAATACAATAAATAATTTCTGAAATACTATTGATAATTTCTAAAATACAATTGATCATTTTTGAAATACAATTGATCATTTCTGAAATACAATTGATAATTTCTGAAATACAATTATTAGTTTCTGAAATATGTACAATTTATAATTTATAATTGATAATTGTATTTTAGAATATTACTGATGATATAATTATAATAATGATAATATAATTTCAGATAATTACTGAAATACAATTGATACTTTCTGAAATACAATTGACAATTTCTGAAATACAATCAATAATTTCTGAAATAAAATTATTAATTCCGAAATACAATTGATAATTTCTGAAATTCAATTGATAAATTGGAAATTCAGTTGATAATTTCTGAAACACAATTGATAAATATGAATCACAATTTATAATTTATAAAATACAATTGATAACTTCTGAAATACAACTGATAATAGTTAGAATTTCACAATGAAATGCTAATTACTATTTTGGTAGTTTGCGTTTTTTTTTGTTTTGTTACGTTTAAGTCCTTAAATAGAGTATAGTTTATTTCGTTGCTATTTTATTGTGTTCAGTCCTCATTATTAATTAAGTCAAATTTGTTGTTAACCATTTTTGGTCCGTTTTTTTTATGTTATAAGTCTATATATTTAATTATTGTATAAATGTTTGTAAGGTCTGCTGTCGTTTTTAACATACACACATACATACAACAGAATCTTACTATATAGATATATGTATTAAATAAAGTCACAAATCATGCATATTACACAGATTCATATTTTTTTCATACTATTGTTTGTTTTATGTTTAAATACTACACACATGGAATGATCAGCACCCGCACTTATGTTTAAGAAGCATCATTTATACTTAATTTTAACTATTTTTTTTTTTTAAGAGAAATTGAAAATAAAAATTTCATAATCTTTTGCACAATCTCACATACGTTTAATTTTTCATGGAGTATAGGTACATCATTTATGATCGAGTTTTTCTTTTGTTATAGGTGTAAATGAAACCAATCACCATCATCATCCTCACCATACAGGCTTCATTCATTCTACTTTCATTTTTTTCTAAATTAAGTTTACACAAGAGTTAATTAATTCATCAATACATCAGTCATACATTAATGAAAAAAGTTTACACTTTCTTTTTTTAAGACACCTGTAATGTAAATTTAGAATAGAATTATTAGAAAATTTTTTTATTTATAGAAATTGTTTAAATAAAATATTATTTATTTAGTAACTCGAATATTTAATAGTTTAATATTATGTATTAAATAGCACTACACAATACAATTTAGTTTTTAATACCTATAACATAGTTACGATCTTAACAGCCTTTAACATAGATCACATAGATATCTTACTCTTCTCCAAACACCTTTTTTCAACACACATTTAAATATTTTTGTAGTCATAGGGCGCATGTCCAATACATCCTTATTAGTTATATCCAGTGACAGCAATGTCAAAGATTAAAATATCTATGTAATATTAAACTCTTATACTACAGAATTTTTGTTTGAAGCTAAATAACTATTTTGACTACAGATACTTATGGGCATCTAAAAAAAAAATAATGGTCAAACTAAAAAAAAAAATAACATATTTCGAAAATCGATTTTTTAAAACGAATAGGCAAAAATCCATTATTTCGTTTTATTCTAAAAATTAAATGAAACTACGGAACAAATTTTATGTGTCTAGCTCAGCTATGCCCACCCCATATGCCCGCGAGCGAAAACAGCTTTTTGTGCTTTCACATGTACACATAAAGAGCTTTGTGCTTTCACACATACGCGAAATCTACACCGATAAAATTGAATAGTCGCATAGTTAAAAAAATTCTTAGTTCATTTTAAATAAATTAATTTTAACTATCTTGATCATTAATAAATATTTGTTTTTTGTGTCAAAAATTTTTAATTGTCTTAATAAATATAACGAATTTTCGTAAGCATAGAAAATTTGACTTTTGTTTTAAAAATTGTAAACTTTAAATTTAAATTTAAAATATTTTAATTGAAAAAACTTAAATTTTGATGAAATTATAAGTATAAAGTTTATACTTATCTTATACATCCATTGTTTATACTATAAACAGTGAATGCAACATTTAAATGAGTATTTGTTACTACTAGTATGGTTAAATTATAAATCAACTAAGAAATATTTTGGGTGTAGTGATAAACAATAGGATGGGCCGAAATGCACACATAAAGAGCTTTGTGTACTCGAAACCTAGTAATCAATCGGGTCAGCTAGAAAATATTTGTGCAATGCTTGCGTTTGGTTTTGTTTTTTTAACGACTGTTGATCAGTTGTCATGCAGACTTCATGCGAGAAGGTAGTACACGCAAATCAGAAAGTGAAGTACAGTACTGTCAAAATGTTTAATGAGGTTTGGAAAAATGATTTTTTGTTTACACAAAACAGCGTTGGCGAGCCAGTATGTTTGGTATGCCCAACGCAATGTTAAGCGTATTCATAAATTTAATGTCGAAAGGCATTACAGGTCTTGCCATAAAGAATATTTCGATATTGTAGATGCGGAAAGAGAAATTTTAATTGCTAATTTAAAAAAACATTTGTTGCAGGAAACATTGTAAATAATGATGTTGAAAAAGCGTCTTTTATTGTTATTTTAGAAAAAGTACCATTATCAAGGAACACAATTACCCGTAGGACAGAAGAAATTAGTTCGTATATTTTTTCCCTCACCAAGAACCGACATAAAAATTGTAAATATTTCGCTCTATGTTCTACAAAAGTTCTACAAAAGCGGCCCATCCTAATAAACAAAAGTAACAATAAAAGAGCTTTTACGCGTACCCAACACACTCGAACAAATCGCATACATTGACGTTGGGCATAGCTGGTCTAGCTTCATTGATTTAAAAGCTATACTTCTTTTTCCAAGATCAGTGGAGTGTAGATAAAAAAATATCGCGACCATATTTCAATGTTCAACAGTTTATGCATATGATGATTTTTTTATACATATATATAACCTCCTATATGTTTTATAAGCATATTTATTTTTGCATTAATTTTTTTTTTTAATATTTTTATTTTAATATTTTTATTTTTAATATTTTTTCAATGTTGTCTACACTAGGAGTATAACTTTTTGGTGGGCACAACCGTTTTGGCAATTTTTCACTGATAATAAAAACAATTGTTTTAAATCAATTTGGAAAAAGCCTAGTCACCGAAAGCGATTTCGAGAATGTTTTGATATTTTCTATTCTTTATTTAACAAATATTTTATTGTATTAACCATTTCGTCGACAATGCACAAAAATATTTTTTTATTTAAGAAAAAATAAATTTTTGGCCAATAGAAAAATGATGATCAAAATGTCCGTAAAACTTGAAAAAAAAAGTTGCAAGATAAACTTTTAAGAAAATAAACATTTTGAAACGTACACCAAAAACTTAAAAACTACCCTCAGAAAAAAGTTAGTAGAAAAAATTTTCAATCGCGCTTTACTAATTTTGTACTAATTTCTAGTACAATTTTTTATTTTATTAACATTTTTGCTATTCTCATTTTACAAATTACTGAATTTTGTACTAATTTTTGTTGCTAATTTTAGCAAAATATTTTACTAATTTTTGAAAACCATTTGCTAAATTTAGCAAAAATGTTGCTAATCACAAAAAAAAAATATATATTTTAAACCAATAAAAATTTTTATTACGAGTTAAAATTAAAATAATGTTTATCTATTAGGAAAAAAGTGTAAGGATTGAAAACAGGGACCGTAAGTATTGATTATTGTTAAATCAAAAAATCAATCACTTAGAACAGACATAAAACAAAATTTATTCCACCATTATTATTATTGTTTAACAATCTTTGCATATCCGTCATGATTTTTAAATTTTTAATTTTTAAAGTTTTCTTCAATGGTAATGATTATTTTTGAGTTATAATAAAAAAAATTAGCCATAATCATTATTTTTGAGCAAAAAAAATAAAACTCAAAAATAATCATTATTTATGATTTTTATTTTTTTCGCTCAAAATAAAACTCACTTTCAATTTACGACTTTATATATGATGCACTTACATATTTTTATGCATATGTATATATATATATTTACACCTACATGAATACCCATAATATAATTTGTACTTAATAATTTTGTTACTAACTGTAGTTTTGAAGTTACATACTTATGTATGTACATACGCATGTACATACATATGCATTAGGCATATAACTTTTTAATTTTTTTTTGAAAATATCACAATTGGCATACCAATTGGCAATATCACGCACCATCAGTAATATTTGTACAGAACGTGCAATAGAAACTGAACAGGATATATATCCATTTTGCAAATATACACGTACTTTAAATTGAAAGTGAGTTTTATATTAAACGAAAAAAATAAAACAAATAATGATTATATTTGAGTTGTTTTTTTTTTTTGCTCAAAAATAATGATTATGGCTGATTTTTATTAATATTACTCAAAAATAATCATTATTATTGAAGAAAATCCTTAAAACTCATAATATAATCATTATTGTGTAATTTTTATTATAAAACTCATAATGATTACGGTCCCTGATTGAAAAACACAGTCGTTTTATTTTACTTTTTTAATTTTTATTCTGTGAAGTTCTATTGGATGTACTAAAGTTTAGCAAAATTTTTGCTGATTTTAGCAAATTAATTTTAAATTGCAGTTTACTGAAATTTTACTAAAATTTAGTAGCCGCTACTAACTTAATTTACCTACAGTTCTGCTAAATTTAGTTAAAAAAAATACAGCAAGGCTCAAAATAGTTAAATTTCCCGTAATAACAGTAAAATTTTCAATAGAAATTAGATTTAAAAAAAAAAAAAAACTTTTTATTAGATATTTTTGCCGGTTACATGGTTTTTATTACATTTTTTAATATCATCTAAATATTTTTAATTTAAAAAATTCAGGCATATTCGAGTTACTAAATAATTATATTTTACACTAATTTTACGTTTATAATTTAAGACAACTTACATTCAAACATTTGTCTGCTTTGTTTGCATAATTTAATCCATTAGCAGCTTTAGTAAATATTTCTCTTTCGACGTTTTTTTAAATTTATTAAATAAAGTGTAGTTTCTTATCTAACTGTAAATAGAATTTTTAAAATGACATCCATTCCTGGTTGTTTTCATACTAATTTCACAAACCATTCATCAACATACTACAAAATACAATCATACTAAAGCCATCTTTATAAAAGCAAAAAAAGTTATTTCAGTTATATGAATTTGAAAAATGACATCATAAAAACATGATTATCGAATTTCCCATTAAAATTTTAATTTTATCTAGTTATTAACGGGACATATTGATAATGAGACTGAAATTATAAAATTTAAAAACGAATAGTTTTGGTCATAGACCAATTACCAAGGACTATTATTTGTGACGTTACCCAGAACAATAACATTTTAAAATAGAGAAACAAGGATGGACATGGCCGACCTTAATATTCAGTAAACCATTTGATTCACTTAATCTTACCAAATGTCCCTAAAATTTCATTAAAGATTAGATATTAGTTTTTAAATTGAAATACAAAAACTCTTTTACATTCTCCAAACCAAAATATGTTAGTGTGAAAATATGTTATTTATGCCGAATATTAGTTTCTTATTACGTTTTGTAAATTCGTAAATATTATTGTTCTGTATTTTATCAAAATGGGCAACCGAAAAAAAAACCTATACGTATAGCAAACCTTGTATTATTATATTAAACCATGGTTTTGGTAAATATTCGTTTGTATTAAAACTGGCTAAAGAAATGAACTGAAAGAACTTTTTTCTTTTTTAAGGCCTTTTTTCGTTTTTTTTTTTTTATCAAATCTGAAAAAAAAAAACATTATATGGGCTTAAAAGATGGTATGATGTACACAATACTTAAATATTATTTTTTTTTTTTTAATTTAAGTAAAAGATCTTAAACGGTTATTTTTTTTAATTTGTTACTAATTTCTTTTTTAAGATTTTTATAATTTTTAATTTGAATAGTGTTTTAAAGTGTTCGTAAAAAGTCTCGTGAGTTTGTTCGTAAGTATGTGTGTGTTAAAGTATGGTTTTATGCGGAGGTATTAAGAATTTCAAATTTTCTCTCGAAATTAAAATATTTTGCATTTGTTATATGAATAACAAACGGTAGACAAAATTAATGTTGGTATTTGTTATCATAGGAATTATGAACCAAATTCAATCGGCTTTGTTATAGAATTTTTTTATCAAAGTCGATTCGCAGCCGAACAATATTATTGATAATGTTCTGGTTGGTTAAGTTTTAAAAATATAGATCGTCTGTTTTCTTTTTTTTTTTAAACAATTTCAAAGAAACATCGCAAGTGTGGATTAAATTTGAAACTCAAAACCCTTTTATTTTGTTTGCTTTTTAATAATACAAATAAAAAAATTTAATTTTTACGGTATTTAGTAAATTTATTGATTGTATATTTAAAGATTGCTTGCTGTTGTTTTTATTTGTTATTGATAACTACATATAAATGTATGATTGGAGTTTTTTTTTTTAATTTCTGAGGTAATAAGAAGTGAAAAATTAAAATTTGTAAACTATTTGTTTGTTAAAGTATTTTGTAAGCGTCACTTTTGGAATTAACAAAAAAAAAATTAACAGAATGGACACTGCATGATTAATTAATAAATAAGTAATACTTCATGGAAAATAAAATTTCGAATTAAATTAATCAAAGTCAAAAAAAAATTAAATAACACTATAAGAGATGTGCGATGGTCATTAGTTTTTCAAATTAGTTGAAGTTCTGATTACATAATTAAAAATTTGATAATTCAATATTATCCTGATTAACGCCAATTTTAAAATATTTAATTTATCAATTGCTAACTATTTTCTTGTTATGTGTTATACAAAAAATGTAATTAAAGTAAACTTAAAATGTATTTAAATCAATTAAAATTTTATTGAATTCATTAAAATTTTAATTAAAAATATCAATTCAATTAAGTCTTATTAAATAAATCAATAAGTTTTTTCATTTAATTAAAATTTGTTTAACAATTTAATTGATTCAAAAATTTTTTTTTATTTATTTCATTAAAAATTGAATTGAAAGTTTAATTGATTTAATTCAATTATAATTTAATCGATTCAATAAAAAAAAAACATTAATAACATTTAATTGATTCAACTAAAGTTTTAAGTTATTTAACTAAAAATATAATTGAAATCAATTAAAGATTAATGGAATTAATAAAAAATTAATCAATTCAATAAATAATTTAATCAATACAAATAAAAAATTCAATAGCTTTCATTAAAATTGAACTCAATGAACTCAATTTTATGTATTCCGAGTAAAAAAGTTTATATATAACCTGGATATATATCCAGGTAGAAATTGCCAACCGTACAAAAAAAAAAAAAAATAGTACTGGCAAAACACTGCTATTTTTGTATAACCCACGGTACAAATAATATTGTGGGCAAACACTATTTAGTTTTCAAAGCATGTGTTTTGCCAGTACCACCTGCAGAATTCGTTGTCAATATTGTGTTTACCAATATTACAACCAATTAGAAAAATAATTGGTTTAAATATAATTATATATGAACATATATGGCAACATATACAATTAGATATATACATTATTTTTTGCTGGGCAATCGATTGAGACTATTTATTTTAAAATCGGAGAGGGGTCGTCCAAAAGGTGATCGCTTTCATATGGAATTGCCCTATAATTATACAATTAGATATAATTATATCTGTTATTGACTATTTAAAAATTGGTTTATAAGTGTCATAAAATTATATATATAACTACCGAGGCAGAAAAATACAATCGGCACAGTGTTGGCAAAGTGTAGGCGACGTCGGTTATGCATTGGCAGAATGTGTGATTAACAATCTTGACAATATTGTCTTGTTACCCGATTGATAACAATGTCAAACCGTTGGTTTAAGCGAACTTGCAACCGTCGGCATAACGTTGGTAGCTTAAATTAAATTCATTTTGAGAAATATGTCTAATAAAACACATTTAAAAATCAGCAATACAGTTCGGTCTTAGTCATATACATTATATTTAAATGTGTGAAATATAATAACATATTAAAAAAAATGCTTTTAATTCGTTGTAAAATTGGTAAAAACAATACTGGCAAAGAATTTTGAGTCTCGTACTGGCAAAGAATTTTGCGGGGCGTACTGGTAAAACACGTGCTATGCAAACAAAATAGTGTTTTCGTAGTACAATATTAGTTGTACCTTTTGTAATTTTTAGCACGGTGGGTTTTACAAAATAGCAGAGGTTTGCCAGTACTAATTTTTTATTTTTTTTTTGGTACGATTGGCAATTTTTGCCTGGTTATATATGGTTAAATACATGACTATATTTGCTTTATACAATTAATATAATTTTATATAATTATATAAAATTATATAACCAAATAATATTGTACCACGAAAACACTATTTGTTTGCAAAGCATGTGTTTTGCCAGTACCACCCGCAAAAATTTTTTTCCAGCATTATTTTTACCAATCTTATAACCAATTAGAAGCATTTTTTAAAATTATTTTATTTCACACATTTAACTATGATGCAACCAGTATTGCAGCTTTTTAAATGTGTTTTATTATACATATTTTTCAAAATTAATTAAATTTAAGATGTTTTAAAGGCACGTTATGCCAACGGTAGCAAGTTCGCTCAAACCAACGGTTGTCCACTGTTATCAATCGGGTAACAGGACAATACTGTCAAGATTGTTAATTCCACATTCTGCCAACGCAAAACCGACCGTCGCCGACGCTTTGCCAACACTGTGCCGATTGTATTTTTCTTCTCTAAGCACTGCAAAATTAAGTCTCTGTACTCTTTAGTAACAAAAATCGGGATATCTTACTAGACAACTACAAATTTGTTATTTTTTCTATGAAATCGCACATCCTCATAAATAATTAAATTTAGAAATTCATTTTATCGAAAATCTACGTATTAAATGTTCTTAGAATAAAATGGAATTGATTAGAAAAATTTTTTAATAGTTTTTGACTTTGATTAAAATACTTTAAAAGTTTAATAGTATTTTTTTATTGTATAATTTAATTTTTTTTTATTTTATTAATTAATAATCATATAATTACAAATTATATAGTATTACCCTAACCGAGTACTAGCTAATATGGCCTTCGGCGCGTTGTAGCGAAAACAGACCAGTGCATCTGGTGGGAATCGAACCCACCACCTACGCACAGATAAGCTAGCACGCTACCAACTAGCTACCGGGGCGCACTGTAAATTTAAAATCTTCATATCCATTCTGCTGTAATTTTTTTTTTTTGTTATAATTGTTTTTGTTTGGAAATTTTGATTTTATTTTGTATTGAGTTTAATATTTACCTAATATAAATTTAACACCAAAAAAAAAAAAAAAAACAGTTGTAAATTGCATTTTCTTTAATAGTGTATGATGTAAACATTTTGTTTTGTCCCTTAATGTGTAAAAATTGTATAAATTCCGTGTATTTTTTTACGTTAGTTTTTTTTTTTTTTTTTAATTAATCTAAATTCTAAATTTGTACGAGGCATTAAGTCGTCATTTTAAGTCATTTATTTTATTTAATTAGTTTTTGCGGATCTTCCTTCACAATATTCTGTTAAAAGTTAAACTATTTAGTTAACTTTTTCAACAGATGATTGTGAAATTGATCCCCTAGTTTGTTTATTTGTTTGTTAAGTCGTGTTTTAATTGTTTTATGTTTTAATTATTTTTAATTTTTTATTTTAGTTTCACTAGAGTTTTATTCTTTTGGCGAATTTCAAATCCGTTTAAAATCCTTTATTGTTATGGTTTTTTTTTTTTTGAGCTAGTAATTATTTTTTTACTACACTAAACTTATAAACTAATTTGTTAAGTTAAATTTAAACTTACAATTAATATCACACAAGCACGCACGCGCGCATTATAAGTCTTCAATCAGAAATCAATAGAAATCATATAAAATCATTGTTGAATATACGAACACACACAGAAAAAAAATATTTCAAGGCGGCGGACAATAAGACTTAGTATTGGACAAGACATACATTAGTTTTTTAAGGAAAGGGATTTTTTTAATACATTTTTTTTTTTAAATCATAATCAAATTTAGTACAGTGTGTTTAACAAAATAAATTAACCAAAATATTTTTGAAATTATGAATTTTACTTTTTTGCGAATAAAATTTAAACACATATCGCCTCCTCTCTTGATTTAAAAATACACTAAAATATTTTACGAAAATAATTGTTAGTATGCATTTACTTTTTTGTAGTAGATTTATATTGCAGACTATTATATCGCATACCTAGTTCAAAAGTGACTTAACTCAAAATTTTAGTTTTTCGGGTTTAAACTATGTACAATTTTCTATAAAAAAATTTCAGTGTATTTTGTTGTTGTTAACTGTTGCTAAAAATCACTTATGTCTTTCTTTATATTTTAACTGGTATATGGTTGCAAATATTTTTTTTTGATTTCTGAAAAATGAAAAATTTTGAGTTGAGTCACTTTTGAACTGGGTGTGCGATATATTGTCTTAACAAAATTGTGTCCACAATCTTTTAAAATTTGCGCGATTACCCACCCAAAATTTACATTTTATTATCTGGCAGATGAACGCACAATCTTTTAAAAAAAAGATGTTGTATATTTTTCACTGCTGGTAACTAAAAAGAAACAAAAAACACTATAATACCCTGTTTTTAGATAACGTTTTTCTTCACACGAACGAAAAAAACAATAACAAAATACACGCAATACAAAAACAAAATACATGTAGTCACTCATTCGTGCAACGGCGAACGCCTTGTAAAAACGAGTGCTAAATCTTGTTCAAGTTAGCGGGTTTTAAACAGAAAAACTTTTAATTGCTATTTGATGTTTTCTCCTAAAACTGTGAATATTTCCAATAGTAACAGATTTATGGAGATGAAAAAATTCCTATTATATTTTTAACTAAATTTTATTTCATAAAATATGTGCAACTATAGGGAAAGTGTAATAGTTTTTAAATCATTTTACATTAAACTTGAAAAATCAAGAACTTTCTGCATGCTGAGTAGGTCTCAAAGGGATAAGTACTAGACGATATTAAAAATGACAGTGAAAACTATCAAGATATTAATGATAATCTAGTAGATGGCACAGTGTGACAGTATTTATTGGACCTAAAAGTCTAAACAAGAGATCATATGTAGCAAAACTGCGCACTTAGTTATTCTTTTCAGATCTTTTATTATTTTGAAAGAACTTTTAAGGACTTAAAAGTTGCCCTTATGACATGTTTTTCCAATATTTCTAGCTACATAATGTATCATGACCCCGATATCAAATGAAATGAAATAAGAATAAGAATTTAAATATATCCTTTTCTAGGGGATTCTTTGGAAACTTCAAAAACCTTTAAAAAGCAGAAAAAATTAGAAAATAAAAACTGAGTACGCACTTTTCTTATATATGGTCGTTAGTTACACAACATTTTTGGTTTCCGAGAAAAACGTTAATATCTGCTTTACAGTATTATAAACGCATTGTAAATATGTTACAATCAGTTTTGAAAATAATAAGTTCTGATACACTTGCCGCACACTTACGCTGAGTTGCTTGCATACTTTATAGTTAAACTTTTGAGTAGAGCTTCAAAGCTTAAAAACCAATAGAAATTTGTTTAAAAAATAAATTTTACCAACCCAATTTTGTAGAAAAATAACCACGGGAGCTTAATTCAAGAGAATAAGGGTTGATTACGAAATTTAAAATTTACAAGCCTATTTTTTGAATACTATACAAACCAGTAGTTATAAATTTTAATTATTTTTCCCAAAAGTTTATATGTATATGCTAAATTTTTTATTATATTTATAATCGATTTAGGTCCGATTGCTGAATGTTCAGTTAAAATTTAACAAACAGTTAAATTGAAAATCTATATGGGAAACAACAACAAATGTGTCAGTTAAAGTCCCAGTTAGTATATAATCGAGCCTTAACCAGTTAAAACATGTTGCCGCATATGCTGTTAACTTTACAAGATTTATATTCAAGTTAAAAAAATGCAACTTTAATAGTATATGTGCCATGATAATTTTTATTGCTAGTGTCCGACCAAAGACGTCGGCCAGAAAATGCTTTTCGGTATTTTTCGGTATTTTAAAGCCTTATGGACACAAATTTGACAAATGGAAAAATAGTGAATTTTATCGTTGATCTATAAGTTTATGGGCCATTATTACAACTTGCCAATAGCTAAAGTTCGGATGTTATCCCACAGATTATTAGTTTTTCGTTATTATAAGTGTATATAAAGTGACCGATAAGCTAAAGGGAAGATATTGTTGCCTTTAACTTTAAACGTAAGGTTTATGTGTTTAAAGTTACCACATTTTCTGCTCTATAAAGAAGAAGAAAATACAGAATTTCACAACCGAATTTCACAAGTTGTTTGTATGTAAACAAATAAATAAAAGTACGTTGCCACTACGTATTTTTATAAACCAATTCATAAGCCAATAATCGGTTTTTAGTTTGGTGCTGCCACATTATCAAAAATATTTTTATTTTATTGGGAAGTTGTAATAACGAAAAACATTATAGCTCACTTTATTCCACATTTTAGCTAAAGTTACTTTTTACTAACATTTACTTTAAAGGCAAGTTGTAATAACGGCCCTATGTGTGAGATTTTATTCGTTCGATTTGAGATCATGACAAATTTTTCTCTAAATTAACAGAAAAATTATAATTTTTATATGATAATTTACTTTGACTATTAGAAAAAAAACGCAGAAATATTGTTTATTGGGCATATTAGATGCGAATTTGAGTGTCAAATTTGAAGAAAAGTCCATAGTTAAGAAATGAATTCAGTATTCGGCAGTCAAACATTCGGACAATTCGCAAAACTTCGGCGGACGATTTTTCAACTTTACAGCTAAACTTCGGCTTTTTTCTTACATTTTTTCTCAAACTCGAATTGAACGATTTAGTCCACAATATCCCCAAATACCAAAAAACCGATCAAATATCGTTTTTTGGTCGAAGTCTTCGGTCGGACACTAGTTATTGTAAATTTCTGAAAATTCGTTTTGCATTATTTAAAATAAATAAACCAGGTAATAGATTAAGTTTTCGCAAAAAAAATGTTCGATCAGAGTTTTTATTGAGTATTTTTTTATTTAATTCGTAGCTAAACACACTGTACGTACATAAGGCAATCGGAAAAGGGAGATTTAACACATTCACATTCATTCATAATTTAAACTCACACAATCATACAACTTACCCATACATACACTTAAAATTAACACACTCAAAAATACCAGAATAATTCAATCAGATTCAATCACATAAATTGAATTTTAACATTCACACAAAATGAAAAATGTATATTTTTTTTAAATTATGAATTAAAACGTTTTTGAATATGACTAATTTGGACGATTTTATTTTAAACAAAATAGTCATATTTGATATACAGCTTGTTTTTACAAAAAAAAAAATATTATTGTACAAGAAAATTTATATGGAACACTTTTTTGTAAATTTTAATTTTAATATAAGGTAAACTGTGATTTTTTTGTTTAAAATCAATAAATAGTATTTAATATAAATTTTACTTATCATTTTGTGGTTTGTTTAAAAAACAAGCTGCTTATAAAAATGTTTTAAAACTATTTTTTTTTTTGTTTTTTTTATTATTTTTTTTTGTTATTTAAAAAAGGAAACATACTTATAAGAAAATAAGGGAAAAAAAGTTAAACAAAAAAGAATTAAATTGCTTTTCGAAAAAAAAAAAACTACACCACTTCTAAGTGAATTTTATAAAATGTAATTAGAATTTTAAATTATTTAATTAAAATTCATAAGTTCTGCTGAACAAAAGTGGCCTACTAGGCATATTTTATCACAACCACAAACTTTCTTTCGAGTTCAAACCATGAAAAATTAAACCCTGATTTTTCAAATATCTTCTATTTAATTTATTTATTTTTGATTAAAGCAAGATTTTAAATATCTATTTCTATCAAAAATTTTAAGAACTTTATACTTTAAACCTCAAGCTTCATAAATTTAGAGAAAGATGTTTTTAATTAAACTTGAAAGTTCATTTGAAAAATTAATTTAAAAATTTGTTTAAAAATCTAAATATAATTTTTCTTTTAATAAATTTAGAAATGGTGTAATATTTAATGATGTACTGAGTTTTTCTGTGTTGATTTTATGTATATTATGTATAAAAGGTTTTATGTATATTGTTATTATAAAGAGGGGGTGGGTGGTGGTAGTAATAATTAAATGTAAAAAACAAAAAATAAATACATAGAAAGAAAATAGTTTAAAATTTAAAGATTTTTAATGTTTTAGCAAAATAATAAATATTAAAAAAACCATGTTAACAAAAAAAAAAAAAACTATAAAAAATCGAATAAGTATATAAACAATAGGATCTTAAATAAACACTAACTATTATTTGAATGAATATGTCAATACGATGATATCAAAGAAAAAGAAACTAAATCTGATTTAAATGAGGAAATAAGTAGAGGTTTTTTTTACATTTGAAGAGTTTGTTAGAAATAATTTTAAGTCATATTATTTGTTTAAACACTACAAAAAAAAAATTTGCACCATTATTAAAAAATGTTGATACAAAACGGAGTTTTTTACCTTAATTGATTTTTTTAAAGTAATTTTAATAGCTGAAACAAAAAAAATAAATTTATTATAATATATGATATATAAAACAATTCATTACGAATATTAACATTTAAAGGCCGAATTACTGAATGTCCAGTTAAAACTTAACAAACAGTTAAATTGACAATTTATATGGGACACAATAACAAAGGTGTCAGTTAAAGTCCCAGTTAGTAGCTAACGCGACATTGTGAAAATAAAGCTAACAAGAATTCAATGTAATATTCAAAACAAAAAACGTTTGTAGTTAATTTTTTTCGCAAAATGCACAAAAGTTTTATATAGATTTGCTAAAATTTATCTTGTTTAAAGTTTTGTAAAACTTGTTGATACATTTTTTTTTTTGTTAATTTGTAAGAAAGCAAAGGCGACAAAAATCCGAGGAGCGAAAAAAATATAGCAGAAAAAATTTAGAAAAAGGAAATAGTAGAAACAATTATAAAGTGAAAATTGTTTGTGGTAAGTTCTTGGGAAGATTTTTTGCGGAACAAAATTACGTTCTTTGTTGAGTCGAAGTTTTTTCTCAATACGAATTTTTTTATTTCTGACATAAATAATTTAAAAGTATTATTATTTCTTACAAAAACAGTCTCTAATTTAAAAAATATATTTAGTTTGAAAGTTTAAAAACGTCAATTTTAGACAAAAAACCTTTTTATCTAGATGTAATGACATACAGTGATAGACACTACAATATAATCAATCGGAGAACAGAATGAGACCATTCGTTTTTGTTGTCCATTCATACATTTATTGCTTTTGCATTGCTTTTATTCAACAACAACAGTTTATGCTGTTGCTGTTTATTCCATTTATTATTTTTGTTGAATGCCTTTTCAACATTCATTTTTATAATGCCGTTACTTGTCAAGCAATGAAATGAAATGATGACACATGAATAACATGAAATCAATCACAACATTCGAGTACTATTCGTTGACCTGTAGCAATACAACATGCAAAGTGAAGATATTTTACAAAAAATAAACACCGGTGTTTTTCATGCAATTAAGAAAAAAACTAAAAGTAAAATATGGACAATTTGAAATATGTACACAATTTTTTAATTTTCTTAATACAGTAATATGTTTCACAAAAAAATTTGTTAACGTTTTACTCATTTAACATTGAGACCATTCATACCAATCGTTGTGTATTCGTTGTTTTCGTGAGTGTTAAGTGAGTGTTAAGTGAGGTTAACACTAGACAAGCAATGCAATGCATGGTTTTCGTTACACTCACTTTTCTCAATTTTGTCGATTGTTGCTTTATTGAAATGATGTGAGTTGACAACAATGTACTCATTTTTTGTAATTGCATTCAAAAGCATGAAATAAGCTACTCAAACCGTTCTCTGTAATCAATTGACATTTTTTTTAATTTTGTACATGTTTCATTATTTTTAAAATACAAAATTAAAGCTCAACTGCCTTTTTAAAATGGTAAAATGTTCAAAACACTTTAAAGATTGTAAATGAATTGTACGTTTTAAAATTCGCCCCGTTTTTGTGAAAAATTTGCGAATGCGATATTGTCCTTCTCTTTAATCGCATATATTAAATTAGACTATTACAAACTGTATATCGTTGGAAAGCTTTTGCTATTGTCTATAATGTTGCTTTAATTATATCTTAAATGTTTTGCCGAATTTTGAATGACAGCACCTTAGACATGAAATGGTATTTTATGATGATATATAGGATGATAATATATTTGATATTGGTCTTTCAAAAAGCTTAGACAATATAGACAACAAACTTATTGGATTATATGACGTGACTTGGGCTATATTTCTACCATATAACACCAAGAATCAAAACCGCTAGTATCATCTATTATTGGAGGTGTAATATGAGAATTTGTATTGTATTGGGAGTGAAGACAAGTTCAAAGCAATCAGCGAAGGAATTCACATTTTCTTCTTATTGCAGAGTCGAAGAGGTGATTCGTAATTTGTGTTTTTTTGTTGACTTCCAACGGCTATTATCATTTTTCGTTGTTTGGTCAAGGCTTTGCAGTTAATATTTCAAGGACGATTTTCTAATGCGCTAATTTCACCTGTCGACGAAGATTCTTTTTTTGTTTTATAAGATCTTCGTAGCCATTTTTGCGGCTGATAATAGTGTATCAGAGAAATTATCGATGGCAAAGTGATTTTATTCTTCAGATTTTAATGAGAGATTTTGAGGCATATGAGAGCTGTTATACATTTCATATTTAAGCTAGTTCGTTCTTCTGTTTGGATAGCTGGTCGTTTCTTTAATTGAGTTTGAATGAAAAGTTTCCAACATCAAATGAGATGTTTTCTTTTTATGTTTTTTTTGTGACTGCAAAATCAATTAAATCTAGAGTTTTTCTGAGCTCTATTTCCAACTAAAATTGTTTATACAAAATAAAATAAAAGGACCGCGGGTTGGGTTTTTAATAACAACAACAGAGAATAAAATCACGCTAAATTAGAGATGCATTTCATTTATAACCCACACTTTTTAAATTTTTTATAGCAGGAAATTTACAAAATAAATTTTTTTAAATTTTTTCTTAAATTTTTTCTTAAATTTAGGTACTTAACTAACGAACAAGCGCAATTCTTTGTAGTTCCAATATTATTTTTAGGGGTTAAAAGGTATGGTCAAAAGTAACTGTTAAAATTATATTGGGACTATAAAGAATTGCGCTTGTTAGTTTTGTAACCTCGTCGACTAACGTTTTCCAAAAAAAATAAAAATCGATTTCTTCTATTTGTAATATTTTCATAATCGTTTAAGAAGTAATTCGTATTCATTTTCACATAATCGTTTAAGTAAAAATTTGTAAAGGGTCCGCCATCTAACGTTTTTTTTTCAACTGGTGCTAATTTCGTGAATGGTAACACTTAGCTCATGTCTGATTTGACAGATAATTAGTTTTATCCTTCCGCTGAACGAATATGGTCCGTATGTTCGTTATCTTGTGAAAAAAATGAAAGAAACTGGCATCCTCATCGATAAACCAAAGCGTGAAAAGCCAAAAACAGTGCGTACACCCGAGAATATTGCTGCTGTGGCAGAAAGTGTGCGTGAAGCGCCATCAACATCAATTCGTTCTCAACAATTGAACATTTTGGAGACATCATTGAGACGAATTTTGCATAAAGACCTTGGTATGACGCCATATAAAGTCCAATTGGTTCAGGAGTTCAAAAAAAAAAGTTATTTGGCGAACCCTTTAGTTAAGAGCTTTAAAGTTTGTTTTTAGATATTTTTTTTTTTTGGTTGCCCTAACAATTAGCTTTTAAAATATGTTAGAAAACGTATACAAAAACAAGTTATGCATTTCGACTAAAATTTAACTTTTTAATTTTTCTTATAAATTTGAAACGATTTAAACGAAACGCAAATTATATATTATTGAGTTTTAAATTTTACTCACCTTTAGTATAGATGCAATTTCTGTAAGGGGGACAAGAAAGAAAAAACTCCCCATAAAAATAGATTTAAATTGCAATTTACTGTGCTATTGTTTGGTGATCACGTAATTTTTTAATTTCCTTAGTAGCCCAATTGCATAGAGATTTGGTGCGGGATGCTTTTGAACGTTTGCCTTCGGCTAAAAATTGTGTAATGGTAACATCATCGACCAGTGATAGTAGACGTGGACCAAAGGCAGAGCATAAATCACCAAGAAAACCAGCAGCACTAGCAACCATAGAATCGGAATTATCACCCTCAACAGCAATACGTTTTATAAACATAATAATATGGCTGAGATGAGGTTCCAAATGATAAACATCTGGATTTGGCGTTTGTTCAACACCCTTGAGACCTTGTATAATGCCAGTATAAGCTTCTAAAACACTTTCACGCAACTCATTGAGATATTCAACCATATCATAACTATTGGGATCAACCTACAAACCAAACAAAAAAAAACTTAGTTTATACGAAAATTTTTAATTCCAAATTTTATATAAAAACTTACCTCCAATTGTGAAGCGGCTATTAACATTTTTAAAACAACATTTAAATATTTTACAAATTCTCCTCCAATACTTAAAGCCAAATCACCAAATGCTGATAAAATTTGTGGTTTAACACTACGATGCAAGGTAGGTTCCGATAAATTGGCTAACAATAATGTCATTATCTCATCACAATATGGTATGATCAGTTGTTTTAAAGCCCGCGATATATCGCCCGTTAAACCAACGGCAGCACAACAAACTTGATATTCTTGATGATTTTTCAAACCCATATATAGGTATGGCTTAAAAGCATCCATATATTTAACAAATTTCAACCCCAACAATTCGACCAAAGTTGAGACTGCCAAAAATGCATCTTCTTGTACACCTCCCGATTTGCCAGAGCAAGAATTAAACATGGTTAGCAAAGCATTCATAATAGCATCAGAAATTTGTGGTGCATCGTCTTCGCGTACTTTGCGCAATACACTTTGTAAGGTGGCACATAACAATGATTGCAAATCATTGAACTGATGACGATCATTATGACTGGCAATATGTGTTTCCATTTGTAAAACTTGATTCAAACGTTCCAATATGACAATGGTAGTGCGTTGTACAACCAAATAACAATCCAAGGGAGAATTTTTAATCATATCCATGAGAGCTTCATATGCAGCAGCACGTAAGTTAGCTTGATTACCGTCTTGACGATCCGTTGTTTCCAATAACTGAGTGATTATGTATTCGAAATATGGCGAAAGACAATAGGTTTTGGGGGTTTCACCATCACTGGCTTCAGCAGATTCATAAGCAGCATCAGATAAACCGATAAAAGCCCAGCAAACATTAGCAGCTACACGAGGCTCAGCTTTAAGACTTTGAATGAAACATTCTAAAAGGGGTTGCAAATAAGTTTTGTTGATAGCAGCTTCTGGAATAATCTAAAAAATTACGGAAATGAAGTTACAAATTAGAATACCTTTAAGAAGATAACGGATTTATTTAGAATAGTAATAAAAGTAGACGTTTTTTTTACAATAATATAAATAAAACGGTTTATTTACAATCGTATTAAAAGTGTACCGGTTCAATTAGAATTGCATGGCAAGCGAACCGGTTCATTAAGAATAGTATTAAAAGTGAAACGGTTCATTTGAAACAGTACGACTCGTAAAATATGTTCATTTCTATCAGCAAGATTACCGATTCATTTCAAGTGGCACGAAAAGTTTAACATTCAATGTAAAACAGCATACAAGCTAACCGAATAGTAGCATGTATATTGAATAGCGTGCCGATGCATTAAGAAAATAATAAAAAAAATACATTAATCAGCATCAAACTGATTAATTTGCACATTAAAATTTAAACATTTAATTTAGAATAGCATTAAAATCATACAAATTTATTCAGGATAGTTTAAAAGGCAAAGCGGGTTCTTTTGAAATAGCATGAAGTACGACCCGTTTCATTAAAAATAGCATAAAATGTGAACTGACTCATTCCATATAAAAAGCATCACAAAAAATATCTAATATTCGACCTCTACCCCCCTTCAATGTTCACCAAATTTAATACGGAAGGTAAGTGTCATATAAATATGTCATCAACCAAAAATGTAAGTACATACTCGTTCATATCTTTTTAACGGTTAAAGCTAAGTGATTGATTGATTGATTGATTGATACCTCATTTTAAAGCTACTGTGGTCGTGCTTTAAGTAAAATAAGAAAAAAATAATTCTGTAAAGGTAAAATTAATTCTTAAAAAAAATTTATGTTAATTACAAATTATTCCACTTTGCCGTTGCCAAATTTCAATGTGGAGATTTTACGGTATAAAATGTTATGGACAAAAATCTGAAAAAGTATACTAAATATAGTAGAAAAGAAGATTTACATTAAAAAAAATATTTTATTGAAGAAAAATAAAAATAAAAGTTTTACAAAAGTAGTTGCACATAATTGTCCATATCTCTTTAACGACTTAAGCTAGGAGAATCATTGATACCCCATTTTAAACCAACTTAAATTGTGGTTTTAATGGTACACATAAGTTATTCTCTTCTTGACGGTAAAATGCATTTTTCGAAATCCGTGGATCAAAACGCTGTATTTCAAAATATTAAAAAAAAAAACAAATATATGTTAATTATAAATTATTCTTCTATACCGTTGCCAATTCCCGGTACTCCTTCATGTTCCTGAGTTATCGATTTTTTAGTTAAAGTTTTTACATTTTTATTAATAACTCAGGATACCGAAAGAGCTCCATATCAGGTTTTGCACACGGTATAGGAAAGTAATTTTAATTAACATATTTTTTTGAAAAATTTTAAAATCCAATGTTTTTAAAATACAGCTATTTGAATCATAACTTGTGTGTATCAGTAAAACCATAAGTTGCTTTAAACTGATATATCAATGATTATTAGGCGGGTCGATTTAAAAAACGCTCAACGTTCAAGGAAAATCGTATTCTAGGGATCAAAATAAGAAACTTTGCCGAAGGAACCATACCTCTAAAACGAATTCTGATGTCCCGACTTCTGACCCGTAGGATCAAATTTTGAAAAAGCCCACTTTGATATTTCAGAAAGTAGTATTAATCTCTCCAAGATTATGGAAGCTACTTCTTCTCCGGGAGACGCGCTAGCAGATTAATGCATAAATCATCATTCTAGGTGACCGTTAAGGGGTTAAAATTTAAGTTGAAAAAGGGCTTTTTTAGCCGTGTTTTTATAACAAAATGTACAAATCTCGGGATAGAGATATTTCAGAAAATAGGAGGAGTCTTTCCAAGCTTAGGGTCTCTATTTCTTCTCCGGAAGACGCTCTAGCAGATGAATGTATAAATTATATTCGATTGGGTTGGATTCGATTGGGGCACTCTAAACGGGTCAAAGTGGGATTTTTCAAAATTTGACAATACGGGTCAAAAGTCGGGCCATCAGAATTCGTTTTAGAGGTATGGTTCCTTCGGCAAAGTTTCTTATTTTGATGCCTAGAAGTACGATTTTTCTTGAACGTTGAGCGATTTTTTTGCCTCCATACAAATCGACCCGGTCTAATGATTATAGTAGCTTAAGCCTTTAAAAAGGTATGGAGTATTATGTACGACTACTTTTTAACATTTTCGAATATTTTTCATACTTTTTAAACGCGATATTTCAAGATCCGCTGGGATAAACTGTCTTACATTTGAACAAAGTTATAGTTATATGATGTACATCTTCTATGCCAAGTTTTGTTGAAATCAAAAACGGTGGAGGAAATCGAGTGGTTGATTTAATATGGTTCCAGTCTAGTGGATAATTCGGGATAGCATAAAAAGTGAACCGGTTCATTTGTCATTATAATTAAAACTGTTAGTTAAGAAAAGGCCTGTTAATTTTTTTTATATAGTTTAAAGGTGGTCGTTTTTTTTTTTTAACTAGAGTTAAAAACAAAACTTTGCAGATATATGGAGCAATGATTAATTAAGAAATTTTTGTAATCCTAGACGGTTGAAGATTTTGTTTTAATTATAAATAATATTGTATAATTTTGTGAACAAATCTTTATTAAAAAATATATAAAAAAATAAATTGAGTTAGCCGATTTTTAAATTTTTTTTGAAAAATAAAGTGGGTTTTGTCCATTTTTTAAAATTGACAACACTGACGATATAATTTTTATAAGTATTTAATAATTTAACCCAGTATTTATGTTTTTAGTAATTTTGGAACATTTTAGACTTTGTTAATTTGAAAAAGTCATCGTCCGATAGGTCATATTATAAAAAATTATATACAATCAACGAACTTATTTCGAGCAAAAAAATACATTTTCATATTTTTTCATCAACATAACAATCAAAAATATAAAAGATTAGGCTTTTTTATTTTTAAATAATTTTTGAAAATTGAAAAAGTTTAATAATTAATTTTTTCAAATAACTATTTGTTGAATTATATAGTAAAAAAAATAGTCGTTTAAAAGTGCTGGGTCAAAAAAGGAACACTATGTCTATAATGAGTTGAAGTAAAGTAAACTGGTTACTTTTAAATAACATTAAACGGAGTAGTTCATTTAGAACTTTTTTTTTTAGTTTAAGTTATTACAGATACATAAATCTTACTCATAGACTACTATGTAATCGTTTGGCCACCACTGGCTTTTAGATTATGAATAAATAAAATAAAAGAAATGAAATGAATAGATTATTTTTCTCTTTGAATAAATGTGTTTTTTTTTTTTTGTAAATTTCTTAGATTATCTAGCATGTGATGAAAAACGACCACTTTCAAACCGATCGTTTTTAAAATTTTGATCATAAATATTTCGTTGTTTTAAACTTATAAAAAATTTAAAGATGTAAATCGCAATAGTTGATTCAACTTAAGCAATTAAAAATAATTTCAATCTTCATCTTACTTTTTATTCACTTTAAAAATTTTAATTTTTAACCAAATCGATCGAAATCAAAGTCGAGCGGTTTTCATCACATGCCACAGTATATTACTTACATCGCATATCCGACCAAATGTCCAAGCTGTTGTATCACGAACAATAACACTTTGATCGTACATCAGGCGTATCAGTGTTGGCATTGCCTGTTCTACCAACGATTTAAGAGTATTATTTTCAATACCACTCAAAATTGAACCGAAAGCCATAACTGCAGCATCACGGAAACGCCAGTTGGGAGATACAATATTATCCTTAATAAACGGAAATACATGAGGTACAATTTCATCCTCACAACAAGTGGCCAACAACATTAAACAAACAGAAGCTGCCTTCGATGGTACCCAGGTATCTTCATCATCATTTTCATCTTGTTTCGTAAGTTTTTCTACTAAAACAGGCACCAGAAACTGTAAAGCACCACGTGCATAGTGCTTTGATACACGTGCTGGTGCACGTCCAGCATCATTGGCTTCTTGATTCTCTATAGCCAAATCAATTTCCTCATCACTTACGTTGGACCAGAATTCAACACCCTGCAAAGCGATTAATTCATTTTCCGATTTCATAGCTTCCAAGGTGATAGGGAATAGAGCTTGTCCCATATAAGGTTCCATGTATTGATAGTAGAGTGTCATTATCTTTACCAAACACTGTAAAGCCGCTACACAAACTTGAGTATCCGGTGATTGTGTAGCCTCACATACCACCTCCATAATGTAGTTACGTTCGACATCCTTCTCAAAGTTAGCCTTAGTAAATTCCAAAGAATTCAACAATGCTGTAGTGGCAGCTAAGCGGACATGATTACTTGGCTCCTGTTTACGCATACCATGGACAATAGCAGTTAGTATCTGATTCGATTGATTTTCCAATACACCATAACGTATGTCTTGACATATGTAACCTATTGCTTCCAAAGCAGCTTCACGATCCATTTCACTGGATCCCTCAGTTACGACTTTGTTAACAAGGGTTTGTATCAAAATACCCCAACGATTAATTGGTAATTCTGTGACAGCCACGTAGGCAACACATTGGGCAGCACTAGATGGTCGTGTATTTTCGGTACCCAATGCGGCAAGTATCTTTTTGAAACAGAAGAGACCACATTTAACTAGGTTTACTTATTTTCTTATAATTTATTAAAGATATGTACTTACATTTTTCTTAATGTATTCCTTAGTGTCTTCAGGAAATTGATGCCACCTTTGTTGATATTGCAAATTAATGGTCTCATCTTTACTGGTCAAATGATTTTTCAATTGCAGACCAGCTGCCATACGTGCCACAGCGCTATTAGAAACAGTGACCACTATATCGGAGAGAGCCTTAAGGAACTCGGGCAAATTACACTCAGCTGCCTGTTCCAAGAAATTTTTTGCCGACAAAAGTTCATTTTTATCTAGATATTTGAAGAAAGTAGACATACACACATATTAAATAAAATTTTAGATACAAAATGTTTTATTAAGGGTAAAATACATTTAAAGGGCTACAACTAGGGCTCGGAAGTTTATGTAAATACGTGTTTGCTGGCGTTAGCAGGAGGACAAACTTAATCAAATATCTTTGCGAATCATCAAATTTTCATCGATTTGTTAATATGTACATTTGTTAATATTTTGATACTTATTTGTTTATTTGTTTATTTATTTTTATTAATATATTTTATTTTTTTGTGCATATTTTGCTACAAATGCATATATTTTCATTAAAATGCATATTTTTTAGAAGATTTTTTTATGTTTTACCACATTTATATGAGCTACTTCAAAAATGTATGTTAAGAGCATACAAACTAATACAATTTTTTCACATCAATTACACAGGTCGACAAAATTTTATGAATTTTTTTCCCCGAAGGGGAAAGTATAGTATAGTTTCAGAAATTTTTTTTTTCAACAAGATCGTTACGGTATCTTAAAATCTTCGGGAAAGTAGTCTGATTCTTGATTCTTCCTAGTCGGCCTGTGTTATTCAAACATTAAGTAGAAACAAGAAAAAACTTAGTAAATTATGCTATTAGTTTTCTTGTAATAAACTTTATTTGACATGCTCCTTATTACTTGGCAACGTTTTTTTTTTTTTGTATGTATTTCCTATATAGTATAAAAAGAACACGAAAAACATTATGCAGGCATTTATGCAAAAATTTTGGTTTAATAAAAAGTTTAATAACTCATTAATAATCATTTTAACGGATTTTTAAAAACGAAGTTGCCGTGTTACTCCTAAATAAATTTGTGTTGTAAATAAATTCATATATAGTACGGTTTCTTTACAAAATAATTTGTAAAAATATCTAAAAAATTTTAAAAATGGCGAAAAAATCAAAACAAGAATGTGTTATCTGGAGAAAATCACACAGATTTCGCAAGTTAACTTAAATAATATATATATAGCATTGGAAAGAACTCACTTTCTTCTTTCTAAATCAGTTGAGAAACTTCGGATGATATTCCACTAAGTTACAGGCTTATAAGTGCATAAAGGTTTTTTACCAGTAACTCAAGATTTTGGAGGTGTTTGGCAAATTTTAAAAAACGGATTATTGTTGTACTCTGGAACACTTACCAGAAAAATAGTATCACTTCCCATGTATACTATAAAAGGATTTTATTCTTATTGTTCTCATAATGATATTAAACAAATAAATTAAAATTATTTTTATCCGAAAAATTGGTCCATCATTTATGATTAAATTATATATAATTTGATACAATTTTATCTAAACAGTTTTTTAATTAAAACATTTTAAATGTTTTAGAGATCAGTACTTTTTCGTTTAATCCAATTAAGAAAGTACTACTTTTAATTCATTTATAAAACATAAATATTAATTTCAAAAAATAATGTTAAATCTAAAAATGTATGATTTTTATGAACTTGAAGTGGAAACATATAATAAATTTAAAACAAAAAAACAACATTTACCGATTAAGAAAATCAAATTCCTTGTTCGCAAAATTTTTAAGTAGAAGACCTACAGATTTTTTCAAGAGCAAACTTTACTCGTCCTTGTAATACAAAATAATTAAGAATAATAACTATACGGTCGGTATTATGCATCAACATGATATTTTCTTTATGAAGGATAAATCTGCCTATTTAGTAATTCAGCAATTTCAGATTGTTCAAAACAACTATTTTGTTAACCACTAAACAGGATCAGTAATAGAAAGTATATTGTCTATGGTGGAAGTAACCAACTATTTAATGCATGTTATAAAGGTTGGGTGTTTCATTTGTTTAAACAAGCCGTTTCCAACACTCGCTTCTAAAACCTGAACTGGTTTTAAGAGTTTCGTAAAAAATGTGTTAACAGTGGTACTTTTAATTAATTAATTTTCATTCTTTTAAGCAATTTTAATTACATTTTAAAGTTAAATTGTGTTGTTTTGTGTATTCTCTGCATAAATTTTGTATAATTATCACAACATTTTGCTTGTAAAGGGTGATTTTTTTTTTGGCAGCTCAGCTGTTTTTGTGTAACATGTTACTGTTAAACATGTTCAGTTTGGTCTATAATTTAACCATGAACCGACTTACAAACGAACAACGCTAGCAGATTATTGAATTTTATTATCAGAACTCATGATCGGTTAAGAAAGTGCAAATTGTGTTCATCGGCCAAGCTCATTTCTCGTTGAATGGATACGTGAACAAGCAAAATTGGCGTATTCGGTGTGAAGAGCAGCCAGAAGCATTGCAAGAACTGCCAATGCATCAAGAAAAATGCACTGTTTGGTGTGGATTATGGCCGGTGGCATGATTGGACCGTACTTTTTCAAAGACGACGAAGGCAGGGACGTTACTGTGAATGGCGAGAACTACCGTGCGATGATCTAAAATTATTTTTTTGCCCAAAATGGAAGAGCTGGACTTGGGTGACATGTGGTTTCAACAAGACGGTGCCACACAGCACGCGCAGCAATGGCCCGTTAGTGCAAATTATGTTCAGCGACAAAGCTCATTTCTGGCATCATTGGACCGTACTTTTTCAAAGACGACAAACGCAGGAACGTTACTGTGAATGGCGACCGCTACCGTGCGATGATTACAAATTTGTTTTTCCCCAAAATGGAAGAGCTGGACTTGGGAGACATGTGGTTTCAACAAGACGGTGCAACATGCCACACAGCACGCACACTACCTTTTCATCATAACGCCTATCTCAATACCTGATATGAAAATGTTAAAACTATGATTGCAATAGTGACATGTGTTTTCTAATATCAAAGGATTTAGTTCAAAATTTTACAAAATAAATTTTGTTATATCTACAAAATACCGTTATAAATCGATGTTTATGCATTTTAGCGTTATTTTTACTTTCGTTCAAGATATTTTAAAATCAAACCGGTAAAATAACAAAATAGGACCGTTTATACAAGAACACACATGTCCTTAATGGAATCGCTTTTCCGATGAAAAAAGTTTCTATATACTCATATACAACTTGATATCATTATATATGCTGCTATGTGTGGCAATATATTACGATATATGTTCATTAGGGCGGGTCGATTTGTAGGGAGTGAAAAAATTCACCAATTTCCCTATGATTTTCGTATTCTATGGGTTATTCCATGAAAATTTGCCGAAGGAACCATACCTCTATCGTTAAAATCGAGTCCCCTACTTTTTGTTGGTAGATTTTTTCCCAAATTGACGTTCGTATGAAATATTACCTACACGTTCACATCCATAACTCAAAAACTATCGATCGGGTTTAATCGCCAGTAGGCGTTGGAAGTTGGAAAGGTGAGCTCATTTTGATCAATTTACAAAAAAAATCTCCAACATTGGTCCAACGGTTCAAAAGTTACGGGCATTTTTGTCCAAATTTTAGAGCATTATTCCATTTTTTTCATGATTTTGTCCAAGAATATTACTTTCATGGCCATTTTTTTGGCTCAATCCATTATTTAATTCAATTTACAATTCAAAACGAAGAGTTTAAGCCCAAATTTATCGAATTCGGTTGATTAATTCATGCGATATTGCTAAAACAAAATAACACATAAAACCAACTTTTTGATTTTTTCCCCCTTTTTATTTTTTTTTTTCTACAAAAATTCAAATTAAGAGATAATAAAGTATCTATCAACCTATTATCAAAAAAAAAAAATATTCAATTTGAGTGTAGTAAAAGACAAAATGTGAAAAAAAACATTATTTTTTCTGAAAGTCTTGTTTGCTTTCAAATCTGGGTGTTTTCGTACGGCTTTCTAATGTCGTCGCCATAGCGCCTTCTACATTCTTTCCTGAAACTCGTTTAGCAGTGGCAGCCAGCAATTGGACATGTCTTTCCGTTCCTTGAATGTGTAAAGGAATTTGTGGATCATCGAACGGTGGCACTTCGTAATTTAAATATCCCTCCAAATGTTCATACGAATAACTTTGCGTAAACGGTGTTTCGAATAAAATGGAATCGTCATTTAAATCAATCATATTTGTATATTCCGTACAATTAAAGTTTATAAGAGATTTTTTATAAACTCTAAGTTCCGTTGGGTCGACAATATCTCTTCGGTATTGTAAAATCTTCTTTATAGCAATGTTTCGTTTTTCCATTCTATCATCAAACAACATAGATAGCAAGATATTTTCTGAGTGTGCAAAATATGGATTATCTTGAATTACTGTATTTACAACTCCAAGTAAATTCGGTGGTAAAAATCGTGTCCAAGTAATAATTTTAAAAAGTAATGTACTACCGTATGCGGCAGAGCTATAATACTTAACATTGAAATACATTGGCGTGTATACTTTTATTATATAGTTAGCCAGAATTTTTAAATTTTCAGTTGGATTATTAGTTGTCACATAAAACCGTAATAATCTATTGGCTTTGGTCAGCCAACGAGAATGTGCAATCGGCCCTGGTTTTATGTGAGACAAGTCCGCAGGAACCACACCATTAGAAATTGCATTGGCCATTAACATCAAGTACCTCGAATCAGTAGATAATTCTTCTGGATTTAAATCACCAGGAGGCATATTTTCCAAAGCGATTTCCTCAAAATCGGTTACCACCTGAAAAGAAAACATAAAAGCTAAAAAATAGAATGAAAAATGGTAAAGAATCAGCTATAAAAATTACATACCGGAAGATTTTCACAATCAGCAATTTTTGAGCTCAACTTTCCGGTAGTGGAAATCAGTCCAGTCGTAACGTAAGGTTCGTAAGCTTCGTAAGTCAAAAAAATTGAGCCAAAAAAATGACCATGAAAGTAATATTCTTGGACAAAATCATGAAAAAAATGGAAAAATGCTCCAAAATTTGGACAAAAATGCCCGTAACTTTTGAACCGTTGGACCAATGTTGGAAATTTTTTTTTGTTAACTGATCAAAATGAGCTCACCTTTCCAACGCGCCTCCTGGCGATTAAACCCGATCGATAGTTTTTGAGTTATGGATGTGAACGTGTAGGTAATATTTCATACGAACGTCAATTTGGGAAAAAATCTACCAACAAAAAGTAGGGGACTCGATTTTAACGATAGAGGTATGGTTCCTTCGGCAAATTTTCATGGAATAACCCATAGAATACGGAAATCATAGGGAAATTGTCGAAAAATAAATCGACCCGCCCTAATGTTCATACATATATTATACTTAGTTTATTAAAAAAAAATATATCAACTTATATCATTGTATCGTATGTTATATATTAGCATATCTTGTATATGGTACAGTTAATCAAAAATAATTATATCATACATATATTTCTATTATATATTTCAAAACATATTATATATAATACATATAGTAAAATAGAAAATGTTCCATCACTTTTATATATTTTTAGCACCGTTTATAATTAGAATATAATAATTACTGCAAAAAAACATTAGAAGAAGGTTTTCAAAAATTATATACAATTGATGAACTAATTTCTAGCAGATAAATACATTTTCATATTTTTTCATCAACATAATAATCAAAACTATAAAGGTTATTTGTTATATTTCTAAATAATTTTTTTAAAAATGTCAAAAACATATATTTTAAAATAATTATTTGACAACTCTGGATAACAGTTTTTCACAATAATTTATTCAAGATTGAAGTCAAGATGTTACATAATTTTAAGGTCTTTAAATAACTTAATTAACTTTTTCCAGTAAAAAAAAAAATATAGCAGGTATAAAAGTACTGTGTCGAAAAGGAAACAAATGAGTTAAAAACAGTCAAAAAGGAGTTAAAACCAGTTCAGGGAGCGTTGAAAACGGCCATTCGTAGCGGATTCCAAATTTTCAATTTTAAAAATTAAATAGTTGCTTAGTTTCACTAAAGGCAATATACATTCTACCACTGATTTTGTTTTGTGGTTAACAAAATAATTGTTTTGAACAATCTAAAATTGCTGCGGTACTATATAGGGAGATTTGTCCTTTATAAACAAAATATCGTATTAATCGACCGTATAGTTATTATTTTTAATTATTTTATATAACAAGGACGTGTAAAGTTTGCTGTTTATGACTGCTCTTAAAAAATCTGTAAGTCTTTTGAGAACAAATAATTTGATTTTCTTCCTCGGTAAATATTGTTTTAATTTAATTTATTTATTCATTTCAATAACCTAGCCTGAAGGCCATAATCGGTTACAAATTTCTACTAAATTATACAAAGTAAACAATAAAATTTGATTTAGATTTAGATTTATTTTGTTTCATTATTAGAACATTAAGAATAAAATTCTTTTATAGTTCAATTGGTATAACATAATAGAAAGTCATAATTATAATAATAGTAACGACATTTAAAAACATTTAGACACTTGAAAAGTCAATATGTAGTGTATATTAATATAATAGATAAAAATAGGATAAAAATTTAAGATAAAAATTTTAATAAATATTAAAGACAATTTTTAATAAAGTTGGCTAGCTAGTTAAAGCAACATGTAAATGTTATTTTTTTTTTTTATTATTTTTTTTATTATTTTTTTTTTTTACAATAATACTAAAAATAAACAAAAAATATAAAAAAAGGAGTGATAATAGTTTATTTATTTATTAAGTCCCCAAATTTTACGAAAAAAAAAACATGACAAGCCTTAGTTAAAAAAACCCCCCAAACCTAAAAAATTAAGTGTCTTGTGAAAATAATAGAAAAATTTTCTTCCTATACGTATTAATAGAAAAATCGAACGACTTTAAAGTAAGTGGCAATTTGTTATACTCACGGGCAACTCTTAACAAAAAAAGATCGCCCCAAAAGTGGTGAAGTTTCGGAATAACCAATTGTCTATTCCTAGTAGATCTACCAAATTTAAAAATATTATACAAAAATTTCGGAGTTTGCAATTTATATATTTTAAAAAAATGTAAAATACACCTAATTTGAACAAAATTATCGAACGAACATCCCAAAAATTTTAAAACATAAGACGAAATGTGATGACGCAATCTAAGAGAGTATAAATATCTCATGACACGATTAAAAGCTAATCTTAGCTTCATCACATAACCTAAAGCTCCGAATACACTACTAAGCAATATAAAAATATTGGCATAATCAACCCATGAACAACCTTAAGCTTGACATTAAATGGTAGTGTAACATCCAAGCTATACAATTTTCTCAAAGTAAAATTAACTTTAGAAACAACCGCATAGACATGATCCTGAAAACTCAACTTGGAATCTATAGTCACACCAAGACATTTAAATTTTTTTAATTTTTCTTTGTTTTTATTTTAATTTTTCTTTGTTTCCAACTTCAGATTCATAAAAAGCATTAATTTTTAGATTTAACATTATTTTTTGGTATTAATGTTTATATGTTTTATAAATGAATTACAAGTACATAGTTCTTAATTGGATTCCCGACGAAAATAGTTTATATATAGTTGTATAAAGCTTGATATAGTGGTATATTATTATATGTGTGGCCATATGTAAACATATATACTTACATCATAATCATATATCATTATATATTTTGTTACATATAAGTTGATTTTTTTCATCTCATCATATACATATAATTGATATAGCTATATATCAAATCATATATATACTTCCATGTATAATTATATATAAGTACTTATAAAACAGTAAAAACAAACAAATTCTATAATTTTTATATTATAACTATATATGGTATCACATATAATTTTATATCTATGTATATATGGGCAACTTCAAAAATTTACGGCACCTAGACATTTTTTTTCAAGTTTTTTTTTTTTGTCTGACATCAATGTCGATTTGTGTGTGTATAAGCCGATATTTTAACATGTGAAATCCGTTCGCGTTAATCATTTGTATTAAACGGCTCAAATTTTACGGTGGTTTCAAGTTAAAAATTAAAAAAAAATATTAAAATTACAGTTTTTGTTAAAATTGAAAAAGGATAACGCGTGTGGATAATACCCCTTAAGGGCTTTCTTAGCACACTAAAATATTTGTAAAAGCTTCAATACTTTTTAAAATACACTGAAAAAAAAAATAAAACAAATTTTTTTTTGATCGTGTATGCATATAAAATGTATTTAAAATTTTTAAACATTTTACAAAATTACGGCTAGTATAAGACATAATTTGTAATATTTTGGGAAAAAACTATTTGCCTATCGCTAATGGTTTAAGAGATATAACCATTTAAACTTTACCACTCATGATTTTTTGCTATTTTGATTTGTTACCTTTGAAAATTTGTAAAATTGTTCTGCAAATTGGAAGCTGTAACTAACGTTTCGTTAGTTAAATCTTGGGTTCCAGTGATAAATTCTAAGCCGTTTTCAATTTTTTTTAATCCGCAATTTTTTGTTTTGATGGCATTGTTTTTATTATTATTATTATTGTTATTTAAAACCGAATACCTAACTGACTTTCTTACACCAATTTGCGATTTGTTTGTTTTTTTTTTTGCTTTTTATTTTTTCAGATTGGCGATATTTGCGTCTTTTATCGGTTAATTTGTTTCGCTTCTCAGAATTTCACGTTTTTTAATGTATAATCTGAAACCATTTTACTAAATTTTATTCACAACTGTTCACGCACATAAATAAAATAAACTGAATTGAAACTCAAATATTTATTCTTAGAAGCATTCAGCATAGGCTACTATGATCATAGAGTTTTTTTAATAAAGCAAGTTCTTTAAGATGTCATTGCATCGGCGGTTTTCGCGGTAGTATGTTTAAATTGATTTGTTGAAATTTGTTAAGGTGGCCCTCGTGAATATTGTTTAAAAATATAGTCTCACTTTCTAGGGGTTCAAAAAAAAACGCGTTTTTTTTTGCAAATATTAATATTGGACCGATTATAAAATACTTGTTGGGATTCTGGGTTACTTATTAACCCGAATTCAAAAATAATACTTTTAAATTTTCAAAATCAAATATTTCATACAAGGATGCTTTTTGAGGTTAGAAACATTTTGTTTCCTCCATAAAATTTTAAATCCTTAAAATTTTTTGGTGCGTTTTCGATTTTAGTATCAAGCTCAGTAAAGTCTTCCATTCGATGTACGTTTGAGCGGAATTGATACAGCGCTTTAGTTGTCACAAAGCGAAATGTGTTTGAAAAAAACTGCCGCTGCACGCGCCAGGATTGAAAAAAAATATTTTTTTTTGCACTTTATCAGTTTAGTCCATCGCGAAGAATCTATTTAGATACCTAAACGTGTTCCAATGCCATATTTTGATATAAAAAAAGCTTAAAACAAAATTGTTTTTTTGCAAAAATTTTCAAAAGTTCATAAAATTTTTGCGTTTAAAAATTTTAAAGTGCGTTTTCGCCTCGGAGGTGTACTTTACGAAGTTACTCACATCACGCAATACACTAGCCAACTAAAAAGACAATTCAGATTGTCAGACGCAAAAAAGATACATTTTCAAAAAATTTACGCTAATTTCTTTTAGGTTTGTGATGTCCGTGATACGTTATTGGTGCGCTGACACCAACTTGATATACCTCTAACTTTATAAATTACGCCGTTTTTATAATTCTGCACTTAAAACTAATTTTTATTAAACGGCGCAAAAACCCTATTTAAAATCTTCAAAAAGTTCAAAATTCGGAAAATTTTGGTTTCACTTGTAAACCACCATGCAACTTTTCACCCAGCAGCGATATCAAAAATTTTTTTCTGTGGATATATCCTCCAAGTCTAGTGACTATATTTTGTATTGGTTTGGATCTGAAAGCTAAAAACTGTTGCAGAGAAAACGGAATGAATGAAAAAACTCTTGCAAGTTTCAAGTCGTTTTTTTAATTTTTCGAATTTTAGATGACCACCAATTCTTAACGTGAAGACTTTTCAATGTAAAACTTTGCACCTCATATCCTTCAAGTATAGTCATCCAAACCCTGTACAACGTTTTTTTCAATTCATAAAACTTAACGAAATAAGAGCCATAGTATGTCGGTTTCAGCAGGTGCTCAAAAAATTTGAAATAGCCCATATATATATGTGTTAAAATTTAAAAACAAAATGCCTACCTTTTTATTTGTTTATTTAAAGAAGATAAACGTGACTAAAATCAAGTGCTTTTGAGAGTTTATGTGCAAATTATTATTGAGATTGGAATACCCTCGAACGGATTTATGTCTCATGCAATTGGCCATATATATTAAATAAAAGTTTTAAAAAAATAAGGATAAAAAATTTTTTATACAAAGTTGACGAAATGTGTTTTTGAAAAATACTGTTTATTGGTTTGAGTCTTAAAGTTTATTTCTGATTTTTATTTTAAAATTTTGCCAACCAAAACCAACAAATCTGAAAACGTAAACACGCTTGGTAAAAATTCGTTCACGTTTTCGCGAGTTCGTTGTAGGATAATGTACAAAATATGATTAAAAATGCATTAACATGATTTAAAATGTATTAACTTCCTAGCCCTAGTAATAACATTTCTACAGTTCAATTACATAAATAGGCAATTACAATTTCAGTTATTTTTAAATTTTTTTTGGCTTTTTCCCGTAAAAGAGCATGTTATGAAAAAGTACCAGTTGTTGAATACTCTTAAAACTAAATATGTAAAAGGGAGAAAACAATAAATAAGAAGAAAGCAATTACTAAAACTAACAATGTCAACTATTTTTTTGAAAAAATCGCTAAAACAAATTACAAAATTTCAAGAGTAAAAATTGCATTGCGTGATTTAAAAAACAAGAGTCCGACCATTGATTGTCTATATTTTGGGCACTCTGATTTAAAGGCTCACCCCTTTTTTGAGTTCTGATTCAGATTTTTAGCAAAAATTAATAAAAAGTTTTGCAGTTTTAAACGCTGTTTTTATACATAAAAGGGTACTCACGATGGTGATTTGCACACAATGAAAATATGCACAGTTTGCATCGTCAATACTGCTCAAAGCTGAGATAATGCAAATAATCGTGTGTGCATATTTGCATCGTGTGCAAATCACCATGAATATCCTGATAGATTTTATATATAAGATGTTGGTGTTGCTTCTACCAGAGAACGAAGCCGATATAAAATTGTGGGCGGCTTAGGGTAAAAGCCGTCACCTTGTATACACAGTTAACTTTAGTCTAAGTAGAATGTATAATATTAATTTGTATCTGATACTGATTAAATTGTATCTGACTGCATTTATTATGGGTCGGCTATAGGTACATGTTGTTTAAAAGGGTAATTCGTTACCTGTATTTCTTGCGTATTCGGGCACATGTATCTCATATGTATAACGATTCTTAGTAATATATTTTTTCAATTTTATTATAATTCGTTTACTACAATTTACTTACATTTTTATACAATTTTTCGTAACTGTTACGCCACATTTTTAACTAGATTTTTTACATTTACCAGGTCCTCGAGATCTATCAAATGATTTTACCCCGTAATTCATCATGGCAAGAGCAATTATATAAAATGAACAGACATATCAAATGAACAGACAAATGTATCGTATTTGATTGCATATTTTGATTTGATTGCAATATCCTTAAAGATGCATTTACATTTACCATCGAAATCTAGTTTAAACTAGATTTTATTCATATGGTTATGTATAAAATGATGAGAACTAGATTTCGAAATTTAGTTTAAACCGGATTTCAACGTAATGTAAATGCGACTGTTAAAATTTTACTACAGTTTAACAAAGTTGATAAAACAATTTTATAATTGGATTTCGTACCGTAAAAATTATAGTTGACTATTAAAAATCAGAGTTTTCGATCACTTTTACTGCAGTTTTAAGACTTTTTGAACAAAGTATTGGTCTCTAAATCGAAATTGGGTAAAAAGCACCAAAAGTACTAACAATTAACTACAAAAGCACCAATTTAGTGCTTTTCTTATTTTTTCGCACCATAAGTAAAATGTTGGCGTTTTGTGACAATAAAAAGCACCATTATTAGTGCCAAAAACACTAAGGGGCATCACTGGGCCCTAGTTAAATAACGCTTGCCTTTTTCTTTGTCTACTCGTTGGTGTTAAAATAGAATCATAAAAAAAATGCCACAGTAAAAATGCACTCAACATAAAAAATTATGGTGGCACAGCAAGCGCCAAAAAAAATGCCTAAAATGATTCCATGACACATGGACAAAAAAATTAATTACCATCAAATTGCACTAATAATTAATAAGATATAGAAAAAAAATGAGTCAAAACTTACCAGGCGATACAGTCTTTTCCAAGACTTGTATCAATTGCAAATTTATTTGTGAATTCATTTTAAGTTTTTTTGTTTAGCAATAATATACAAGTTGTTAAAAAGGTTGATGAATCTATACGAAAAACGAATTTCTCAATTATCTCATGTTTTTATAAATTAAAATAATGATTTCATTACCTTTATTCAATTATTTTGTTAATATTAGTAAGTTTTTCACAGACACAAAATTAGTGTTTGCTGCTATTGATTCGTTTGTTCGTCAATGATTGATTTTTTTCTACTACTTATTGTTCCTTCTCCTTTTCGTTTTTTTTTCTATATTGTTGCTGTGATCTTTTTTATTGCTCGTTGTTGTCTCGTTTTTTCTATTAGTTCACACTTTGTCACTTTTTTATATATATTTCACTAATTTGTGAAATTTATTTTTTGTGTTGTTGAAAAAAGAGCACATATATTGTGTTTTATTTAATTTAAATTGTTATAAATTAATGAATTTTAACGTTTTTATTTAATTTTCTACAAGCAGAGCGTTGGCCGGTTGCGAATTTGCTTCCACATGGAAGTTGGCGAAAAAACGAATGAATATTTTAAGTGACTTCGGTAGAATAACGACCAGAAAATGAAGTCGAGCTACTCAGAGTCGGAGCGAAACCGCCACCAGTTTATTTTATGGTGTTACAGCCGCCGCCGAAGTAATCGGTTAATTTCGGTTACAAATGTTAGGGTAACCATACACTACCCTATAATCTTGTGCAACTTTTGCTACTGTTCAAAAAATTACCAGTCTTTATGTACCATATATTAGAAAACATCAAAAAGGTTTTAATTTTTATTGCGCAACGAAGAAATGTGAAAAATATTTTATAATGTATTGGTCAAATTGTGCAATTTTTATATCCCTCCACAACAAAGCAGTTGTGCCATATTTTGTGTAAAAGTATTTTATTACGAAGTGTGGGTCAAAATGACCATAACACTGGCAGAATTTAATAATTAATACAAGGTTTGCCATATAAGTATTTTTTCGGTTTGCCCTGGACCATTTTGGCAAAATACAGAACAATAGCAATCACGAATTTACAAAACGTAATAAGAAAATAAAATTCAGCATAAATCACATTAAAATATTTCAGTTTGGAAAATTTAAGTTTTGAATATTTTGCGTTGTTATTGCATGAACTTAAATTGTATTTCAATTTAAAAACAAATATATAATCTTTAACGAAATGTTGAAGACATTTGGTATGATTAAGTGAATCAAATGTTGCACTGAATATTAAGGTCGACCATGTCCATGTTTCACCATTTTAAAATGTTATTGTTCTGGGTTACTTCACAAATAACAATCCTTATAATTGGTGTATGCAAATAATAAGAACGGTTCAACAGTTCTCTTGTTGTCGTGTACAATTAGACTAGGTTCACACACGGCAATTATACTTGCGCAATTCTTGAGTTTATAGAAGAGGGAGGAAAAGAGAATGGAAGGGGGTACAGACTTACCCGTACTCCAATTCCGATTTGTTTTGACATCCGCAATTTTCAACACTGCAGGTTGATATACGAAAATTGCTGAAACAAACTTTTCCTGTGTGAACACAAAAGCAATTTCAAAGGAGAATTGAAGAAGAATTGCGCAATTATAATTGCCGTGTGTGAACCAGGACTTATTTTTTAGTAAAATAAAACTAAAAAATAGGATTTGAGCCGCAGCCGATTGTAATTTTGATCAGCCGCCGCCGCCGATAATTTTATCGGCTTCGTTCTCTGATAACGACTTTTTGTGCACTTATACACACAGTTTTTGTTGTTACGATTTAAATCTTTGTATCTTTTGTTTGTTTTATAGAAAATCATTTAAAAACGATAATGCGTTCATGTGGATTGTAAATTAACTTGCTCACCTTACGTTTCCAATTTACGTTTTTGTTGTTAAGTTTCAAATGGCGTTTTTTTCATTAAAACGTCCAAATAAAAATTTCGGCCGAAATGACGCCAACATTTTGCTTGATAGTTTGTCGGCAGAGGGCGAAGCCAAAATATTTCTCGGCGGAGGCTAAAAGTCGGATTAGGAGCTACTGCAAGTTACTCAAATTATATGAATTCAGTATTGCCAAGTATTCAAAATTCTAACATATACAGGGAACAATTTTGTTGTTAAACTTTATTATTAAAAAAAACTCATAAAATTATTATTATAAATTATCATTAAGGATTGTCGGTGTGTCCTTTGTTAATTTTTTTATATAAATATAATCAGTCATAATTATTATTGCCTCTTACAAAAATTTACTAATTACCAGTTAATTGGAAGAAAGCGTAATACTAGGCAACATTGTTTTTTCTTTTCTTCTTCTTTTTATTTTGACGTCTAACTTGTCGCAAGTGCCAAAAATTCACTTCCTTCAAAATTTCTTTGTAAGTTGAGCCGCAAGTGACAAAATTGTAATTGTATTATTAAATAAGTGGGAGTGTATTGAGGTTTTCAAACTTGTACTTGCATTGTGGAAATATATACATATATAGGAACAAGTCTAGTTTAGGGGCCTCGCTCAGATTTTTTTTTTTTTTTACCCTGAATAGTACTTTTTGAGCTGATTTGAACAAAAAAAAAATTTTTTGTCGGCGACGCCCCCTTGCGTCAGAAATGGGCATTAAAGTTGGAATAGTTTTTAACGATTATCTCAAAAAGTACAAGTTCGATCACGACAATATGGGTGTCATATGAAAGCTCTTTAAAATATCTTTCTAATGAGGTACAATATGTCCTCATAAATTAACCCATTACAGCCCAGTTTTAAGTTTTTCATTTTTTATTCTAGTTTTTTTGTATAACATATCTGTTTATTCAAAAAAAAACGTCTATATATGTAAATAAAAAATTTATAGAAAATTATAGCCCATTTTACAAGCTTTCATTTAAGGTATAATGTGTTACTATATCTCTTATAATAAAAAAGTTATTAATGGTTAAAGTTGGGGAACAAATGTAGTTTACGGGCCTCGCTCAGAAAAAAACCGAAATTAAAGTTAAAATAGGTAAGTTTGGGGGGAAAAAAAGTGGCAATAACTTCGCCCCGGGCTGCAGAAATTTCGGCGTATTTACAAAAGTCTATTTGTTTCTAAAAATTGCAATTTAACAAAGTTATTAATTTATATATACATATGCCGAGCAAAGTTTTTCTGTGTAACCGGCCTTCGGCCGGGCTTAGGGGTTTTTTTACTCCCATCAGTCGAATTCTCGGCTTCGCTGAGGCTTCGCCCCGGGCTGCAGAAATTTCGGCGTATTTACAAAAGTCTATTTGTTTCTAAAAATTGCAATTTAACAAAGTTATTAATTTATATATACATATGCCGAGCAAAGTTTTTCTGTGTAACCGGCCTTCGGCCGGGCTTAGGGGTTTTTTTACTCCCATCAGTCCAATTCTCGGCTTCGCTGAGGCTTCGCCCCGGGCTGCAGAAATTTCGGCGTGTTTACAAAAGTGTATTTGTTTCTAAAATTAGCAATTTAACAAAGTTATTAATTTACATATACATATAAGAACAAAAGTACAAAAATGAAGAAAATTAAATAACGATATAAATGTTAATATCTACGGTGTTAAAAGGGTTAAAGTGAAATATTATATATCAAATTAAAGCTTGAAATCTTAGCTACAAATAAATATTATTTGTATCGTACCTTTATAATAGTCAAATTTTGAGAAAATACGAGGTTTGTCTAAAAAATTCGGTTAAAAAACAGACTTTTTTAATTTGACGCTTAACGGGTTAATGGAATTAGAAGTATTATATATCAAATGAAAGGTGCTTTAATAAGCTTTCAAATGATATGTATATTGTTTTGATCCGATCAGAAATGGTGAAGATGCAAAGATTCAAAATTCAAACTTTGGAAGTCCATAGCTCGGGAACCGAGAGTCGCCGACAAAAAAAAATGTATTTTTGAGCTCAGCATTAAAAGTTCTACTAATGGTGAAAATTTGAAATAAATCCGAGCGAGGCCCCTAAACTAGACTTAAGCCCATATATATATTTCACTTCTTTAGAAATGCGTTAACAGAATGTCTGGCAAATGTTTGGAGTTTATTTATTTTAAAAAGTTTATGCTACAGTTTAATGAATTCCTTGCCAACTTTTGCTTACGAAATTATTTATATAAAGTAAAAGGTTGTTAGATAATCTATTTAAATTCAGATTTATATTTGCCATAAAGGTTTGAAAAGATTTAAAAGAATTGTGACCTCTTTTTTAAAATTATGTTTGGGAATGAACATAGCAGCCTCGTAAAATAAATTATAATTAAAAAATTATATAAGCTAACGGTTACCTAATAAAATCGGCTAGAAATTTGAGGCGGCTGAAGCAACTAAGAACTTGCCGGCGACCATGCACCGACTTCGCACTCTGTTCGCAGGCCATCATCAAGCGGCCGAGACTCCACCAGTGTTGCAAAAGATGTAAAAGAAAAAATCGCCTGAAATTGTTGTTGTAAATTTGTTGCATTGATTTTAATCGATTTGGCTACACATTTGAGTTGTTATTGTTAAATTAGTAGTAAAAGGAAGCACCGTGGTGCGTTGCTTGAAAATGGCATTGAAAGTTACACAGTTGGTGATATTTGAGCAGCTAAAATACGCTAATGTTAATGTTCAGCGAATCAACACCTGCTGTGATGCCAGATGTAATTGATAAAGTCTCCAAAAACATGGTTGGATTTTCTAGGCATATATTTATAATATTGAATTTTTCGTCCGTTTACATTAGGTTTGTTTTTCTTCTATACATGTTATGAAATCCCACACAAAATTTGACATTGGGCATGTTAAGAGTTAACTCTTTTAATTGTTTAACTTCGATAAGTTGTCATTTTGTATTCTGTGATATACAGCATATTTTGTTCTTAACAGAATTAAAGCTAAAGTATTTTATAAATCGGAAGATTATGGTAAATTCGAGTCAATTTTTATTGAAGTTGTAACACATGGTACCACGCTCCTGCACATCATGCCTATTCAATTGATGAACGAAAAGTCAGTAATCATGACTCTATAGCGGTCACCATTGACTGTAACGTTCTGACAAGCGTCGTTTTAAAAGAAGTACGGAATAATGATTCCACCAGCACATGTAACGGTGTCTCAACATACACTTGAGGATTATTACCACTCCAAATACGGCAGTTTTGTTTATATATTATATCCATTTAACCAAAAGTGACTTCGCTAAACAAAATTCGTGCTCGATGCGTATTTCGAACAGAACCATGATTTTCAAAATAAATTTACACAATTTGGAACGTTTCTTCAGGCGTCATTCTAATCATGTTGAAATGCCAAATAAAACTAAACATAAATCACTTGACAGCTGACAAAATGGCGGCCTGTTAAAAAAGTGTTGCCAACTTAAAGTTCTATACCTGTATGAAAAATTCCGTTTATTTGGATTTGGAATATTCTACTTTTTTATATAGACCAAATACCAGGTGTAGGCCCACATTAGGGTATATTCCCGTATACAAAAGCAAAATTAGAAAATACTATGCTATAAAAAAATAATAATAAAAAAATAATAATAATAATAAAAATAATAATAATATTTTGTAATTCATAATGATTAAGTTCTTTAGCATTCTGTGCATAATACTGCAAAAATTTAAACTTATTTAAAAAATGTCGAATAAATGAGAAACAAAAAACAGCCGCTTTAATGAAATGGCGATTTTCATCACACTTTAGTAATAAGAACGAAATAAACAATTGAACTAGAAGAATAATGATGAATTAGGTCATATCGTTCAATTAAGTGAGTAGTGCAATTGAACTAGTTCGTACACGAACTACACAAGTCTACTTCTTTTGCTTTATTTCTGTACCAGAGAAACAAGCCGACCCCAAATTATCGGCGGCGCGGCTATTTATGGTCGGCGGCGGCGGCTTTGACGGCTCATATCGGCTTGAAACGGTTTTTTTTAGTCAAAATAAATAAGTTTAAATGTCGCAATGCAAATTTTGCATTTTATTAGTTTAAAAAGTTAAATTAAAAGTTTAAAAAGTTAAATTACATGGCATGACATTAAAAAAACCAATAGAGATCTGACCATTGATTATATATATTTCGGGCATGCTGATTTCAATATCGTACTTAATTTGTTGATCAATGGTACATATTTCGAGAAAAATATGTTCAAAGTTGGTACTTTTGCAAGACCTATGTTTATGTTTATGGCTCATACAAAATCTGTACTATTGATCAAAAAATTAGGTACGTCATTGAAATCAGCATGTCCGAAATATATATAATTGATGGCCAGGCCTTTATTAATTTTAAATAAGTAACATTTTGTAATGCTGTGTTATTATTAAAAAAAAAAATATTCTACGTTTTTGTACATAAATGAGCTAGTACTTAAGACTAATTTATATTATTTTGGTTCACAATTTTATAATTGTCATGAACAAACAGTTGTTTTTTAACTGTAGATGGGTGCAATCTGCTTCTTTTTGCGGTTATACAGGAACCAGCAACTGAAAATGCTACTTCTGAAGAAGCCGAAGTAGCGGGAATTCCAAAACAAATGTTGGCAACTTTTGCTACTCTGGGGAAAACCTTAAGAGTAAATATTAAAGGATATTGGTTAATGTATTTTCTTATACAAATACGCGGCGCAGATGATTGATTCGGCGGCTTCGTTTTAGCCGGCTCATTTTTCCAGCCGATTCGAGCCGCTTAAATCGGCGGCGGCGTGATATGTGAAAATATCGCCGATTTCGAGCCGATCGGCTTGGTTCTCTGTTCTGTACTGTGTTTCTGTACAAACTACCGTTACTTTTTGTCTTCACACGATTCCAAGAAAACGTGTATTGTGTTTTTTTGTATTTTTCATAATTTTAAACCAGAATCCTGTGTCGAATACCCAACATGGCTACTACAAAATATTCTTTTGGTTTTGAGGAATTTAATTCCAAAGAACATCGCCTAATAAAATCATCAATTGCAGAGTTCATTGGTAATGTTGTTTTAAATTTTTTTGCCTGTGGTGCTTGTTCACAACCTGAGGATGGTACATTTAAGTCGTTATCATTTGGTCTAGGAGTATTTATGGCCATTACTATTGTGGGTCATTTGAGTGGTGGTCATATTAATCCAGCTGTTTCCATAGCCATGTTGTTAACTGGTCGCATAAGTCTTGTTCGTGCTATTTTCTATATTGTGGCCCAATGTTTGGGAGCGGCTGTGGGAACTAGTGCAGTTAAAACATTTCTCGATGAGGCGTATCACAATGGATTGGGACATACAAGTTTGGCCGAGAATATATCCGAATTACAAGGTTTGGGTATTGAATTTTCCTTGGGCCTTGTACTTGTCCTAACAGTATTCGGTGCTTGTGATCCTAATAAACCCGATTCACGTTTTACGGCCCCTTTAGCTATTGGTATGTCTGTGACACTGGGTCATTTGGGAACAATACGTTATACTGGTGCCGGCATGAATCCAGCACGTACTTTTGGTACTGCTTATGCTACCAACAATTGGGATTCTCATTGGATTTATTGGGCTGGTCCCATACTAGGAGCAATTGTTGCTGCTATGATTTATACTTTAATTTTAGAAAAGCCTTGCGCTGTTTCCAAACCTATTGATGCATCCGATAAATATCGTATTCATGCTTATGAACGAGAAATGAAAAAATTGGACAAATCTGCAGATTTTGCTTAGTTTTGTGTAGTTTTATATTTGTGTTCTATGAAAACTGTTTATATTGTTAATTATAGATGTATATTTTTTGTAAATTCGTGTGTATTGATTTTGTACATTTTATAAAAATATAAATATATTTAAATAAAATTAAAAAAATACAAAAAAATGTTGTTTTTAAAGTAGAAATAAACTTTGAATTTTAATAAAACTTAAATTTTATTGGCTACTTCTAAGGACTTCAACTTCCTTATTTTGTAATTCATATACATACAAATATTAATACAACTGTTGGCTTAATATTAACTGGGCATTCATTAATGTAGAATTTAGATGGTGTTTCTAGAAGGCGTTTTGCTTCACACGAACGAAAATAACTGTATTTTCCCATTTCGTTTCGAAACGAACGTTCTAAGAGAACACCGCCTTAGTGACATTTTTTGTTTGCTGTGACTGAGTCTTGGAAAAAGTTAAAAACAATTTTAGTTTCTAATCTTTTTTATGATATCTCTTGCATTTTATTTTAAAGTTAATTAGTTCTGCGGAGTGCTACCAAAAAATGGCGCGAAAACAAAACGATTCGAACTTTAAACCCGCTTTTTTATAGTAGAAGCCAAAAATTATTGTATCCAAATGAATCATATTCAATCACTAATAAAGCCGGGTTTGGAAACTTTGTTAGTTAAGCCCTTTTGTATGTTAGTGCTTATTTTTTATTATAAATAGATAAAAGTGTGAGTTAATAATGCAGAGAATATTTTGAAAACACAATTTGATTTGAAAATTTAATTAAAACAACTTGAAAATTATTTAATTAAAAGAAGTACTGTTAACAAAATTTTAACGTTTTCTACAGAGACTCAAAATTCCAGTTCAGTTTTTTGGAAGAGAGCGATGGACGCGGGTTTTTAAAATATAGAGATTGTTTGTTCAGTTGGTCGTTCTATAACTACGCCTGAAGTTTTGTCACCAATAAATACAACTCTTCCATGTTTAGAACAGGATGACCCACTAGATTTCAAATTGACTTATGGCGATTTCTTTTCTGGCAAAAAATGTAACATTTTGTTTGCACTTTCTAGAAAATTGCACTTTTTGTGTTCTTTTCTAAAAAATTGACAGCACTTTAAAAAGGAATCATGTTCTTTTAAAAATATGTCGCCCTATTAACATGCAAAAATGTTGCCATTTTCACCCTTTATAAAATGATGGGGTGAAAATGTTGCACTATAAAACAGCTGATTTTATAGTTTTGTTTTGAAAAAAAAAAATATTTAAAGACGAAAATTAACAAATTTTGTTTTATAAATTATAATAATTTTAAAAAATATACATTTAAATTGCTAAAAATGGAAAAAGCTGCTGTAGTGATATGCGTAAACAATGTTGTTGGGGGTACTAATGGATTCTTCCTCATCATCAGATGAAGAGGAAATGTGAGTTCTGCAGGAGCGAAATATTGTGCTTGCATCAATTCCTGAATCCATTTTAAATAAAAAAAAAATAATTAATTAAAAACAATTTGAATGCCAATTTGCAATTTGCCGCTTTTTTATTTTTCAACTTGTTTTCTTTTATACACAAATCAGCTGTTCTAAAGCAGGGCAGGATTTTTTGTATAAATTCATGTTTTATTGTGACTATGAATATGGCAACATATTAAGAGGGTTATGACAACATTATTTAAATGTCACTTATAAAAATGCAACATTTTTTTGTCAGAAAAGAAAACGCCATTAGTGGCATGTAAGAAAATCCTTTGTATAAAATTAATATTATATGACTCGCCCTGTTCTAAATGTGGTAGAGTTGCTATTTTCGATGCGAAAACTTCTCTCATATTTATAGAAATCTCCCACAGAATTTCGCCAGCTCTTAAGGTACCCATAAACTTTGCAATATTATTGCAAATTTTATTGTCATTTTGGCCTTCACAGTACTATACGATGTACAATACTTTTGCATAAAATATGTCACAACTCTTTGTTCTGTTGCGCAGGGCTGTTCAAATTGCACAATGTGGCCAATACACTATAAAATATTTTCCACATTTCTTGGTTTCGCAATAAGAATCAAAATCTTTTTGATTTTTTCAATATATTGTACAATCTTCCAATATGAGGTACAAACAGGTAATATTGCACAAGAATGTTGCGTAGTGTATGGGTGCCTTAAAAACCACAAAAGTCAAGTATGTATTTTAAAAACAGTAATGTCTGAAAAGCAACAAATTCTCAACAATGGCTTTGTTTAAAACAAAAAGAAATGAAAAAAGTCATTCATTGTTGAGAGCATGACGTTTTTTCACTTAATTTAGCGCTTTTAAATCACTCATAGCATTGTTCAGTGCTTTTTGCGAAATATTTTGTATCCAGCTAAATTGGCAACAGTGTTTGCTCGTGACGTTTCTGTCCAAAGAACGAAGCCGATATTAAAAAGCGGCCGGCGGCAGCTAAACAAGAATACAATCGGTGACGGAGGCGGCTGAACCTAAAAAACTTGGCGGCGACTATAAGTCGACTGCAATCGACGATCTTTTTGTAAAAAATTCAAGTTTTTATAATATTATATATGTATAATGTTTGTGCAATTTAAATTTTGTTGTATTCACACTTTCTAGTAACACAAAAGAGATCGGAGGTGGTTAAATAGAAAAAATCATTCATTATCGAATAGAAAAATAATTTTTAATAAAATTTTGCTGATTTATTCGGCTGACATTTTTAGCCGCACAAACGGCGGTTCGAGAGACTGAAAAGCAGTTGTCGGCGGTTTGAACGCGACTCTCAGCCCATCGGCTTCGTTCTCTGTTACTGTCATGTATAGAATAGAAAAAAATTTTAATTTTCAACGACGTTAAAAGAAAACGAAAATTTTTTCTGATAAATTAAACATTTAATCTTAGTTTAAATAATTAAAATTATGGATAAATATATGCAATAATACTAGTTATTTATTGGTAGGTGTTTATTTTTTAAGATTTTTTTGAAAATTTCATGATTAACACGTTTTTGTCTACGTAGACCAACAAAGAACACCACAAAACATTAGAAGATAAGTGTGTAAAAGATAAAACGACGAGAGGAGGGCAACTTTCGCACAAACTAAATACTTTGTATATCAATCATCAATAGAATTTTTTCGTATTTTGGGTAAAAAAAACGTCATCGTAAAGGGAAGTTATTCGAAGAATTGTGTTTATCAAGTTTTTGATAAAAAAAACCGAAAAATGTATGTGAATAGCCAGCAAAAAAGCTGGCGTAAGCCAAATGTCTCATTGGCTATTGTGGGATTTAACCTGCTGTTGTTGTTGCACTTCATTGGTATAAGTGAACAATTCTATTTGCCGGGTTTGGCTCCAGTTAATTATTGCATAAAATCTGATGCATCCAATAATTGTAAGGTAAGTTGTTGCTGGAAGTGTGAATGGGAAATGGGTTGGAAGTTGATTGATTTTTAAAATGATTTTTTTATTTGTTTATTTAATTTATGAAAGATAATATAGTATTTTCTTTGAATTACAAAATTTACTAATAGTTAAATTTTGTTTTCAAATGTGACTGCCATCTGCCAACTTCAAACAATCAAGTTTAGTGCTTTACCATACCCGACGAAAAAAGTTTCGATATAATCATATACAGTGAAACCTCTACTAACGGACACCTCACGAAGGCGGTCACCTCTGCTAAACGGACATTTTTCTTGGTCCCTTTGTTTTGCAAGTGTTTTTAGAACAAATTACACTCTGCTAGACGGACACTCCCATGGCCGGACGCGGACAAATCCTCCAGAAATAATATCAAGTGATTCAGAAGAGGAAGAAATCGATAAAATAAAATCGTTCGATGAAGCCCTAACACAGATAGCACGTTTGAAAACATTCGCTTTAAATGATTTTGTGGCATACGAAAAATTATATAATTTGAAAAACAATTTTGAGGAAATGTACAAAAATATAGACAAACGAACTATAAGCAGACTACAATTCGCCAGTTCTTTTTTAAAATTACATACAGTGATAATAGGGTATTTAATAGCTGATAAATCCTGACCATTTTAACTCAGCTATCCCGTGGGCGGACACCTCCCGTTAACGGACAAAACTACTGTGACGGTCGGTGTCCGCCCACGGGAGATTTCACTGTATAATTATGTATAGTATCACATATAAGTAGACATAAATTCACAACTCATCTGATTCGTAAAATGGCATACATAAGCTGATCTCATGGTATCTAATTTCATATTATTTGATACGAAAAATGGGTCTATCAAATATGATCAAATTTGATACAATTTTTTCTATCATGTTTTTTAATTTAAAATTTAAAAAAAAAATTTAAATATTTTAGAGATCAGTACTTTTTATTTAAATTCAATTAAGACTATCTGTAATTCATTTATGAAACATATAAATATTAATTTTAAAAAATAATGTTAACTCTGAAAATTTATTGCTTTTTATTAACCCGAAGTTAGAACATATTGTTGGTAAATCAATTTAACTTGTTAAATTAAACACTATACAAATACTTTGTAAGACATTTTTTAAAAATATTCTTTGTAAATTTTGTTCAATCGAAAACTTCAATTGGAAAAATAATTTTTTCTTTTTATTATTGTTCATAACGAATTTTCTTTTTAAAAGAAACTGTTTTGTTTTTCTTATAAACTTTTTCTTAAATTAACGGTTTATTTATTTGATTGAGCTGCGCCAACACATATAATAAATTTAAAACGCTAGGTAAAAAAAAAAACATTTGCCGAGGAAGAAAATCAAATTTTTGTTTGCAAAATTTTCAAGTAGAGGACTTGCAGATTTTTTAAGAGCAGAAAAAAAAACACCAAACATTACACGTCCTTTTTCAGTTTTATTGGTTTTTTGTTTTTATATACATCGAGATTATTTTTATGTTATTTTTAATTTTTACGAGCTTCCAACCTCCGTATATTTACAAATTATGCAAAATTATTAAAAGTAATGACTATACGGTTGGTATTATGGACCAATACGATATTTTTTATGAATGATACATCTTTCTATTTAGTACTTCAGCAGTATCAGATTCTTCGAAACTAGTTCAACTAGTTCAACAGGATCATTGGTAGAACATATCTTGCCTATATTAGAACTTAGTAACTATTTAATTTTTAAAATTTATAATCCACTACGCATGTTATAAGTGTTGGGTGTTTCATTTGTTTAAACACGCCGTTTCGAACTCTCTCTTCTAAAACCCTAAACTGGTTTTAAGAGTTTCGAAAAAAATTTGTTAACAGTGGTACTTTTGATTAATTAATTTTCATGCTTTTAAGCAACTTTAATTAAATTTTAATGTTAGTTTGTGTTGTTTAATGTATTCTCTGCATAAGTTTTGCACAATTAACACACATTTTAGTTTATATATACTAAAAAATACGCATTAAAAAACCTTTAACCCTTTGACTACTCTTGTACACTACAGTGTATACATTTAAAAAAAAAAATATAAAAATATAATGGCTGAACTTATAAGAAAAGACGAAATATGGCGTAATATATCATGATATATCATTGTGTCGTATGTTATATATTAGCATATCTTGTATATCTGATCATATGAAATAGATATAGATCTATATATGACCACATGTTCTACCATATATGATCATATGTAGGTGTGTATGGTACAATTTCTCAAAAATATTTCTATCACTTTTATATATAATTATATATGGCAAACCATATCATTTTAAATATATATAGTAAAATTATATGAAAAAATTCTATCACTTGTATATTTTTTTTTTAGTACCGTTTATAATTATAATATAAATGATGAACAGTTCTAGAACCCATTCTTGTATCCGAAATCAGTTTTGGCATGCGTTCTTCTGGCAGATTTCCCCCAAAAAATTGGATTTGTTCGTGTACGTAAACTTTTTTGATATATGTTGAAAATTTATGTTTTGTTAAATATGCAATGCGTCACAAGAGAAAATCCCGCGATTTTTATAGTAACTACAAGTTAATAATGTGCTATAAGGCGGGTGAGCCAAAACTTCTCATCCACTGTTTTCCAAATAGTTTTTGACCGGTCTTGCAACATGTGGCCGAGCGTTGTCATGATGGAAGACTATGACCTCGTGTATGGTCGTTTTTCGTTGATTGCTCCCTTCAAACGATCGCCAGACCCGATTTCAACAGCTCATAATACAAAACACCCTTCTGATCCCAGCAAATACAATGATTTGGCTGGTTAGCCGGGCTTTACATATGACTTTTTGCGCTTGGGGTTATCGTTTTGTATCCATTTTTCATCACCAGTAGCGTCCAAGCAGCATTTTCGACATGCAAAATCGCCTGTCAACGTCTCTCGGCTTCAATTCATATGGGAAAAAATTTCCTTGCTTTTAAATGAATTCCAATGCTTTTAAAAGTAGGGAAATGACTTGTTGTGTGACTCCCAATGATAATGCAAGTTCTTCTTGCGTTTAACAACAATCTTCGTGGAGTAATGCCTCATCTTCAATCTTTTTCCGCTGACCAGGTCTCTCTTTGTCTTCTGTGTCGAAATCACCACTTTTGAATAGCGCAAACCATCGTTCATAAGATCGTAAGCTTCTACCAACAATCGATAACTTTCAGCAGCCGTTTTCTTTAAATGAAAGAATTTTATCAGACTTCCCCGCAAAACATATTTTTTTAGGCACACAATTCGACACTATTATAGCGATTGAAAAAAATGTGTGTTTACACTTTGGCGTCAATCGAATACTGAATTATAATGACAGATGTTTACCCTCCAAAATACAATATTTGTTATTATTGACACAAACCATATGTGATAGTTATGCCACATGTTGTCCAAATCGGCATTATTAACTTGTATATATATATATATATATTCCCGTCGTTCCTATAAGGAGCATAGGGCCTCAACAAACTTCTTCCATTCCAATCTGTCCATCGCAATATTTTTTACTTCGCTCCAGCTTTTGCGCATTCTTCCTGATTCGATGTCAATTTGTCTTCTCCATGTGTGAGCTGGTCGACCTATTCTGCGGCTTCCCTGGGGGTTCCACTCAATAGCATTTCTGGCAATATCGGTGGGCGGCTTGCGGAGTGTGTGGCCGATCCAGTTCCACTTTCTTCTCTGTATTTCTACATCCATTGGGATTTGGTGTGTTGCACGCCACAGATTATCGTTTGATATGGTTCGTGGCCAGAAGATTCTTAGAATTCTTCGAAGACATTTGTTGACGAAAACTTGAAGAGATTTAATGTCTCGGGAGGCAGCATTAAAAGTTTCACAACCATATAACAATGTTGATTTGACATTGCAATTAAATATTTTAATTTTAACACGACGTGATATTGAGGATGATTTCCACACCTTAGTGAGCTGACCAAATGATTGTGTGGCTTTTTTTATTCGGCTAGATATGTCAGCACTAGATCCACCTTTTTGATTTATAATAGCTCCAAGGTAGCAGAAACTTTCAACTTCTTCCAAGGTTTCATTATTAATGAGAAAGGGGTTTAAGTTTTCGGAATTAATCCGCATAACCTTGGTCTTTTTTATATTGATCTTAAGCCCAGCCTTTGTTGATATGTCGGTAAGCCGCTTCAACTTCGTAGCCATATCAATATAACTATGAGAAAGAAGGCATATGTCATCTGCATATTCAAGGTCTTCTAATCTTTCATGCAGCCCCCATGCGATGCCTCGATTATCCACTATTGCATGGTGCATCACGCTGTCTAACACTATGTTGAAGAGTAGTGGAGACATTACGCACCCTTGGCGAACTCCATTACCAACATCAATTTTACGGCTTAGTACTCCATCGTGTAAAACTCGGCAGCTAGCCCCAGCGTATAGACTCTTTATCAGTTGAATGAATTTACGGGGAACGCCTTTACATTCAAGCGCATTCCAGATGACATTATGGGCCAGAGTGTCAAATGCCTTCTCAAAATCAATAAAGATAAGGTACAGAGGAGACCTCCATTCAACTGACTGCTCTACAATTACTCTTAGTGAGTTGATGTGGTCAACACACGACTTGTTGGGGCAAAACCCAGTCTGTTGTTTCCTCATAACTGGCATTAGCTCATCCGCTATCCTCTTGGTTATAATGTGTGCTAAGACTTTGTTGAGCATACTTAGTAAAGTGATACCCCGCCAGTTGTTGCAGTTAGTTAAGTCTCCTTTCTTAGGTAACTTTACTATAATTCCCTCTTTAAGCTCGTCTGGGATTCTCTCAGATAGCCATATTTCTTCTACTATAGGCAATAGCAGTTCCGCACTCGTTGTGAGGTTAACCTTCAAAAGCTCTGAAGATATGTTGTCGCTGCCTGGACTTTTGTTGTTCTTTAGTAAGCTGATTGCTACTACAATCTCAGATATTGTTGGAGGAGTAGTGCTGATATTAAGCTGCATATTGAGGGCGATACAATCACATATAGGTGGGATTATTTGTGGGCATGAGGAGAACATTTCGGAGAAGTGTGCAGCCCAGAGTTCAACTTGTTCGTCTTTGGATGTAATAAGTGCTCCGGAATTATTTTTTATTGGTTTACTGGATACTGAGAAGCTGTTACTCGTAAGCTTCTTAATGAGTCGATATAAGTCACTGGTACGGTTCGTCTCAGCTGCAGACTGAGCCTCTTGGGCAATTGCATTAGCCCATGCACGTTTGTCCTTACGAGCACTTCGTTTTACTTCGCGATCTAGGGAGGAGTATTGGCTTTGGAGAGTGGATTTTTCTTCAAAAGTTGTAGCAGAGTTGATTGCGGCTTTGACTTCTTTTCTCCTATTTATGGTTGCCCATGTCTCATCAGATAGCCATTCTTTACGTCCATTAGGTTTAATCCCTATGTGTTCTGTGGCAGCGTTTATTAATATATTTTTCATCGTGTTCCAATCTTTTCGTTGGTCATGAGATGTTAGTGTCAACGATTCGTTTAGGGCATTTAGATAGTTTGATGTAACCGATGGGATTTTCAGTCTGCGAACATCAAACTTTTTCGATATACGTGAGTCATTTCCTTTCACAGCTGCTATCTTTATACGCACACTTGCAATGAGTAAATGATGGTCACTGGCTATGTCAGCACCTCTTTTGTTTCGCACATCCAGCAGTGAGCCACGCCATTTTTTTGAGATAGCAATATGGTCTATTTGGTTCTCCGTGACATGATCGGGTGATACCCATGTTATTTTGTGTTTACGTTTGTGTGGAAACAATGTCCCTCCTATGACCAGGTTGTTCTCCGCGCACATGTTTACAAAAAGATCGCCATTTTCCGTTCTTCGGCCTAATCCATGTGCCCCCATTATGCTCTCTAGACCCATGTTGTTCGCGCCAATTTGAGCGTTTAAGTCTCCCATTACAACCAGTATATCTCCACGATTTGAAGATGTTATTGCACGATCGAGTAGACTATAAAATTCTTCTTTCACAGAAAGCTCAGAGGTTTCAGTAGGTGCATAGCATTGAATGCATATGAGGTTTCTAGCACGTGTACGTAGTCTTATTGAAATTAAGCGATCTGAGTAGGGCTTCCAGCTAATAAGAGCTTTATGTGCTTCCCTTGAAAGGAGAAAACCAACCCCAGATGATCTGATTTCGTTTTCTGGTTTGCCAGAGTACAGTAGGTGGAGTCCATTTGTGGTTGTGGTTTCGCCTGTGTCAGGCCATCTCATTTCGCTTATGCCCAAAAATAATAGATTGTAGTTCGTAAATTCTTTGCATAGTTGGGCCAAACGCGATGTTTCAGTTAATGTTCTAACATTCCATGTTCCAAATCTTGTCCGTGTTTTCATGCTAAAAGTCGTCATCGGGGGATCAGGTCGTTCTGTTTCGTTTGTTTCGGTTTCGTTAATCATTTAAGTTAAAGACGAAGTAGCTGATTAGGCTTCCGCATCCGATCCTGGTGCTATGGCTGCCAGCTGCCCTCCAGGCAGGCTGTGATGTTGAGTTTTTCAAAGGGAATGATTCGCCTCTTCCTCCTACTTCCTGAGACGCTGACTTGGAGTCAAGAAACTCAGGGCACTCTATTACACTAAGTTTCAGAGAAATGTTTCTCCTACTTACCTGAGACGTTATTAAAAACCATCAGGCTACTTAGTCGCCTTCTCACTTTTGCTAGCTTCGAACGGGTGTTCAAAAGCCATTGCCCGGGGAATACCTGGCATAAGGCCGGAGGTTGTGAGCTGCATTGACACTGCAACAAAGGAATCATTCCTGGCCACTCCCAAGTGAATGGCAATCAGGAACTTTCCACCTTTATTGACAGTACCCATCCCCCATTAACTTGTATACCCAATATTTATTGCGCCGTCAGCAAACTTTTGTCGGAATCTAAAAGCACTCTACTTTATCCCGTTTTTGTCCACCATTTCAACACCATTTTTGCTTATAAAAAAGTTGACAGTTTTTTTTTACCCTTTCTGATGATGTGGTTTTATTTATAATTGTATTCTCATCACAGTGCGATACATTGGCGACACAAAGAATAAAAATACATCTAACATTCGTGACCCCTCTAGATTCAGATATAATTTTTCCTAAATTTATTTTTAATACAAGATTAAAAAATTGTGTGAAAAGAAAGTTTTTTTAAACTTTTTTGCAGTTGTTTCTGGAACTAGTACATTTCGGTAACTGTATTTTAGGGGCAACGATATTTCAGTTATTTCGGTAACGGTTTGTTATTAACGTTATTTAAGGGATAACTGGTTTTCAGTCATTTCGGTAACGTTATTTTAGGGATAACGGGTTTTCAGTTATTCGAGTAGTTCCAATGACTGTTTATGATCAAACTTTGGGAGAATATATCTACTTACAGCGATTTTTTCAGAATTTGTCAGATCATTTTGGTAACGGTATTTTAAGGATATCGCTATTTCAATTAGCGACAACGGTATTTTAATTATTTCGGTGAAGTTATTTTAAGCATACGGATATTTTAGTTATACCGTTAACGGTATTTTACGGATATCGGTTTTTCATTTATTTCGGTAACGGTATTTTAGGGATAACGATAGTTAGTTGAAAAGGTTTTGCGTTGATAAAGGTATTTTAGCGGAATTGGCTGCCATCCCTGATTATTTTTTATTAGAAATTTAATTTAGTTTTGTTCATTACAATATTGTATAAAAATTTTCCTAAAATTAGTATATTTTCGAAAAAGTTTTATTAACAAAAATATTATTTAAATTATATGTTTTATTCGATTAATCGTCATAGTTTATTCGAATTATTATATTATATTTTACTTCTACCTGGGAGATTTCGAGTTCCTGCCTCTAGCGGCTTGGCCAAGCCGCCAAGGAAGAGATTTCCCCCCTTTGCACCCATATTTTACTACGTTACTGGACAAAATTTCAAGGGAACACCCAGTAGCAAAAAATAAGAGTACCGAACCAGTTTTGTACTAGTTCATTTGAACCACATAACTAGTACGAGTTTAACCGCCTTTCCATACAAACAACTGTAGAATTTGACATGGAAATGTCATTGGAATGTCAACTAGTTCCAAACTTCCTCTTTGGAACTAGTTGATAACTAGTTTGAAAACTATAATTTAAGGACGAAAAATAGTGAGCAAAACTGGTACTAATGTGACACTCGCGGAATCAGTTCTGAACTAGATCTTTGGTAGCAGTTGGTTTAGAACATAATTAAACAAATCAAAAACAAATCTTTTCCTTCGATGGAACGATGATTTGAACAATAGTTTCATCTTATTGAGATAAATAGGTTCATATGCTAAATAGTATTTAAAATATTTTGTGTTTATGATTTCTATTCAAAATAAAAATTGTATGAGTTTATTTTCCAAGTCAAAAGATTTTATTAAAAACAAATGTTATCAAAATTAGAAATTCAATACTCGTATTTAAATGGAGTTTTTTTTAAACATATTTCACAACTTGTTCAAAATTATTGTTTTGGAAAGCCAAATAGGAAACGAAACTGGTACTAAAGAAAAACACATAAACTAGTTATGTAGCGAATTTTTGGCACCAGTGCTGTATCAGTTGATTTACGCCTTAGCTTAATTAAAATAAACAATTTTAATGTTTATTTGCAAACTCCGATAATAAATACACATAATAAACAACATAAATAAACAACATACATTTGAAAAACACGTACGTTTATATAATCTTTTCAAACACAATATAAATTATTTTATACTGTTTTAAGTACACAATTGTTTTTACTAGTCTGAAAACTAGCACTTTTAGGAACTAGTTCAACCATTTTCTATTGGGTACATTTTCGAAATTTCAGATTTCTAGCCAAAGGGGTATATTAGGCAGCAAAGGTGGATTATTTACACATTTTTGGACCTCCCCGTAAGAATTTTCAAAAATCCGTCTTAGGGGACATCTTCGCCGGAGGAGTCACCTCCATGCCAAATTTCAAGTACCTAGATCCTGCGGTATATAGTTAATATCCGCCCATAATATTTTGTACTTACGATATTATTTGATTTTAATAAAAAAAAACTTAAACTCAAGAAAAAGTAGGTAAAAAGCTAGGTACGCATGGCAAAAAAAGAAACCTTTTTGGAATCGTTTTTAAAAAATCTTTAATTTTAGGGTATGATTGGCCAAACTTTTAAAAACGCCTTAGTGTTTGGTCTCCTGAAATTCGTTTGTTATTTAATTTCAGTTTGCGATAACGCGGATTGATTTAAACATATCAAGTTTTTTTTATATAAATCTTTAAGTCTAGGGTATGATTGGCAAAACTTTTTGAAACGCCTTTAGTGTTTTGTTTGCCAGATATCGCAGATTGATGGAAAACATATCTATTTTTGTTTCAAATGTATGTTGTGTCTGTACAATTTTCACATAATAGTTTAAGTCGGCTTAAGCGTGCACCGAATTATTTTATTATTGATGTCCTTATTTTGACGCGTACATACATATATGCGTCTAACCACATTTTAAAATTCCGTATATTTGAAAATTTATAAGCAAAACTTGAATAGCTTATGTTTCAAAAACATAAATCATTTAAGAAAAACATCTTAAGTAAAGATACGACAAATTAGCAAAAATTAATTTAAACAAAAAAAAAAAGATTTTTGATTTTTAAAATTATCGTTTTTGGTGTATCCAAAAACAAGATTTTTTTTTTAAATTTTAAGGTTTTATTAAAACTACATACCTATAATTTAAATTGTAACTAGAAATGGTGTAGTGCAGTAGTTTCCTAAAAAGAAACAAACTCTTATCTTGCCATGCTGGCAGTCACATTTTATATTTAAATTTTTCATTCACATTTGTTAATTGTTTGCTTTTACTATCCATTTAGATATTTACACTATTAAACAGATTAAAATTGTATTTTTGTACGCTTTTCTTTCAGTCCAATGTTACTCTCTATGTGAATCGTTTAAATACTGAGGAATCTGTCATTCCCTATGAATATCATCATTTTGATTTTTGTATTGGCAATGAAAATAATTCGCCAGTGGAAAATTTAGGCCAAGTGGTCTTTGGTGAACGTATACGTCCTGGTCCTTATAAAATTAATTTCCTTGAAGATGTCGAATGCAAAGCGGTAAGTACATTTTATTTTTATATTTATAATATTGTCTTAAACATTAACCAACACATTTTTTTCCCTATCGCTCATATTTTTTATCTTAACTTTGCTTTTGTTACTGTTGTTTAGAAGAAAAAAAAAAAAACAGTTTAAAAATAAAAACTCACGTATTGTTTTCAACTGTGTTTAGTAAATAAATAGATATTTTATGACACAATCATAAACAAATATTTGCACGCTCTACACCATTTCCACTTGTTATTCAAAATATAACAAATGTAATTTCAAAATTGCATTTGATTTTCAAAAAATCACAAATGTAATTTCAAATTTGCAAATCAAACTTAAACGATTCCATTTTATATTAAAAAAATAGCAATTCAACTTCAAAAACCTCATTTTCAATTCAAAAAATACCATATCGTCGTATGAATATTGGTGAGACCTATAGGCCATTTCTTGCAAAATTGAGTTAGGAATTGATTATATATGATTAATGTGCCCTCTTTCTAAATCTTTAATCCGTTTTTATATACCTCGTATCAATTAGGAGATATCCAGCCCCATATGTGCTGCCTATCCCTATTTTTACAAATTTCTTAACATTGGTATGGTGTATTGACCACTTTTTGGCCAATGAGTCAAACTTTCTATTGAAAAATAAAAACATTATTCGTCAATCTTGGTTTGACACATTTGAAAAAAGCAACGCATATAAAACAAAACACAATAAAAAAGTTTAAGCATTGGTTTGCACTATGACAACCTAGTTTTATAATGGTTAAAAGAAAAAAAACTTTTGACCTACTTGAAAGAAAAACAATAAAATTGTGATAAAAACGGCTTATAGGCCATATAATAAGAAAAACTTTTTTTAAAAAATTGTTAATAACTCTGGATACTCAGTGCAAAAAGGCGTAAAAATTAACAATATTGTTTATAATAAATGCAGCTATAGATATAGCAAACAAAAAAGAAAACCTATCTTGTAGAAATTTAATAATTTTGTTGTAAACTTTCTTTATCGTTTTTCTCGCAAAAATGTTTTTGGTCGGTGCGGCTCTCCAATAATCAATCGACGATATGTTATTCAAAAAATCTCATTTGTTTTAAAAAAAAATTGTTTTTTTAAAACTCTGAAATGTAATAAAAAAATTTATTTGAAATTCAAAAATTTAAAAAATACCAAATGTAATTCAAAAAATACCAAATTTTATTCAAAAAATACCAAATATAATTAAAAAAATAACAAATGTAATTCAAAAAATATCGGTTGAAATTCTATCCAGCAAAAAAAAAAACTCGATTTGGTAAGCAGTTGCTGCCTTTATATGCTTCCAAAATAGCGCTTCACCGTCATGCATACTATAAAGCAATTATTTAAGGCATTCTGTAGTGCTTCCCAAAATGCCTTCTTTGAAGCAATAAAGTATGCTTACAATGAAGCAATAAAGAATGCATACAATGAAGCAATGAAGAATGCATACAATGAAGCAATGAAGAATGCATACAATGAAGCAATGAAGAATGCATACAATGAAGCAATAAAGTATCAATAAATCAATTTAATTTATTTAGTAAAAATATCATTAACTGTATGAAAATTAAATTTTTTGTGATTTTTTTTCATAAAAATTAATGATTTTTTTTTTAATGCTTTCAAAGAACATTCAAAGTTCTAATATGCAAAGAAATTCGTTTAACTCATTAAAGGCACGTCGCAGACACGCTAAACATTTATTAACCAAATTTTGCAAAATGCAATTTTTTAATTTTTTTTTAGAAAAATATTGTTGATTTTGTCCATCTTTTATAATTGCCATATTGCAAACCGGACATTAAAATTTTAATAAAAACCAGCTTTAGTGATGTTTTTTAGTTCTTATTTTAAAATATTAAAGATTTTTTTTTAAAATTTTAAAACAATCTTAATAAACCTATATTATAATGAATAGACTTTTTGTTTTATATTAAAAAGTAATTAAAATATTTAAATCATTTTATTTTTATAAAATATAAATTACTCAATTGTTAGTTAAGTACATTTTTGTTAGAAATTTTATTTTATATTCGGTACAAAAGTGGTTTAGATAAATTTGATTAATAGTTTGGGTCTTACAATGAAGGTGTCTCCGTGTTCAAAAATCGATTTCGCCTAAATTTGGATGTGCGGTCTTAAAATATTTCTAGCAAGAAAAAAAGTTAAAACTTAAATTTATTTGTATAGGAACACGTCTGCTATTTCCGAAATTCAAATTAAGAAATTTGAAACAATGGTTTTGGGGTTAAAAAGGGGAATTAATAAATATCATTCTTTTTTGAAAGCATGTCTGAAATTTAAAAAATTTGAAGTACTCAAAAAAAACAAGTATTTCTGTCCTCAAGCTGACTATGCTGTCTTTCAGAAGCCCTTCCACAAGCTCTTTCCGAAGCTCTTCCAGAAGCTCTTTCAGAAGCTCTTCCAGAAGCTCTTCCAGAAGCTCTTTCAGAAGTTCTTCCCGAAGCTCTTCCCGAAGCTCTTCCAGAAGCTCTTCCCGAAGCTCTTCCAGAAGCTCTTCCCGAAGCTCTTTCAGAAGCTCTTTCAGAAGCTCTTCCCAAAGCTCTTCCAGAAGCTCTTCCCAAAGCTCTTCTAGAAGCTCTTTCAGAAGCTCTTTCAGAAGCTCTTCCAAAAGCTCTTTCAGAAGCTCTTCCACAAGCACTTCCAGAAGCTCTTTCAGAAGCTCTTCCAGAAGCTCTTCCCGAAGCTCTTCCCGAAGCTCTTAAGAAGGCATGAATTTATTGCTTCTAAGAGCACATGAAAGAAGCGCTTTTCAACTGCGTAAAAGAGACATACCAAGTGGGACGTCGCAAACAAAAATCATGCCTTCTGGAATGTCTTCCGGAAGCGCTTCGTAATTGAATAATGCCTTCCGGAAGCGGCATTTGGCGTATTTTAAATAATATTTGTTATTTATAGTTACTTTTGGTATTTTTTGAATAACATTTGATATTTATTGAATTACAATTGTTATTTTTGAATTACATTTGGTATTTTTTGAACAACATTTGGTAATTTTTTAAATTTCAAATGGTATTTACCTTTAGAATTTTTTTAATTTCAAATGGTATTTTTTGAATTTAAAATGACATTTTTTGATTTACAAATGCGATTTTTTGAAAAACAAATGTTGTTTTTGAATAAAATATGGTATTTTTGGAATAACAAAATGCAATTTTGAAATTACAATTGGTACAATTTTCTGAAATTTATTGTGATTTTTTTAGAAATAATGGTGTAATGGTGTAAATTATGAAACAACAAAAAAAAAACATTTTATTTTTATTATATTTATTAAAAATGTCTTTAAGGGGTCCGTAAAGCAAGAGCTACCAACAAATGGTACTTTAAAAGCTTCAAAAACTCCAGTACTTTTTAATCATTAGGCGTACCCAATAAATTGTTTCCTTTAAATATAATATCAGTAAACTAAACACAAAACTTCTTAAAAAACTAAATCTTTGTTAAAGCTATTTTTTAAAATCTACCAACAATGATTATAGCTCAGCTCCGGTGGCTGGAGAAATTTAGGTGCTAGTCATTTTATGATGACTTATAATTATTTATATAACAGATTCGAAGGTGCACATAAGTAAAGCAGCGGTCAGCGGGTCCAGTTCTCCAGTTCTCCACTTTTCAACCCCTAAACATGATATTGATCCGCTATTTTTTTTTATCACATGTCCAAATTTTATTAACCCATTAATGCTGATTTTTTTTTTTTAATTTTGAGACAACATATTTTGAACACACTTTTTTTCAGAGCATGCTAAATTGTAACAACTCTGCTGGCAACTTAAGTTGACAATGGGCATTAATGGGAGATCGGAGAGAACGCATCGGGAGATTCCACTTGTAATATTCCGGGAGCTGGCAACACATTTTTCTCTTGGATTTTATGATATCTAATTTTTACATAAAAGAGTTTAGTGTGCACATTTATAACACAGCGGTCTACTGGCGCGACCGCATTGCGTTCAGGCACTCGAGCGCCCTCAAAGTATAAAAATCAGATACAATTTTTTAATTTTATGATGGCTAAATTGTTGTATATTAATAGATACCGTTCTAAGGATTTCAATAATAATAGCTAGATGCTTTATACGTCAGCTGATCTTGTGAATATTAAGGATAAAATGTTAGAAAGACCCCCATTAATATCCGCCCGTAAATTTCTTTTGAACATACCTATCTCCACTCACTAAGGGGGCTCCCATACAAAATTTAAATTTTTATAAAATTTTCTCCTACAGCTCTAATTGGCCCAATGATGCCCCTATCGGACTCAAATGTATGACCATCCGCCATATTGTTTCAACCCCAACATTTTCTCAGAACATACCTACCCTCCTATCTCCACTCCCTAAGGGGTTTCCATACAAAATTATAATTGTCACCTGCTTTAAATGTCGGTATGTTTTAATTGTCACCCCCCTTTAAAGGCTGAATCAGCCAGACGTAAACGTATCTTGGTATATCACATTTTATAAGTTAAATAAAATTATAAGATGTTGTACAGTGCTTGTCGTTTCATTCATATGCATTTAACATATAGAAAACGTAAACGCACAACAAAAATCAACAAATGCAGTAAATTGCTTCTATGTTCTGAATGCTTCTATTTAAAACAGGAACAATTAATATGTATTTTTCCTTTTACCAGGCTGATTGTGAATACAGCTCATGTATTTTGGTAACAATTACAAAAAAATGCTTTTTAATACACGACCAACTACAAAACATATTTTTATATGAGCATATATGAATATTCATATATACCCATATATATGAGCACATCAGGAGTCCCAGCAAAAATTTACTTTGCCTGGTATTGTAGTATAAGGGTGCTTCTATAAAAAAAAGAGGAACAATTAACATGTATTTCAAATTTGTTTTTAAGGCAGATTGGCACATTGTTAATACCACTCATATGTTTTGTTAAAAAATAACAAAAAATACTGCTTAATATACGACCCGACTACAAAAATATTTTTATATAAGCATATATGAATATCCCATACGTGTAAATACTTATGAAATAATGTTCCAAATTAGATGTATTTAAAAAAAGTGACACTATTTTATTGTCCATAACTGTAAATGCACCAATGTATGATTTCATATATGAAATTTTTTAAAGTTTTTAAGACAGGCCTAGTTTTTGTGATGCAGATTATCTTTAAATTTAGATTAACGAAGTTTTAAATGGAATACTGTTTCTGAAATATGATTCTATTTATTTTTTCATAATAATGGCCAAAATTCTAAACAAAATGATGAGGTTGCAACAATTTTTTGTTAATTAACTTGGAAATGGCAAACAAAATTCGTTGTCGGATTAACTAAACCGAGTTTAACTTACATTCCAAAAACACGGCCTTAAAGACAATATTTTTTGCATCCAAAGTTAATAAGACTGTTGGGGTAAAAGTCTATGTTCATTCCAATGTGTGTTTTAGAATTCCTTTTTACACATTTTTAATTTAGAATAATTGTAAAATTTAAAACAAAAATCTAGGCCTACATATATGGGCCTTCATATATGTGTCTCCATGTATGGGCAACTGACATTGAAATAAGAAAATTCAATTCATATATGGAATAATATATGAACTCATATATGAATATATATGCCATATATGGAACGATATGGGACAAATAAAACAATACGGGTAAAGCGTTGATCTTTTTACTTTTAAAATTATAATTTGAGCAAATCTTCTACCCCTTCTACATTGGTCCTATGAAGATTTTCGGTGACGCGGAATGAAACATGTAAGGACCTGTCAGTAGAAAAAGTGCATTAAATTAGCGGATGAAGAAATTTTTAATTAATTTTAATAATATATGGTGTCATACATTTCCATATATGACCCCTAACATTTAATTTATTAGCCCATATATGATTCCATATGTGTCAGATATGTTCATATATGTTCATATATGCAGCCATATATGTCAATATATGAACATAAGTTATAATTTTCAGCCGGGTTCCTTGAATATTTGTCCGTTTAATATTTATAAGTTATAAAGGGCGTTTTTTATAGAGGTATATAACTTTAAAATGGAATAAAACAAAGATGATTTTTTTAAATTTACATGAAATTAACTTTATTCGAAAGATAATCTTCTGGCATTATAATTTAAATATGACCGCCACGGCTGGCTCGGACGTAGTATAATCTGGAGGTCCAATTTTCGATGATTTTTTTCAACATTTGTGGCCGTATATGGTCAATCGTTTCGGGCTTATCGGCTTGGACTAGCGACTTCACATATCCCCACAAAAAATAGTCCAGCGGCGTTAAACCGCACTATCTTGCAGGCCATTTCACGGGTCCGAAATGTGGAACTATGCGGTTACCAACGTTTCCTTCAATAAATCAATTGTGGCACGAGCTGTGTGACATGTTGCGCCGTTTTGTTGAAATCACAGCTTCTGCACATCAGGGCTGTTCAATTGATGAAAGAAAAGGTCAGTAATTATGGCTCTATAGCGGTCACCATTGACGGATTGGGGTATTCCTCTACGCTACGCTCTACAGCAGTAATGACTTCTTCTGTACGCACTGTACGACGTCTCTGTTTAAGCATATTATCAATTAGAGTGAACGTGGTGCGGATTCATTAGTTATTCGAATTAATTGCTCTGATGAACGATTATGTTGACCGTAAAATGGACGTAGTGCGCGAGACGTATTTCGAACAGAACCATGATTTTCAAAATAAATTTGCACAATTTGGAAGCGTTGTTCAGGCGTCAGTCTGTTCACGTTGAAATGCCAAACCAAACTAAACATAAATCACTTGACAGCTGACAAAATGGACGCCAGTTAAAACTGGGTTGCCAACTTAAAGTTCTACAGCTGTATAAAAAAACCGTTTACTTTGCAGTTAGTTATACTTTGCAGAGCAGCAAAGTTATACTTTGTAGCTCTATGAAATTTAAACTAATACAGTTATTGTAATATTGACAGCTGGTCATTGTTGCTTGTTTTGTTGGCTACATATCCTATTTACAAAATCTAAAGACTATGTCGCGATAAAGTATTTTTTCAAAATCCTATTATTTTCTGAGTTTTATATTTATAAACCAGGTGAAGATTTTTGTTATTTTTTTAGTCAATTTGACCACCAGTCATTTTTATTAGCTTTAATAAACTTTTATGCATAATAATAATCTTAATAATAATTTTTTATGTCTAATAAAATTTCAGTAATGGGATCTCATTACCAGTATCTAAATAATAGACAGTAGAATTTTGCATATAATTCGGCGTCAAAACTCATTATTTTTATTCGACGAGGTAGTTTTTGTAAGTACCCACCAACGAAAAATTTTCCGATTAGTTACATTTAGTCAAGAGATACCCCGTCGAGATACCTCCTTCGAAAGTGATACTAACAGCATTATTTCATTTGTAGAAATGCGAAACTATATCAAACAAATTTTTAATCTTTTAAAATTTAGAATTACAATTAATTATAATTTTTTTTTAGATCTGTACTAAAACCTATACCGGAGGTGATTCTGACAGCGATAGACGTATGATGGTTCTGAAGAAGGGCATCAGTTTAAATTATCAACATCATTGGATTGTTGATAATATGCCGGTGACATGGTGTTATCCATTGGAAAATAGCAAACAATATTGTAGTACTGGTTTCCCTATGGGCTGTTTGGTACGCAGTGATAATGATGCTGGTTGTTTAATAAATCCCAACTATAACAGACGTGGTTTCTACTATCCCTTCAATCATGTAGATTTAAAAATTACTTATCATAGTGGACAAACCGAAGAATGGGGTGTTGGCTTCCGTGCCAATGGTGGACGTATTATATCAGTTAAAGTAACACCTAGTTCTATAAATCATGTTGATCCCAAGAAATTGGATTGTAAAAATACTGATCCATTGGCTATAAAAGGTGGTCCCTTAACACCAGGCGAGAAACTATCGATTATATATTCATATAGTGTGGAATTTATACGCAATGATGCCGTTAAATGGTCATCTAGATGGGATTACATCTTAGAGTCTATGCCTCATACAAACATTCAGTGGTTCTCTATATTAAATTCATTGGTTATTGTTTTATTCTTGTCGGGTATGGTTGCCATGATCATGTTACGTACTTTGCATAAGGATATTGCCCGTTATAATCAAATGGAAAGTGGTGAAGATGCTCAAGAAGAATTTGGTTGGAAATTAGTACATGGTGATGTATTTCGTCCACCTCGCAAAGGCATGTTACTTTCGGTATTTTTGGGTTCCGGTATTCAAGTATTCTGTATGACATTAATAACATTGGCCTTTGCTTGTTTGGGTTTCTTATCGCCTGCTAATCGTGGTGCTTTAATGACATGTTCTATGGTTTTGTATGTGGCTTTGGGTACACCAGCTGGTTATGTATCGGCACGTGTTTATAAAAGTTTTGGTGGCATTAAATGGAAGAGTAATGTTATTTTAACTTCAATGTTGTGTCCAGGGTAAGTAGAGCAAGTAATTGAATGATTATTTTTTTTTTAAACCTTTCAACCACAAAAGTGTTTGTAATTTTAATCACTATTTAGCTATTAAACAATATATTTGGTTTTAAATATTTCATTGTTGCACGAGTAAAATTTTTTACGTGAATTCACTTATTGTTTTTTTATATTTAAGCTGTTTTACTTTTTTTAACACTTTGAGGGTACAAAGAATTAAACAATTTCTATTTTTGAATTTTTATAATAACAATATTTTTGGTTGCAGTGTTGTTTTCTGTCTTTTCTTTGTCATGAATCTCGTTCTTTGGGGCGAACAATCATCTGGAGCTGTTCCCTTTAGCACATTGATTGCTTTGTTGGCTTTATGGTTTTGTGTTTCTGTACCATTGACATTTGTTGGTGCTTACTTTGGTTTCCGTAAGAGGGTAAGTTTGGTTTTTTCTTTAAATATATTTTTTTCATTTGTAAAGACCTTAAGATGAAAAATACTAAATATGGAGCCAATTAAAAAATCTTATAATTTGTTTTTACAAAATGTAAAAACAAAACTGAGAAAAGCGTTTATGCGTTTTTTTTTTAACTAAAGTACTAAATGAATAAATTTAGCAAAATATTTATATTTTGCTAATTTGTTAACCACAAAACAGGATCAGTAATAGAAAGTATATTGCCTATAGTGGAACTAAGCAACTATTTAATGTTTAAAATTGAAAATTTAGAATCCACTACGAATGTTATAAGGGTTGGGAGTTTCGTTGGTTTAAACAAGCCGTTTCGATCGATCTCTTCTAAAAACCTGGTTTTCTAGAGAGTTTCAAAGAAAATGCGTTAACAGTGGTACTTTTAGTTAGTTGATTTTTACCCTTTAAATTAATTTTAATTAAATTTTAATGTTATAAATTAAATTAAAAATATAAATTAAAAATAAAAATAACACAAAAATAATCTCGATGTATATAAAAATAAAAAACTAACAAAACTGTAAAAAATATTACTTGAGTCAAAGTAAAAACTAAATTTTTTTATATAAATAGAACATTTTTGGTCTTCAAAGTTTAGTAACGTCATGATGCTTGATTACTAAGACAAGAATGGAGCAAAATTGATGATTAATAGATTTTTGTTAATAAAGTCCTGCCTATTATGGAGGCTCTATATTTTCTAAAACTTCGGGTTCTGATGAGATCTTTAGCCAGATCGAAAAACTAGTATCAACCTAGCTAATAAATTTGATATGCTTTATTTTTGTAAATATACGGGGGTTGAAAGCTCGTTATAAATTGAAAATAACATAAAAATAATCTCGATGTATATAAAAACAAAAACTAATAAAACTGTAAAAAATATTTGAATTTGGATTACAGAACAGCATTCGATAGAGCAAATTTTTTCTATAGCAAAATTGGCAGATTTTAAAACACTTTACCAATTTTTTGGACAATTTTATCCCTCTCAGAAAGTCTTTGATCAGACCAATTTATCAAATTTAAGAAAGAAATATAATTGGCTTCAGTGACTTAAGTCAGGTATTGGTATGAAACGAAAATTCAATTTTTGTAAATTGAAATATTTGTATTTCTGAATTATCGTTTCATACCAATACTTGACTTAAGTCACTTAGCCAATTTCGATTCAACCTTTAAAAATATTTTTCATGTTAAAAATTTGTTGTATTTCTAGTAGTTTTTAGATGTTTTAGTTTTTGTTGTATGGGAAAAATAAATTTTAAATTAACGACAATGCACAGTGGGGTATATGAAAAATATAATGTTAATAAATATAGAATTTGTTGTGTTTTTATATTTCAATATTTTGGAGAAATTCCTATAAACTTTTTATGATACGTTTTTCTTCTCTTCTTTTTTTTGTTTTCTCATCCCTTTTTAGTCTTTGGAACATCCTGTACGTACTAATCAAATACCCCGACAAATTCCCGATCAATCGATTTATACACAACCCGTTCCTGGCATCATAATGGGTGGCGTCTTACCATTTGGTTGTATTTTCATTCAACTCTTCTTCATACTCTCTTCAATATGGTCAAATCAAATGTACTATATGTTTGGTTTTCTATTTCTGGTCTTTGTTATTTTAGTTATAACATGCTCAGAGACCACCATCTTACTATGCTATTTCCATCTATGTGCAGAGGATTATCATTGGTGGTGGCGATCCTTCTTGACTTCTGGTTTTACAGCAGTGTATTTGTTCATCTATTGTTGCCATTATTTTGTAACAAAATTATCGATAAAAGATGCTGCGTCGACCTTTTTATATTTCGGTTATACAGCCATTATGGTATTTTTGTTTTTCTTGCTGACTGGATCAATTGGATTCTTTGCCTGTTTCTGGTTTATACGCAAAATTTACAGTGTTGTCAAAGTGGATTAAAGTGAAAGGATGTGTAAGGATGAAAAGGCTTTACTTTATATAGCTTTGTAAGAGCTATGTTATGTTAAGTTTTATTTTAAGGGTAATTACAATTCCTTTGAAAAAAAACTAAACATACTTATATAATTAAGTTGTGATTTTTTTTCTTTAGAAACTTTTTAACAAAAAAAAAAAAAAATAATAAAACTACAAAATAAAATAACTCGATATGTGTGTCATAAGTCAAAAAGCGAACGCAACATCTATAAAACTAACAAGAGGCCAGCTATGTCTATACCATTTTTAATATTATTTTAGAAAATGTTCAAGAATTATATTAAGAATTACTTACAATTTTTAAAAATGTTCCATATGTTCATAAAAAATACCAATTTTTATATTTTATATTTAAATAAAACATTTTAAACATTTATATTTGTATTTTAAAGGGGATTTTTTTTTTAACTGCATACGGAATATTTTTAATTATTGCTAATATTTAAATTATTTCTAATATAAAACTGAATTAAAGTTGAATAAAATAATTTTTTTTCTAACTATTTTTTTAATAAAAGTTTACATTTTTAATCTGAAATTTGATATTTAAGAATTAAAATCGAAAAAAAGTTTTAATTGAAACATTTTGAGTTCTAACTGAAGATTTTCTAAAATATAATTAAAAGTGCGCAACATTACGAAAATCATATTAACACATATCTTGAATAAAAACGCGCAATAAATTACATTCTTTTTTTAAAATATATTTTCAATGTTTAATTTAATCAAAGTAAAAATAAAAAAAACATCAAAAAATTAGTTTAAGCTCTATTCAGCAATTCTATTTTGAATAAATTAAATAAGTCAAGTTTTTGTGTAAAAAAAAAGAATTTAAAGAAATCAAAGAAAACCGCCCTGATTTTTTTACAAAAATTTTGTGTGTTCACTTAAAAATTTTCAATTTTAATTTAAACATTTTCTTTCGTAATAAAAATATAAATTTTGAAATTAAACTGTAAAATTTTAAATTTAAAATTATACTAATTTAAATTCCCAGCCAGCAAAATTTTGATACTGTTTTGAGAGTTCTTCGAAAATGAAACAAATAAAACATATATTTTCGAAATATCAAAATTTTATTTCAAAAATTACATGTTTGAAAAAAATTATTAAATAAAAAAAAATGGTTCAGAATTGACTCAGAAATGTAATTGAATTTGAATATTTTGTGAACAATTCAAAAAAAAGGTTCCAAAAAATACTGATTTTTGAGACAGTACTCCATTTTCAATTGTATTTCAGAAGTTATCAATTGTATTTCAGACTTATGAGTTGTATATCAGAACTTATCAATTGAATTTCAGTTTTATCAGTTGTATTTCAGAAATTATCAATTGTATTTCAGTTTTAACAATTGTATTTCAGAAAATATCAATGTTAATCCAGTATTGTCAATTGTATTTCAGAAATTATTAATTGTATTTCAGAAATTGTTAACAATTGAAATTCAGAAATGCCAATGAAAAACTTTTTATTATTTCTGACATACAGTTGATAATTTCTGAAATACGATTGATAAATATGAAATACAATTGATAATTTCTGAAATTCAATTCATAACTTCTGAACCACTTTCATAAAATAATTAAAAATTTTAATAATATATTTTTAACATATTTCTGGCTCATTTTGGAGCTTGTTTGCTGACAGGGCTGTTTAAATCAATTCTAATACAGTTTAAAGTTTTTCTAAAATAAAATTAAAAATCTGATTTTCCTTCATCTTAGATGTCGGATTAATTGAATACATATTTTTTTTTGGTATTAATCATTGATAGTAATATTACGATTACCATGAAGTTTTGTAATTGACAATTTAACTTTTAAACAATATAAAAAAAGAACACTACACAATTGAAAAGAAAAACTAGTGGAAATAATTATTGTAATTTTACAAAGGATAATTTGGTTTTCACAGTGTCTGCCTTTTTTTAGAATGTTTATACTCTACAGATGTTTGATAAATTTTGTGTTTACCAAATTTCCTTTGTTTCATTGTAATTAAAATATAAGTAAAGAATAATTTCATATGGAATTAAGTTTAAAATATTTAAACTACATTTAATAAATAATAAAAAACAATGTATAGATTAAATAATTTTGTGTTTCTTTTTTAATTTATACTCAAAAGACGTTGAGAATAACATAATAGTGATTAAAAAGACAAAATTATGATCTTGATCTGATAGGCTTTATGTTGGATAACCAGCAAAAACAGCTTATTATCATATGCCTCATTTTGGCACATTCCATTAGTTGAAGTTGTCGAAGTGGATCAACTTTATCACCGTAAATGAATTGCATTAATGCGTAGAGTGAGAGAATTATTTGTTGACATTAATGAATTTTTGCATTGAAGCAATGAAGTTACACAGGAACTCGCCTATTTAAAACTTTTCGTTAAATTAATCCAAATTTTCATATAATTTTATAAAAAATGTAATTTTAATTATTAAAAGTTTCATTAAAAAACAAGTTTTATAAAAATTATGAAGTTTTCATAAAGTTTTCAAAATATTTTTCATAAATTTTAAGAAATTGTTCGATCACTTTGTAAAGAAAAGTTTCATTAGCATAATACAAATTTTCATTATTTTTCGCCAACTAAAATTCTCTCTGTGTATATTGCTTGAGACACCCTACTGAACTTATGAAAAAGCATATAAAAGTAAAACCTTCAAACTTTACTTTCAGACCCTATTGAATTTACAGCACGCCAGGTTAACCCTTTGAGGATTAGGTAAGTATGCTTGCTCAAGAGTTTTTGGTACACTCATATAAAAATTGGTACAAAAGTCATTAAAACTTGTTCTAATTTAGTAAAACTCATTTTTTCTGTTGCTTACACTAATAAAAAAAACTACTAAAAATTAGTTTAAAACGACGTTGCAGAAAAAACTTCTAAAATTAGCTGATTTTTTTTTGCTAAATATGAGTAAAATAAAAAGAGCAAAAATTAATTTGTTCAATCTACAAATATTTAGTTATATTTGAGATACATTTTAGTTAATTGAAAGTAACAAATTAATCTTCTAGTCTTAATCTCTAATCTTTACTAAATATTAGTAGAAAAAAAAAACAAAGTTTTTAATTTTTTTTAATTGGAATAAAAATCTGGGGGGTTATTACGTAATTTCATTCGAAAAGAAATTCGATTCGAACAGAATTTTCACATTGAAAATAAAGTAATTAATAGTACTTTTTAATGGGTAAAAATGTCGAAAACGTGTAGACAATGATCTAGTACATGCGAAAAGTAAAAAAAGTTGGACTTTTCAGTACGGATATCATTTTATAAGAGTTAAAATTTCCGAATTCGAACAAAAATTTTCGAATTGAATTACATAGTAATCCCCCTGCCCTTCTGACATCAGCAATATACAATTTTTTTTAGCAAAATATACTGTTATTTGCAATCTACTAAATTTAAGGTAAATATAGCAAACATTTTGTTGGTATTACAGTTTCTGTTTGCTGTTTTTAGTCTACAAATATTTAGTAAAAGTTTTTGCTAATTTTAGCAGAGTAAATTGCTATTTTCAATTAACTAATATTTAATCGAATATAACTAAAATTTTATAAAATTAACAGTTTTAGTTTTGCTGTTCTTATTTTATTAATATTTGGCAAAAACAATCTGCTAATGTTAGTAGTTTTTTCCGCAACGTAATTTTTAACTAATTTTTAGTTGCTTTTTCACAGGTTTATTTCTATGAGTGTACGTTTAAATATTTTATTTAGCTAAAATTATTAGTTATCTTATTTCACCCCAAGAACAAATTTCATCCGTGTTTGAACTAATTTTTCAAGCTAATAAGTAATTCGTGATTTTCAAATTTACAAATTTGCCAGTCACAATTGTTTAAAAAAATAATTTTTTGTGTCGCGTTATCAGTCTCACTTGTAGATGGCGTTACTTTCTCATATTTTTTTTATATAATCATAAAATAGTTTACATATTAGGTTACCTATTATATAGTCTTTATTAACCACTTATATTCCCGGTAAGATCCGGACTATTTTCTGTTGATTTAGCTTAAAGATTCGGTTGATTTATCTACATTCTTAGCTAATTAACCTAGGCCGAGTTTTAGGATGTTGATTATCTTTAAACTTAGATTAATAAAGTTTTTAAATGGAATACTACTGCTAAAATAAGGTTTATTTTGCTTTATCATGATAAAGACCAACATTCTAAACAATATGAAGTTCTTCCGACAAATTTTTGTTAATAAACTTGGAAATGGCATACCAAATTCGTTACCGTTTAACCTAAACCAAGTTTAACTGACATCCCAAAACTCGTCCCTAGTATTGTAAATGTATTTAACAGTCTAGTTAGTTAAAATTTTAACTAACTTCTTTAGCTAAAATTTAGGTCACCTAAAATTAACAGAATAAGATTGTCAACTTTCTTGAAAATTCTTCTGCCGCAAATTCAGGTACTTTTTTCTGTTGTCGTAGCTGAATTTTCAATATTTGTACGGAATTTTTTATTAGTGTACTTATTTATAATTGTTAGTATATACACAATGCAAAGGTCATAGGTTTTTTCTATGCAATTTGATTTCGTGCACATATTTCCGTAAGAAATAGGACTTTTTATTCTCTCACCGGAATTTCTTAATCTCTTGTTTTTATAGGCCGAGCCTTTGGGAGATTGGGGGCATGATGCATACTATGAGTGACATACTCAATGAGGACCGTGCGAATAGGCTCGATTTAAATGAACGCAAGATTAAATGTTGTATGTTGACCCACAGACTGTCTGTGGTGTCAACTGTACACAGAAGTGGTGTTAATATTGTGGAATCTGAAATCCTTGAAGTTCCAGGCATGAGAATCCTCTAGAAAAATCACATTATTTAAAGAATCATTCTCGTGGTTGGGTTTTCTTAAGTTGTGCAATTGTTTTGAACTTCTTCCTATATTCTCGTTATTTATACCACCTATATCCGGCCCGAAACTGGAACACAACTCACATATAGTGGCTTCAAAGTCTATTTTGGATCTTCTAGTGGTATCCGCTGAGTGTTGATTCAAATAAAAAAAATATATTAACTAAAGTTTACTTATACGAAGCAGTTTAATGCTTACATTCCGAGACCACGCTCGTTTTATTTGTCCTTGCCATAATGGGTGCCGGCTAGCTACTAGAGGATCTTGCACATACTTAGCACATTATTTTGAAGTGGATTGCGCTGGTGATGAGTAGAGACTGTTAAATGTTATTCCCAGTATTTTAGGACGTTTATCAGTCAAAATTATGACAACATACAGTTTCAGGTTTAATTCCTTCGTTTATGGTGTATTGGTCTCATTGGTAGTCCTTTCATTTAGTCACACTCCTCGCCGGACTTACATGTTACATTTTGAGTCCACAACATCCATTCGAAATAGCTGTGCCATTAGTGTTGATCACCCGGTGATAATACTAATTGTCTTGCCAAGTTTCTTTCTATTGAGTTTGAAAAGTACATTAGTTTCGCACCTATTTGAACCATCTATGAGCGGTAACGTCTATACACGTAGTTCAGCCTTAAAATCATGCAATGGTTTTATATTTTCTATGTTCACTGAGCTCAGAAAATAATCTACCCTTATTAATTCGTCAGCCAATTCGTTCCCCTGCAATGTCCCGTAACAAATGTAGTCCGAATGCTGCTGCTGGTTTAAAAGTTATTAATATTCTTTTGCACTCAAGGATAGTTTCTGATCTTAGGAAGATTGGTAAAAAATCTTTATATAAAGATCCCTAAAGATCTTTACATTACCAGTGATCCCTTCAATATTAAGTCATTTATTGCATTCCGTAATTGCTATAATCTCCGCCTAAAAAACGCTGTTATTAGAGCATCGAATTATTCTTCAAAAGGATTCCCGTACTGCACCTTACAGGTTTTGTGAGTTTTTGTAAATGAGTTTGTCACAATTAAATAGCGTGATATTGTTTCCCGGTAACTCGTCTTAGATATTCTAGGGGATCGGTTTCCCATTGCCACAAAGTCATTCACCAGTTGTATTCTGCAGAAACTTATCCCATAATTTTAGATGTATCTCAATAGGTTAAGTCGACAAGATAACCTCTAATGCGCTAGTGAACGTGCTTCTGAAGTCGGTAAAATTCGATAATTAAATTGTACGATTACGATGACAACATAACTAAGGAGTGAGATCGAACATTTTCCGACACACATTATTACTTATAACTTATTTATGTTTAAAAACAAGTAACATTTTTTTATTTTATTTTAAAATTCTTCAATTTCTCACAATATTATGTTGCTTAATTGCCCAGACCTCAAAGCAATCAAATGATATTAAAATTATTTTTAAATTGTTGACGAAGCCTACAAAACAAGCACCCAGTACTGACACTTTTTTTTGGAAAATTGTCTGCTCCCTGAAATTAAGATTGGCAATTTTAAAAGAAAAATCTCTATTACTCACTTTTTGTTCAGATTTCATTTGTAAGCTAAATAATGAGCCGATCGTTTAAATATTTTGCACACTTAATCGGACAACCTTCTTAAACATAACTTGATAAAAAAAGTTAAAACCGAAATGAATTTGTCAACTGTGTTATCATATCAAAGAGGACGCTGTGTTATTCTTCAACATTTAATGATATAGACCTCTATATTTAGCTTGATTGCACCAAGTTTTACTACCAAAGCCTTAAACTCAAACATCAAAATTCGAATGAGATCATTAAATAGGATACCATACGAATTCAGCAATAGTTCCATATTGTAACTGATGTCGAACTATGTTGATTATCACAGTGCGTCCGTCATTCGCTTCTGTAGGGTAGATTAGTGGCTTAAAGCGATGGAATTTGTTTGTTATTGTTTTCTCCAAACTGACACTTAAATTTTTTGCTAGTGATCCGAGATTTACAAAATAGTTTACAAGTTCAGAGTTCAATTCCCTATATATGCACTTTCTGGATCAAATGACTCCGACATATCCTTTATAATCTTTGTATAAGAATGCAAGTTCGATAGTGCCATCACACAGTGCTGATGGAGAAGTACAGAAATGGTTCTCTTCAATATTCAATATCTTCTCACCGGAAAAAATAATCTTTCTTAAAGGGTTTACTAGCTTTAGAAATCAATAAAAACGACAATATTTAAACAATTATAAAAAAATATATAAATAGTTTTTTCAAAAAATTCTTTTTGCGATAGTAAAACACAATATTAAGTATTATTATTCTAAAAATTATAATTTAGAATTCGGACTACCATGGCAACCCAGGTAACCATTTCATTATATACCTTTTTTTTAAAAAGCAAAATCGGGTGCCGTTATGGAGCCTTGGGTACTCATCTGAGAATAAATTTTAATTTAATTTCACACACGAATAAATTCTTTAGTCCCTAACGTAGCCGGATTTTTACATTTTTGATTTGCATTGAAATGGTACGGAAGTAAACTCAAAAATTAAAAATACACCTCAAAAAATCGTTGTTTTTTTCCAAAAAAAATATTGTGCAAAAATTTAAAAATGTCTACTAACTAGTTTTCTAATTTTCTGTCCTCTACAAAACAAAGGCTTCACAGTGGCACCCGATTTGCAACATCTTGTTTTTTGAAAAACGCGTTTAAAGTATTGCTCATGTAAAATATAGGACAATGAGTTTGTTTAAAAAGCTGTAACTTTTTTATTTCTGCGATTTTCATAGCATATAGAAAAAACTTCAAACTATTGAAATATGAAAAAAAAATTAATAAAAAAATTAAAAGCTAGTACATCCCTTAAGAATTATTCCAAAAATGTTCTTTATACTACTTTTCCACTTACATGTTTTGAGCAAAACATGTGCGTGTCCACTTACATGTTTTAAGCAAACCATGTGTTTTGGGGAAAACATGTACAAAACAAGTTTTGTTTCAAAGCACGTCCAAAACACGTTCAGTGGAAACGTAGCATACATTCTCCCTATGAAAATGTGAAGACAAAAACACACTGAAAGATAAATTTTATGATTATGATTAGTTTTAAAACTTTGTATTTATAATTTTTAAATTTAAGTCTTGATACATGGTTAGTTAAAACCTAACTACTTACAACATAAATATTTCATTTCATATTTAACACATACAATACTGATAGATAAATTTAATTAACTAAATAACTCATATCCAATGAGTTAATTGCATAGTACCATCCTGTGCCCTTTGTGTATCCATTACACTCATTTGACGTACTAAACGTTTCATAGATGGACGATTAGGGCGCGTAGCATCCAAGGGTGTACGTTCATCTATCACTGATTTGGGACGTTTTGCACCTGAACCTCGACCACCAGACGATGATGAAGCATTCATTTCAAGTTCTACATCAGAGGCCGTATTGGAGGCTAATACATCTAAGTTTTCATAGGAGGATGGTTGAGAAGCAGCTGGTTCCACCGATCGACAGTGGATGCAATCATTGAAAGTCCAATTTTTACCAAACTCTTCACCCTCTTCAATTGTTTGTGGTAAACGTTGATGCAGTGTTTCCGGTAATCTTAAACCGGTTAAACCTCCTAGCATAGAAACAAATCCCATTATGACTAAAGGTAATTTAAGATTTTCTTTACCCTAGAACAAGATGGCAAGTAAAACAATTTGTTAAAGTGTAAACTATTACCATGGCTTACCAGGTAAGTGACAAAAGGAATGACAATTAATCCAAGGCCACCTACATAACTTGAAACACCTATGCCAATACCACGCACTTGTGTGGGATACAATTCACCAGCGAAAGGATATATAATTAAAAATGAAGCTGAAAGTAAAGCTTTCGAGACTAAGTACAAAATCAAGGTTTCATCTACAGCTTCATCTGGTATCATAACAGTTATAACACAAGCTACGCCTCTGAAGAGAAACACAAAGTTTTAGTTTGATAAAGAACATTTATTGTGGATCTCTTTCCAACTCACCCCAATATCATGGACAAACTTAAAGGCCATCTACGGCCCCAACAGTCCATTAAATACCAACATACCAAATAACTGGGTATTTCCACTACAGCCGATAAAAAGAAGCTAACATATTGATTACTACCCAGCGAGGGACCATAATAGCTTAGACCCAGATAAACTGTTTCGTTGGCAAACCAACTTAATGTTATTAAAATCGTTTTCAAACGCATATTTGGAGTTCTGCAAAAGTTTAAAAATTAAATTTCATTATTTAGACTGAAATTCGTCCACTTACCGGCATAAATCCGAAAGACCGACATTAACATGTTTCTTCTTCTCCTTTAGCTTATTACGTGATATTTGTGCCTCTAATTTTGTTTTGACAGCTGCTGGAAATTGATGGCCATTAATTCTGGCCATATTTTCTAAAATCTTTAGGGCTTCTTCCAAACGCCCTCTCATTAGCAGCCATCTTGGTGATTCCGGCATTACAAATAAATACAAGAAATACACATAAAATGGCACCGAGGTATAGTAAGAGAGTTTAACCCAATCTCGTTCTAAATAGGTTACCATGGATAGTAACATTATACCCGATGTATAAAAGGTACAAGTCATGACAGTAACAAATGAACGATAGTTTTCACCCACAAGTTCCAGAGCTTAAAGAAAAAGTTTTTTTTAGATTTGATCAATAGATTTGGTTTGCAACATATGATTTAATGAACAACATAATGTTAATGAAAAAATTATTGGGGACAAGGAATTATCATGTTATGATACTCGCAGTCATAAAAATGATTCTGACTAATCATATTATGATCACTGATGACGATTTTATCAACATCTAGATTCATTATATGATTATGAGCATTATATTATGATTGTTATGTGTTTCAACGATATCATGATACTCTTAAAATATCATAAAATGATGCTATTTTTTCTGCGTGCGGTATAGAAGTCATATATCCAGGGATTTTGAAAAAACTTATTTTGCCTTCATAAAGTGAATAACTTTTATGTACCAGTAAACGATATAAGTAGCTTTAAAATGACTCGTAGCTTAAGCCGTTCAAAAGATATAAACAGTTAAAAATATAAAATACGACTACTTTTGTTAAATTTTCGACCTTTTTTCCAAATTTTAAAATGCAATATTTCCAGAATAATATTTATATGGCACTTACACTTTTTTGATGGTTTTATATGGAATGAATCCTAGCCGAAGTTAGACAAAATAGAAAAAACTTCCCATAAAAAATATATTTGAAGTTTTAACCAAGAAGTTCGAAAAATTCTGAATTTTTTTTAATAAACCAGGACATTTTTCGCGTTAAAAGTTTTAACTCAAAATAATGCATTTATTTTACAAACATCTATGCAACAGGTGTCGAAATCGAACAGCTGTTCATAATCAGAAATATGCTGTATCATGTTTTTTTCCTGTGTATGAGATATTTATCCGTTTCAGAGCAATTGACGAATTCTGGCATAGAGTTATTAAGCATATTTTTGCATATTTTGCTCTTAACTGCGTATTTTTGAATATTATGATCATAAGAACATATTTTTGGGAAAATTTTGCTATTTAAAGCAATATATGGTATGGTAGAATTACGTTGCAGCAAAAAATGCTAAAATTAGATTTTTTTTTTTTATAAATATTGGTAAGCTAAGAATAACACAAATAAATTTGCTGAATCTACAAATTGAAAGTACCCAGGAAAACTTGCTATTACCATAGAATGGGAAATGGAAGAAGAAAACAAGAATCAGAAGTACTTATAGTTGAGGCCAAGAACACCTGATTTTAACATGGGGCTGTCATAGGAGGCAAGGCCTTGCCTTGTGCTTACATATAGGGACAAAAATAAGACGTTACAAAATATGTAGTGAAATCACCAGTTACACATAAGTACTTATTTCATTTCTTATTTGTAGCATCAAAACTAATGCTTAAAGCCATTATATGACGTATTACCTGTAAGGATGTTAATAAGTAGTTATTTATAGGTGCAAAAATAAGTACGTATTAACATGTACCTAAATAAGAAGGTATTAATAGGCAATAAAATAACTAGTTATTAATAAGGACAATTATAACTAGTTATTAATAGGTCCTAAAATAACTACTGATTTTAGTCATTACAAGGAAAGACTATAATAACTGCTTACCAGCAAGAAGTGTAATAAGTGGTGAACAGCGATTAATATTTTCTCAAGAAAAAATTAAAAGAGTTTGTTTATTATTTTCTAATAATATTAATTAAACATAAAAAGAACAAAAAAAATTCACTATAAAAAACTAAAAATCTTATATACTAGTACAGTTTACGGACTGCGGTATAGAAAAGGAGTTCCAAAGTCAATTTTGTTAACAAAAGGCTATTTTAGTACAAATATTCCAGACAACATTTGTCTTATGAAGGATTAAAACTTTTTTACAAATCACTAAAATCCTAAGTGAGGAAGAATTTCTAGCAAAAAGATTTTCAAACTTACGAAGTTTTTTCAACGATCCATGGATTCATTGGATTTAAATATTGCTTTGGTTGACGAACATGCTGGCTCAGAAGAACAATTATTTAAAATAGAAAACATTCTGGCTAAAGTGCTTAAAATATCGTACAATAATGAATATATATTGATTCCGGAAATTCATTCCATTCATGAAAAATTAAACGTACGTAATATATAATACATATTTTTAAAAGCCAATTTCTTTTTTAATAAAAGTTTTTTTTATTTCTTTGGCCCTTCCTAATAAGCAGGTATATAACACAATATTAGTAAGACATAATTGTTTAGCTTCCAAAATAAGTAGTGATGTATGTTCATATCAGTAAGGTATTATTTCAGACCTTCAAAATAACAACAAATGTAATGGATAGTCATTACTACGAAAGGTCTGAAATAAGTGATAATAAGTAACTTATTATTTTTGCTATTCCAAATAAGCATATATTTAACACAATATTAGTAAGGCGTTGTTTTTTATCTTACAAATAAGCAGTTACATATATTCATATTAGTAAGGTATTGTTTCGGACCTTCAAAATAACAAAAACTGGAATGGATAGTCATTACTTTGGAAGGTCTGAAATAAGTCCTACCCATTACCAAAGTTTTGCTGGGTAACAAATTAATCTGCTAAAATCAAATAAAATTGCTAAATTTAAGTAAACAAAAAAAAAATCATAAATTTTTTTTTTCTAAAATCAGCAATCAACAATTTTTTTAGCAAAAGTTTCTGTTGATTTAAGCAAAATATTCCGGGTGTTTGCATTCTACTAAATTTAAGGTAAATACAGCAAATGTTTGGTTGATATTAAAGTTTCTGTTTGCTGTTTTTAGTCTAAAAATATTTAGTAAAAGTTTTTTGCTAATTTTAGCAGAGTAAATTGCTATTTTCAATTAACTAATATTTAACTTGAATATATCTAAAATTTTATAAAATTAACAGTTTTATTTCTGCTGTTCTTATTTTATTGAATTTAACAAAAAAAAAATTTAGCAGTTTTTTCTGCAACGTAATTTTGAACTAATTTTTAGTAGTTTTTCTGCTATTTTTGTAGTTTTAAATTAAACAAAAATGTGTTTATTTTAAACAGCAAAAGTAACTTATAATGTAATGAAAGTAACATTTTCGCTACAACTTACAAAATTGGTAAAAACTAAGGAAAACATTCCTGCCTGAAAAGAATAAACAGGCCACGACAGGCAAGGCACTTTAACAGATGGTACAAGTTCTGGTAAAAAGTGCTTCCCAATCTCAAAACGTAAAAATTGTTTGTCTGGTAGGTACAAAAATTCAGTTTTAAATACCTATTATAGTTTTGTATTCAGCAACCCTCAATTCTTTATGAATAATTTATTAAAATTCAATATACTTATATTTTCAAAATTTAACCGCCTCTATTTTGAATTCGCCATTTTGGGAATCTCACTTACAGATATATTATGAAAAAAGTCGATTCTGTATTCGTAATCAGCGACTCTTAATTCATAATAAAAATTAAATGAAATCAAAATATAATTTTCTAAAATTGTTGACAGCCATTTTGGGGTTTCGGTTCCAAACTAGAAAAAATAAAATATTAAAATATATAAAATTAAAAATATCCAAATTTTAAAAGTTTTGGACGCCATTTAAACGACTATAAGAGGCGTGCTGACTTTTAGAAAAGACTTATTTATACTCTTGGCTGAAAATCGTAAATAAATGTGCAATTAATAATTATAAAAGATTTTCTTTCAGTTTTTGTAAAATCTAACTGGTTAATATTTATAAAATTTAGGATTTTTAGAAAATTAAAAAAAATATACGCCTAACAAATATTTTCTATATCTCAAAGCCCTCAAATTTTGTTGTATTTAGTCCTAGAGACAACAAGGAGTAATAATTAAATTAGTTTTCTGTAATGTATCTTAAGTTTTTCGAAATTTGAAGTAAGTTTTAACTTTATGCCATTTTGTATCATATATTTATTTCCATAGATGTATATCCGTTTCCTTGCTTTTCCAATAAAGTCTAGTAAAAAAAGTAACAAAATTACAGAAAGTAAGACCAAATTTACTCTCAAAAAGAATAACTTTCAAAAAAGTAGCGAACGAAACATTTGATAGAATTGGTAAGATAGATTAAACAGCAGATTGTATCCAAGTTCTCTGTCATCGAACTGTCACTTCATTCTCTCTTTTTTGTATTTTTTTTACTGAGTATATGTAAAAAAGAACACCTTTCAGTAAAAACTACGAATTTGTACACATTCGTATTCCTATAGAAAAAACAATTTAGAAACTGTTATTTTAAAAATCTCTTAGACTACGATAATGGGATTGATTATGCCATAACTTTTAAAACTTTCTTCAGTAAAAAGTCTCTCAATCTTTTATAAGAAAAATTACTCTAAATCCAAAAGTGTTTTATATCAAAAAAGTTTATATCAAAATATCTCTGTGTCTAAGAACTTTAAAGGTTTTTAACATGAAAATGCCTTTAAATTTAAGGGAAATTCACTAAAAACTAAATTATCCAGATGAGTTTCCTTAAATCTTAATTAAATTCAGATATGTGAGAAGTCACTTTAAAGCCGAAAATTAAGAACCAAAATCAAACTAATGACGTTTCCTTCACTAATACAAATAAGTTTGTAAAATTAGCAGAAAGAGTTATAAAAATTAGTTAAAAAATATTAATCATGCGCGGCTCCAATGTGGGGAAAATAGGGAAATTTCCCCCCTATGAGAAGTGCAATCATAAAAATATACCTGTTAAAATTATCAAAATATTATCCTTAGACTTAAATATATAAAAAGTTCATGAAGTCAAAATAGCAAAATTTTTACCTAAAAGCTAAATTTGAACTAAATAGTAGTTTAAAACTTGTAATGTTGGATTACTAACGGCTATATTAATTTTTCTGCTAACTTTTTTCTATCAGAGTTAAAAAAACGTAATTTTTGTGTTATACGAGACACATTTTTGACCACACTTTTTAACCCCTAAATATCAAATTTAATTAACATCTTAGCGAAAGAATTTAAATTTTTTCAGCAAAGAATTCAAAGTACTTAAATTGTTTATACAAATATGACTCCAATAATATATTTTTTCAAATGTCTAAGAATTTAATTTTTTTTTCAAAAAATAACCTAAACTTTTTTTTACGAGAAAAAAGATTTTCAATCGAAATAAATTTTCCCAATTTTCAAAATTTTTGTATTAAAAAGTCAAGAGTGATGAGTCATAAAAACTTTATAAAATAGAAAAATGGCTTAAACTTTGATATTTGTATGAGCAAAATGCTCAAAATTTGAGAATCTTTCCTAAAAATATTAAAAAAACATTTGTTGATTTCTTCTTGCAAAATGTAGCTGGCAGATTCTACATTTTTCCACTTTATAAAAAAACCTTTTAATTTCTAGATTTTATTTAGATGCATTGATTGCATCTAAATAAAATCTAGAAATTAAAAGTGTTTAATTTAAAATTCTACACTAATAGAATTTTCCTTCATAGTATTAATGAAGCGATTTCATTAAAATCGATTCATTGGTTTACTGAAAAATTCCATTAACTGAATGAAAATTCATTAATATTGGTACACTCAGGGAACTTCTGCTTTAAAAATATGTAGTTGTTTGGGTTGTAATACAGTTTCATTATTTTTAACTCACATTATTATTTTTAACAACTCACATCAAATGACTGTTTTATGATTTTACATTCATTTTTTACAGTTGTTTTTTGTTATTTAAAAAAATAAAAAAAAAAATTTGGTTTATTTTTTACTACCATGTGGTTCATTTTTACTACAATTGTTAGTCATTTTTCGAACATTAAAAAACAAATGACAATGTTAGTTGAATTTAATGAAATGTAAGTCGATCGCAACGAGTGATAGCTCGTTGGAAAGGTATTGAATCAGACTTTAATTGAAAAATAAAATTTTCCTAATTTTTCTTGTTAAATAATTAAAAATAATTCAATTATAAAAAATATAAAAACAATGAGAACAAGGTGATCTCTTAAATGCTCTTCTCCTGTCCAAACAAGGAGTCGGGGCCCATTTTTTTATTGCTGATTCTTAAAGCAAAAATTATGAGGAATCCAAAAAAAATAAAATTAGCCGGAAAATTTAGGAGCTTCTGTGGAAAATCGGAAAATTTAATTTTCATGGGAAAATTTAATTTTAATGGGAAAAAGGTAAATTTCTGAGAAAAATTAAGAAAATTTTATTTTTCAATTCAAGCCTGATTCAATACCTTTCCAACGAGCTATCACTCGTTGCGATCGCTTTAGTAGTTTTTTTTTAAACAACTTTCAATGAGGTCTCTTATAAAGAATTCTTCAATTTTGTCACATGACAGTGGTGCACACCACCACTAAACCAGTCACTATAAAAAAAAAAAAATATGTAGGTACATTATTTTTTGCTGGGCAATCGATTGAGACTATTTATTTTAAAATCGGAGAGGGGTCGTCCAAAAATTTGCCAATTTTGATCGTTTTCATATGGAATTGCTCACTATCATTTTGAAGTAAAAAAAACTAAAAAATTTCTTTTAAACAGAATTAACCAAAACTAATATAAATAATTTTTTTTTATTAAATTTGCCTAGAGCTAACACTTTTTGACGAATTTGAATAGTTGGTCCCAAAATACCAGGGAACAGATTCTCTAAGAAAAACGATATAGTTTTGTTCAAAACGAGACCTAAATTGTTATCGTTTTGACGATGTTACACAAAAACGTTATGCTAAACGATAATAAATTTTTGTTTTTTAACAACATTGTTAACAATATTTAACATTTTTATTTAATATGGTCATAATTTAACTACAAAAAGTGGACTATAATCGTCGATCGTTCTACAGAATTCCTAGCCAGGTCGATAAAAAATTACATATTTTCTACCGACATATAAGAAAATATGTCATCTTTTAACACAAATTATAAAAAATGTAAAGAAAGGTTGAACAATTTTGTAAAAATAAAACAATAAGAACAGAAATAAATTAAAATTGGTTTTTTTTTCAACTTGGTTTCAACTATTAATATTTTAATGCCTGTTAATTATATTTAAACGATTTTTTCAATCATTAAAGTTCTTAATATACATAATTTAAAAAAAGTACAATAACTAAAATATTTCTTTTTATGGATAAAAAATTTTATTTTTAAAATTTGTAATTTGTATGCTAAAATAATCATAAAAAGTGCAAATTATTAAATATTAACTAAAATATTTCATACAAACTATTTATTCATTAAACACATGAAACTTTCATAACGATTAGGTAAGGATTAATGAAAAAAATGTCTTATACTTTATGAAATTTTCATTGGGCCAATGAAACCATTCATTAAAATTGATTTAATGAAACACCTTTCATTGACTCAATGAAACGTTTCTTTGGGGACTTTTTTATGAAAAAATTCATTGGATTAATGAAGGAATTCATTAATACTACGCACAAATTTCTATCAGTGTAGAATGTAAAAAAAATCATTGTATCTGTATTTATGAATTTTTTCATGAATATTATGAAGATTTTCCTTTGAGTGTAGAAAGTTTAAATGTGGTTTTCCTTTTTTCAAAATTCTCCGCAATTTTGCAGATTTTACGCTCTTTCCAAACCCCTTGGCCAAAATTGCGAAACTTAAAATATGAGTTTCTTGAGGTATGGGCTTATGTACACTTTTTTGATTTTTGATAAAATCTTGGAGTACCGAAATAGTGTATAAAAGATACATAGTTTAATGACCTAAGCCAAGCCCTTAAGGTAGAAATTTGAGATTTGAAATTGAAGCATACACTACGAAAGGTTACAAAAAAAATTTATTAAAAGTGAAAACTCCTTGGAAAAACAATTTAGTTTTCTTCTTAATATATTCCGGAATTTAAAACAATCAATTTTCAGAACATTTATGAAACTTTATACTCACATATGATAAAGGGTATTTGATAAACAGCTGGTATAGTAAGACCCACAATAACACGACTTCCTGCCCAAGTCCAAAAATCCTTACTTAAAGATGTAATCAAACTTCCAATCAGCAAAGTAGCCAAACAAGTAAAATATGAAGTACGGCGTCCAGCGCGATCATTGAGTAAACCAAAAAGATATACACCAATTGGGCCGCCCACATTTAAGGCAGCTAAACCTATGGTAGGATAAATATCCTGATCGCAAACTAAATCAAACTTAAGAGTATAAAATTAGATTAATCACCAATATTAAAAAAACCAAAATAAATCGTTTGTGGCCGATATTATAGTGAACATTTAAGTAAAATGTAACGCTTGAATGAGATTTTAAAACTTTAAAGCATTTTGAGCATTACCAACTATTTAGTATTCATCCTTATACTATACAGTAGACCGACTCACCAAAAAAAGTTTCTTTTGTCCATCCCTCAAAATATACTTTTTGTCATTTAAATGTAAAATTCACATATTTTAATCCTTATACGATTTCAGTAAATACGTGTTTCAGCTTTTTTTGAAATTCGCACTAGTTCGCGTTTTACCAAAAATGTAATATGGTGAAAAACTATGTTCTAATCATATCAATATCGGTTTCAAAATTTTTTTTAGGCAAGTGAAATATTTAAGACTTTTGCAAATTTTCCTTCGTGCATTGGACCAAATTTTGAGCAAATTTTTTTTAAAACAAGCTGAAAATGTATTCGGCTTCTAGTTGATGTAAGGATAAAAATATAGCTTAGGAGAAAACATCCAATATCGCGAATTGAAAAAATTTACGCAGTTTTTTATTTTTATGTACATTGAGCTTAAATTGTTGCATTTTTATAACAAAAAACATAGTAACATTTTGAACTCGCAAAAAAAATTATGCCGCCAAAAACAGCGCGTGGCCGAATTTTCATTCTTACATCAACTAAAAACTCAGTCTACTTGCAGACTGCATTATTTTAAAAAATTTTTTCAAAATTTGGTTTAGTCAACCGTGAAAAATGCATTAAATTTGCAAAATTTTGATTTATTTCCACACATAGATGATGCACTTTACTTAAGAAAAGTTTTAATACCGAAATTGAACTCATTAGAACATAGTTTTCCCACAATATTTAATTTTTGCTAAAACGCGAACTATAACGAATTTCGAAAAAGCTAAAACACGTATTTGCTTAAATTATTTAAAGAAAAAATTTATATCACAAAAATCTTCATACAAAAACTTAAAATCCTTTTTTTCACAGAATGTCCCTGAATAAATAGATATGTCTGGACATAATTTAACACGTTTTATATACCGTTGGACGCGCCTTAAAAAACCTTTCATATGATAATAATAGTTAAGGTACAAAATTCTTCGAAAAACTAAAATAAATTCTGATTTTAAAAACGGTCCAGCACACGGGATCTTAATGCTACCCACGAACTATTTTGGGAATCATCATAAAACGAACCAAGATACATTTTGAGGGGTGGACAAAAAAAGCGAAATATCGTATTTTGGGGTTCAATATTAACGTATTATTAAACAATTCAGCTTTAAAAATAGTGTAAATATATCATATTTTTTAGTGGTCTAAAAGGTACACTAATGTTTAAAAAAACTTAAGTGGTCACTATAATATTGGCCAATGTAAAGGTCTAAAAAATGAAATCTCTAAAACTACATGAATTTAAACTGGCATTACCTAAACATTTAAATGTGAATGTAGTTTTGATAAAGACGAAAATCAAGCCTGTAATGGAAATATCATAAAAAAACAATGCCATACATCGATAACTATCGAGGACCATACTTCTGTCGTATTATATTCCCAACCTTGTTTACATTTTTCTATGGGCCATGTTGCATTCGGTTCTAAGTCATTAATATTAGTATTTTCAAGTATTTCCGACCAATTGACAGCATAACGATGACATTTACTGTAAGAGCCGGTCTCATGTTCCTACGAGAAAAACAAAGGAAATATAACAGTAAACAAATTATAAACAAAATCAAATGTAAATAAAGCAACTATATTTGTCTCTTTTTATGTGTTTACACAAGCTTTTCATTCGCGCAATGTCAATGTCAAAATATATGTCAATTTGAAAATATGGCTTCTTTTACATGCATCACATTTACCATGTCTGGTGGTATGGCCAAATATTTTCTTTGTTCCACTGATGAAATGTTAAGCAATTCGGGTATTTTACACCAATAATCTTCAGGTGTATCAGCCATAAAAAGTTGATTAAAAGCACAGAATCCACAAGGAATACATGCCGGAAGGCATATACCAAATACCAATAATTTTTGATATTTGCCAAATTCACCAATTGTTGGTAATATATCATCCAAATCAAAAGTTTCCTGCAAGAATAATTAAGGTGAGAAGTTTATGGATTTTTTACTTTCACTTTTAAGATACATCTTCTTCATCTTGTCCTGGTTTTGTAGATGGTGCTTTAAGTGCGGATTCTTCTCCCTCATAATCACTATCTTCATCTAATGTCATTGCGTTAGTAACTTTATGTTTGAGTTAATTTTTATTTTAAAACTTATTTGTACAAAAATTTAATGAATACTGGTCAAGTGAAAGAAAAAGTAACCAAAGAAGACCAATAACTGCATTTTGACATTTTTTTTTGCATTTTATTTTGTTTCGTTATTTTGACGGAAAAGAGTATTTTTATATGCAATTTCTTATCATGGTGGTTAAGACAATTGTCATTTTATTGCTTTCTTTTGGGTTTTTTATACAGTATTTCAGTTGTACAAGAATTATCACAGAGACATATGTAGACATTTTAGGGAATCAGTACAATTTGTCCAAGCAAATGGTTATTTCGATAGAATATATTATAAAACTTACATTCGGATAACATTTTAGGAGATAGAACTAGTATACTCCATATAAATGGTTTTCAAGCTACGACTAAATTTCCAAAATTTACGAAAAATCATTTGTAGAACAGCTTCTTTGAAAGCCGTTTTTACTGACGATTCCAACACTGATGATTTTGGTTTGAAATTGTCCCAAAAGGTCCAACTTAGAATTGGTTACCGTAAAACCAGCTCTGAAACTACACTTTTTACAATTGTAGTTCAGAAAATATCAATTTAAGTTCGGAATTTCCATTTGAAATTCAGAAAATATTAATTTAAATTTGGAATTTTCAAATTACTGTGTTGCTTTCTTTGTAAAGGGGATAGTGGAGAGATGAAAGGTGGTGAAAGATGAAGGGCTTCAAACATGGAAACACTGTAATTGCGCGAGATGATAAGTCTTAGAACAGTTGTTGCTCGCCACCTGATGCAGAGTTGGCGAATTTATTGAAGCTTTTTGTTTCATAGCCCTGATTCATTATTTTACTTCGGTGGGGTTTGGTGCTATGGGAACACCGAAGGTGGGCGCAGCGATACATATAAGTGATAGAAAACTCATACATACTACTTTTTTAAATTGATGTTGTCGTCACCGGGAATCGAACCCGGGACCATCTGTGTAACAGTCCAACGCGTTAACCATTACACCATAAAGGCACAAAGTGGTCATTTCACTAATTTGCTCATTTTAATGTACTTTAACATTTTACAATACTAACCGTTGGTATCAGACTTTTAACAGACTTTAAGCTATTTCGCGCTTATTCTTCAGCCACCTCGCACAGTGGGATAAATAACAAAATTTGTGGAAATAATTCGGCCATTTGTTAACTTGTGGTCCGATTGCAATGAAATTTGGAACATGCATAAAAGACATAAAATGGAGTTTAAGGTTTGATTTTGAACCTTCCAGACCCTTTGGGAGCGGCAAAATGGCTGCCCAAAGTTGGGTACTTTTTTCATAAAAAATTTTGAGTGTTTGCCATTTTTTTGTTTCTCATCCGATTTTCAAAAAATTAACATATTAGTAATCTTCTTGTAAAGATGAACAAAAAACTTGATTTAATGTGTGGGTTACCTCCAATAGTTTCCGAGATATTCCGATTTGAAAATGTGAAATTCCAAATTTTGTCCGACTCAGGTCCAAAGTTTTCCGAATATCGGGAGAAAATTGGGACCAATTTTCGTTTTAAAATAACGGTTATTTAGCCAATAAAATTCACGATTGAATAAAAAAAAATTAGTTCAATATCTTGTTTCAGTCAAAAATTACATTAGTTTAAAGTAGAAATTAAAAAAAAAAGTAAATTTTGGCGATATTTTCCCCAAAAAGCACCAAACTTCTTTTCGCTCCAGACAAATATTTTTCTTCTGAGCATATAAAGTATGTATACTTTTCTGGAAGGTCTTTTTATATAAATGCGAGTTGTGGTAAAAAAATTTTGATTTGTAAATACTTTTCCCCCCATCCGCTTCCAAAGTTGCCACATTTTTGAGGTAAATATCAACTTTAACTCACAGTTAAAATTTGTGCACGCCTCCAATTGGGTAGTGGAAACCGGTTTTAGATACTCCAACAGATACCTAATGTAGTGTGTAAGTCATTTCCAATCCCCGCTTTAAATGACGACATGGCCGCAAAAAACGAAAAAAATCCCATTTTTGGAATTTTTTATTTATTTTTAGGAATTGTGGGATTGTTTTTAGAAAATCATAAATTCTGACATTTGTTCCGATTTGTTGACCTTAAAGTCTAGTTAAATCCAAAAAATCATTCGATTATGTCTATTAATAAATATTTTATTGAATAGTGAAAATTTTCATTTAAGCAAAAACTGAAATTTTTACCTTCATATTTGGATTACCCAAGTTTTTGTTTTACCAAGATGGCTAAATTCAACGTTTTTTAAAAAAATTGCAATCTACAGGTAATTTTCTTTTCAACGATACCAAACACTGGTATGTTATGTTCATAACTTCTAAACAGAAAATCTTCAAATGTTAGCCCTTATTCATATATTGCTTCTAATGTGTCCTCGTATTCACATCTTACATAATTGGGTCAGGTAAAAAGAGTTTTATGATGTTCTTCATTAATGATATTAAAGGTTTTGTGGGCCCACCCAAAGATACGTGTTTTATGATTGCTATTTTAAATATACCCTCTCTTTTTATATTTTATGGGCCTTAGTATTTGAAGACCCAGTTACCTGGGTTATGATAGCTAATATTTGTACCTTATATTTGTATATAAATATGAATAGGTTTAGTTTTAAGTTCATAAAAAACTCGTCAATCATGGTAATAACAGTAATTCATGAAGCATTGTGCTTAACTTTGTGGGACAACTCAAAACTACAGAGATTTGAAAAGGTTAACGTTGTAGTTGCATCAATTGAATCTTCACATCACACTAAATTGGACACTGCAGAAATATCTAAAATTGACAATTTTATTAAATTATTTGATAAAAAAATGCAGTCCGTTTCCGGCTCTATTCTGATATTTAAAACAAAATATTATAAGTGGATGAATGATAGCCTGGAGATAAATTTTTCTGCTGTTGGTGCACCCTGTAAGCCTTATAATGATTTGTGTGCAAAATCTAAAAAAAAGAACATCGATTACTCTTTCTACGCATTCAAATACAGAAGTTTCTGACACGTTTAAGGAAATGTTAAAGAAATTACAGTTTTCAAATGTTTCCAAAGAAAGGACTATTAATAAAAAAGTATTGGGTTTTGGCATATGCCCGCATTCGGTTCATGGAACACTTCTTACACATAGCATATGATTTAAAGTAAAAGCATAGCAGGAAATGAAACAAAATCAGTAAGAAACAACGAAGAAATGTCAAAAGTGAGGGCAGATGAAAAAAGGAGGATACAAGAAGACTTTAAAAGGCAGACAGGCTTAAACATAGATAAACCACTGGCTAGTTGTGGAAGTACAAACGATGGCAATACAGCAAGAAGTTTTTTTAGAGATTTTGAAATTACTTCAATAATAACAGGACTTGACAAGGAGTTGCTTCGAAAGATCAACATCATGTTAATGGCAATTAATAGAAAACATAAACTAAATTCCTCAAAATTTGGAGTATATACCGACGAAATAACAAAACTTCTATTATCATTATATCCCTGGAAAGAAATGACACCCACAGTTCATAAGGTATTGTGCCATGAAAAATCATCATTGAATCAAACATTCTTCCTCTAGGTGAACTAACAGAAGAAGCTCAGGAAGCAAGGAATCGAGATTTCAAACATGCCCAATTGTTCAGTTCCAGAAAATGTTCAAGGCAATCACAGAACGAAGATATTTCCAATAACCTATTACTGTCTTCCGATCCCGTCCTGTCGTCAATGAGAAAACGATGAATTTCTTATAACACATTGTCATCTGTAAATAATGAAGAATTAAAAGATTTACTTTATCTGTTAGATATAAATAATGATGTGTCCGATTATTTTGTATTAAATAAAGAAACAACCTAATTTGCTTGTCTTTTTTTTTCATTAATGAAGAACATCATAAAACCCTTTTTACCTGACCCAATTATGTAAGATGTGAATACGAGGACACATTAGAAGAAATATATGAATAAGGGCTAACTTTTGAAGATTTTCTGTTTAGCAGTTATGAACATAACATACCAGTGTTTGGTATCGTTGAAAAGAAAATTACCTGTAGATTGCGATTTTTTTTAAAAAAGGTTGAAGTTAGCCATCTTGGTAAAACAAAAACTTGGGTAATCCAAATATAAAGGTAAAAATTTCAGTTTTTGCTTAAATGAAAATTTTCACTATTCAATAAAATATTTATTAATAGACATAATCGAATGATTTTTTGGATTTAACTAGACTTTAAGGTCAACAAATCGAAACAAATTTCAGAAATTATGATTTTCTGAAAACAATCCCACAATTCCTACAAATAAAAAAAAAATTCCAAAAATGGGATTTTTTTTCGTTTTTTGCTGCCATGTCGTCATTTAAAGCGGGGATGGGAAATGACTTACGCACAACATTATGTATCTGTTGGAGTATCTAAAATCGGTTTCCACTACCCAATTGGAGGCGTGCACAAATTTTAACTGTGAGTTAAAGTTGATATTTACCTCAAAAATATGGCAACTTTGGAAGCGGATGGGGGGAAAAGTATTTACAAATCAAAATTTTTTTTTACCACAACTCGCATTTATATAAAAAGACCTTCCAGAAAAGTATACATACTTTATATGTTCAGAAGAAAAATATTTGTCTGGAGCGATAAAAAGTTTGGTGCTTTTTGGGGAAAATATCGCCAAAATTTACTTTTTTTTTTTAATTTCTACTTTAAACTAATGTAATTTTTGACTGAAACAAGATATTGAACTAATTTTTTTTATTCAATCAAGAATTTTATTGGCTAAATAACCGTTATTTTAAAACGAAAATTGGTCCCAATTTTCTCCCGATATTTGGAAAACTTTGAACCTGAGTCGGACAAAATTTGGAATTTCACATTTTCAAATCGGAATATCTCGGAAACTATTGGAGGTAACCCACACATTTAAAGCATGTTTTTTGTTCATCTTTACAAGAAGATTACTAATATGTTAATTTTTTGAAAATCGGATGAGAAACAAAAAAATGGCAAACACTCAAAATTTTTTATGAAAAAAGTACCCAACTTTGGGCAGCCATTTTACCGCCCCCAAAGGGTGTGGAAGGTTCAAAATCAAAACTTAAACTCCATTTTATGTCTTTTATGCATGTTCCAAATTTCATTGCAATCGGACCACAAGTTAACAAATGGCCGAATTATTTCCACAAATTTTGTGATTTATCCCACTGTGCCTCGTTTTGTATTACGTCATTGAGTCCTAGGATTCATATTAACGTGACCGAGTGGCTTTGAAAAATTTGACATGAAAGCGATAGAGTCGAATGTCGCTTATGTTCCCATCAAGATATTCCAGCTGTTCGTAAAAATGTAGATCTCATTAAACAGGACAGAGCCGTGGTCCAGTCATCCATAGCCGGCACTTTAATTTAGAGATTGAAAATCAATTATAATCGTAATCGAAATCACGATTAATCGCATCATTTAATCGAAATGGAACAAAAATCTTTCGATTATGACTTAAAATTATATTTTTAACACCGCCCTTTTATTTAGAACTATTAACAATTAACTTCTTGTAACATACAGCACCATTTGTATACATTAAAGTTTATTTTTTAACGTATTTTTTAAAAAGTTTTAATCGATAGCAACACAAAATGTAAAAAAAAAATTAAGGGCAGCAGTTTATGCCCATCATTTTTAATTTTTCTTACATTTTGTGTTAGGTTAGGTTAGGTTGAGCTGGCCGGTCAAAGACCCCGCATAGACCATTAGGTCCCTAGCGTTACCAGATTAGAAACGATAACCTCCACGTTAGGTCAGTCGTCAGTGATGGTAGCCAGAGTTCCCCACACCCTCATAGCAAATGACAGAAGTCTCAAGATTCCGATTTCTGAGATTTCTCCCAGATCTCGGAATAGGTGGCCCCCTAAACATTTCGCCCTGTAGCGTGCAAGAGCCGGACAGTGGCACATTAGGTGCTCCACCGTCTCTCTGTACCCCGGTACCCCACAGAATCTACATTCGTCACTCTGCAGCCTTCCCGCTCTCTTGGCAAGAACTGCCGTCCAGCAGTGACCAGTTAACACACCCACCAGAAGTCTACAGTCGCTCCTGGACAAGGACAGTAAAAGCTCGGTCGCTACGGGATCGTAGGATTTCCACATGACTTTAGATACTCTGCATGTTTCGGTATTTCTTCAAACCGCATCAGCTCTTCGCATCATCGTGGATTCTACATCCCTTTTCAGAGACCGAAGTGGCACGCGAACATCCAATGCCATTTCAACTGGCAAATGGACTCCCCGTTTAGCCATACATTTTGTGTTGCTATCGATCAAATTTTTTTTTTATAAAAATACTTTATAAAAAATAATCGATTATAATCTTTCGATTGTGACTTAAAATTATATTTTTAACACCGCGTTTTTATTTAGAACTTTTAAACTGCTGCCCTTAATTTTTAATTTTTTTTTTTACATTTTGTGTTGCTATCGATTAAAACTGAGGAGGTCCATAACAAAACGCAACAATTCCATTTTTTAAGTTTTTTTGTTTTTTTTGATTGAATCTTATTCTACACATTAAAATCTATGTATCTATTATTATGGAACATGAAAAAGCTCAATAATTACACTGCAATTCAATACCAAATATAATGATTCAGATCAAAATGAAATAATTCCACATTTATGGAATAAATCACTACGAGAGATTTTTGAAAAGTGTATGGTACAACTTAATTATGTTTCTATGGTATTAAAATCTATGTATCTATTATTATGGAACATGAAAAAGCTCAATAATTACACTGCAATTCAATACCAAATATAATGATTCAGATCAAAATGAAATAATTCCACATTTATGGAATAAATCACTACGAGAGATTTTTGAAAAGTGTATGGTACAACTTAATTATGTTTCTATGGTAACTCTGTGATAACTGTAAAACGTTAAGAATTTTATTACAGTTGTCAATAATTAATTTAAATTAATTTTTTTGTGGATCGCGTCATTTATAATCTTAAATACTTATTAATAAAAATAATAAAAAATATTTATGGCAGAAGCAACAGTAGGGAGTTTAAAAAAGATGTTCTAAAACTATTGGAAAAGAATTACGGCCAACAGTGGTCAAACATTTCGGAGTTAGAATATTATGCAAATATATTCGCAGATCAGCAAGGAAATAGCGGCAATGTTGAAGACGACAGAACTTTATGTGACTGTTTGGAGGATGAGACTGAAATGAAAGTGTAGCACAATATTGATTTTTTATATTATCTTAATTTAGTATAGGAATTTGAATTAATTTTTTTTTTGTATTATCTTAATATAATGTAGGAATTTGAATTAAATAAATTTTATTTTATTCAAAGCAAATTTATTCAAAGCTAAAAGCCATAATTCCAAACCTAGTTCATACCAAAACGCAATATTTCCATACGGTTCAGATCAAAACGAAATAAATACTTTGTTCCGGAGCAAAACGCAACAATTCCAAATTTGTTGTCTAAATAACTTAAAAACTAACCGCCAGATAATTTAATATATTTGTGATTTGTATTGTTTGTTATTAACTATAATACCACTATAAATATTTTTAAAAAATTTATACGCTACTTACTTTAATTACATTTCTTCGTTTATCCAAAAAACTGTTATGAAGTAATTATTACGTTTTGTTTTGGATCCCCTCAACTTTTTTATAAAAATACTCGTACGTTAAAAAATAAACATAAATGTATACAAATGGTGCTGTATGTTTCAAGAACTTAATTGTTAATAGACTTATTCCAAAAAAAAAAAAACAACAAAATATCCAATTTTCGACCTCTATTCTACGTCATCGTAGAAGTTTTGGATTGTTAGCTCTAACGGTTGTGGAAATATCGCGTTTTAAAATATGAAAAAAAATCGGAAATTTAGAAAAAGTAGTCGTATATAATCGTTCATATTTTTTTTAACATTTTTTATTTAAAATACATTTTTTTCAAAATCTGCGGTTTATTCCACTATGCCGTTGCCAAATTAATATGTGGAACTCTTACTAAATATAGTGGAAAAAAAACCTACGTTAAAAAAATGTATTGTAAAAATAAATAAATAAAACAAAAGTTTTGCAAAAATAGTGGCACATAATAGCCCATATCTTTTTAACGGTTTAAGCTACAATAGTCATTGCTACCTCATTTTAAAAGCATTTTAAATCGTTTTTTACTGGTTCATAAAAATAATTCACTTCTTGGCGATAAAATGCATTTTTTCAAAATCCTTGAGCCAAGCTTTATTTCAAAAAACTGGTTCTCTAAAATTTTTAAAAAAATATATGTTAACTATAAATTATTCTTCCATACCGTTACCCTGCATGTTTCTGTTTTTTTACAATTTTTATTCATAACTCAGGATACCGTAAGAGCTTAACATGTATTTTTTAAAAATTTAAAAAAACAGGTTTTTGAAAACATTGCATTTTGCCGTAGAGAAGTGCAAAATCTGTCTGCGCCAGTAAAACCACAATTCCAAAGTAGATATCAATGACTCTCGTAGCTTAAGCCTTTAAAATATATAAAAATTTTTTGTATTACTACTTTTTTTTTTTTTAGAAATTTTTGAATATTTTTCCTATTTTGAAACGAGATATTTCTAGAGCCGCTGGTTTTAGCTGTCCTATATTTGGATGGGGTTATAGTTATATGATTGTACATCTTATATACTAAGTTTGGTTGAAATCAGAATGGGTGGAGGAAATTGATTTTATATGTTTTCAGTCAATAGTGTTTATTTGAATATACGAAAATAATCGATAATCTCGATTAACGCCGTATTTCTTAATCGATTGTTCGCAAACTCTACTTTAATATCAAATGTTTTAGACCAAAAATTATATTAGCAGTACAAATTCATTTTATTCAAAGAAACGGTTATCTTTTGATTACAGATCGTAAAAGTAGATAACTGCAGCTTTCAAATACTATTTTACTTTTTAGAATAGGTCATCTATTTAACAAACTATGGCTCTTTAAAGTTCACAACTTTTAGCATTTTTTAAAGTTTGTGAAAATAGTTTTTTATTAATAACTTTTTAACGCGCCGCGATATATTGAAAGTGTTTGTAACATTTTTCGTTGCTCAAAAAACTTTTTCATTGTGTATGTTAAAAAAAGTGAGAAAGGTGAGCTTTCAGTCCACTCTATTGCCCTAAACTGTGAACCTAAACTTAAAACTACAAAAAATGTTTTTTCAAACAACTTTTGGCTTAGAATCGAATGTCGAGTTCAAATTTCACATAAATAATGGGATGTATTTATGTGTATGCCATGCTCATGTGGAAAAAGTTGAAATTTTCAAAAAATAATCACGCCATGTTTTTATTGATGCGTAAAACATTAAAAGTGATGATATCACAAAATCAAATTTTCGTAATGAACTCTAATGTTCTCGTGTATAGCCCTAAATGCCAAAAAGACGTAAGCGCCACGATTTTCAATTTTCGGTTTTTAATGAAAATCTTTATTATTTGATCATTTGCATCATTCCTCAAAATTTCATTACTCTAGGAAGTACCGTTACGAATTTATTAAATTTTTTTTTTGGATTTAAATAGACTTTTAAATCCACAATGTGAAATTTCAGTCCGAATTTAAGATTTGCTGTAAGCAATCCCACAAGTTCCAAAAAAAAAAAAAAATTTGGCAAAATTGGATTTTTAAATTTTTTTTGCTGCATTGTTTACATTTAAAGCGAGGATTGGAAGAGAATTACCCAATAAATAAGGTATATGTTGGAGTATCTACAACCGCTTCCGAAGTGGAGCCGTGTTCAATTTTTAACAATGGGTTAAAGTTGATATTTTTCTTAAAAGTGAGGCAACTTTGGAAGCGGCTGATTTGTATATACTTTATAGAAATCAGAATTTTTTTAACACAACTGGCTTTTATATAAAAATACCTTTCACTTTATATATTCAGAAAGAAAATATTTATCTGGAGGTAAAAGACTGTTGGGGCTTTTTGGGGAAAAATCGAAAAAATTTGATTTTTTTTAATTTCTATTGAGTAGAACAAGATATTGCAAAAACCTGGACCTGAGTCCGACAAAATTTGGAATTTCGGATTAGAAACAAAATATTTTATATGCAAAAGTTCTCTATTTATTTATGTAATAAAAAATAATTAGTCATTTAACTGTTTCTAAAGAGCTAGCATGTGGAGCGGTTAAAAAATTATATGTCAAAATTTTAACAAGAAAAAATAAAAGTCTGTAGAATTTTATGTGAAATAAATTATATTCATATAGTTACTTTTATTTATCATAAAATTTCTTTTAATCGTTATAATGTAGACATAAAATATGATTTTAGGGAAAGCCATGAAATCACAGCTTTTTATAAGCGCTAAAATCCGCGCTTATTTTGCCAAAAAGTAATGCTTCCAAGTGGGAATTCGCCATATAAAATCATGGCATATGTAAGCAGGTTTGTAAGGGATTATTTTTGGCTTACTCCCTTACAAACCTGCTTGCAGGTAAGCAGCGTTTTTTACTGGGATATTACGTCACTTATGCCTAAGTTAGAAATGGGCGAATTATTTCAAAAACTTTTGTGATAAATCCCACCGTGCTATGTTTGGAAGACAATTTTTTTGGTCCTTTTTTTGTAAAAAAATTATAAAAAAACACTTTTTTGAGTATTTTGACGTACGTATTTATGCACTGTGTAGAACATCAATGGAAAGCTTATAAAATTTGACGTAGAAATGAAAAGAATGCTTCACATAAAAAATTAAGTTGTATGGAAAACACGATTTTGTTGGTACTTTTTGTCTCCTTTACAAATTTACAGAACAAAAATAAAAATGTATATAATTTTAAAATACTCATAAAAATATGAAGTTTGATACGCATATTGCCTATTGTTTGTTCACTGAGCTCTCAGAAAACCACTAAAATTGGCCCTTTAGGGAAAAAAGCGAAAAAAGCCGTAATTTTGGACCCCAATTTTTAACCCCTAAACCATCGATATCGTTTAAATTTTTTTTTTTTTATAACATATTCGAATTTCATTGAAATCGGAGTGTATAAGTTGGAATACTTTCCTTGTTAGATTCCATTGTTATATCTCCCATATTTTGCCTCTTTAGAAACTTAAGGAGTAGCTTTATTCAGTTTTGAGATTTCAAGCTTTCCCTCGTTCTAGGATCCATGCTCCCGTGAGTTTTATACATCTTGGTGAGTGAGATTATATGCTTCAAAGCAATCCAAACCGATGATTTTAGCTTAGCAAACATTCCTTGTAATAGGGAGTTTAGACTGAGAAGTTAATCTAGGAAAAAGTTTACTAGATTATCCTTCCTCCATCCATCCTTCCTTAATATCGTGTACAGTCTTGCTGCTTTGAAAGCCCTGGAAACCAATATACAGCCTTGATCGATTGCGGGATATCTCGGACCCTATGGTAGATTCCTAATCCAAAGAGAAAAAAATCACTTTTTGGTTTTGGTAAGCGTGCAATCAGTATGCTTATATGAATTATTTTGGGACACTGCGCGATGAGCCAAATGGCTGTAAGCTGGGGTCACTACCGTGCTTATGAAGTGCAGCATCAGCATTGAGAGTGTCTGTTACTAAAGGAGCGGCAATTCAGATATCAGGTAAGATGGTTAATCGATGACCTGAATAGTCTGCCTATAATTGAATTCGCCGTTTGGTGGGTTACCATTAATGTTTTTCACGGCAATTCCCTGGACGGGAACTCCCAGGAAATTTTTCTGTAATGTTATCAATGCATATACATTTTAGAAAGTATTATTATTATTATTATTCATTTATTTACCTTATAATTAAAAATTATAAAATAAATTGATTAAGAGCAATAGCAACATGGGCCTTCAGCTCTATAAACTTAAAAAAAAAATATTTATGTTATTTTATAGAGTTTAGATAGGTTTTAAATTACATTATACAGATTTGATATTTTTAGAAATTTCTTTAACTGAGAAATATTTTCCAGGGAAGGGTGGGACAGTAGGTATAGAGGGTCTTGGTTTTGGAAAATGCTTATCCGTGAGTTACTGATTTCTGGACAATCACAAAGGAAATGGGAAGGCTTTGTGGGATATGGGATATTACAATCGCAAAAGTGTGTACTATTGGGATTAAATATTGATTCGTGTGTTACTTTGGTGTGACCCAGGCGGAGTCGTTCGTATTTGATACAATCTAGTCTCTTTACGTCCATTGAAATACTCGTCATAAAGTCGTGAATTACCCTCCGGCTATTATTGATACTTCTATACCAGGATGAGGTAGAATTAAATAAATTATTCCTGTCATCAACATTGTACTTTTCGACCACCATTGTACCTAGGTCTTTACGACTAAGATTCCGTGTGAAGCATAAAGGATGTCTGATAGCATTCCTGGCGGCAAAATCCGCATATTCATTTCCTTTTATCCCGTTATGACCAGGTACCCAGACCAATTTTATATCTGGAAATTTTAAAGAAAGTGCGTTCCTAATCTTAGCAGTGTAATAGTCATCGTTTAAAATATTCTTTATTGCCATTAATGAAGAAAGAGAATCTGAGCAAATAGCAAATTTTCCGGTTTTCCCGTTCGCATATAAAATTGCCTCATAAATAGCTATAAGTTCAGCAGAAAATACGGAGCTGTGGTGAGGAAGGTTGGAAACTTTAATTATACTATTCTCCGTAGTAGAAATTCAAAATTGTATACACTGAAAATATATTTGCAGAATCCTGATATACCTAATGATGAAAATGTTCAAAATAGGCTTTAAAATACCTTAAAAACGCTATTTCAATATGCAGAACTCATCTTTAAAGCTACCCTTGCAATAAAACACTAAATTAAAAAAGTTAGTAGAATCTGCAACATTTTTGCTGGGAGCAAACATTTTGCTGAATTTACTAATTTTGTTGCCGATATTGGCAATTTTTCTGCAAAGATCCTCCCAGCAAAAATCTTGCTAACTTTACTGACTTTTTTTTAGTGTAGCAATGGACTATATTTAATGAAAATGCTAACTCAAATTCAATGTCCCTCCATTAGGAATGACTGAAATCAGTTTTAAAGATCCTTATTGGTATCAAAATAATTTATTAATTTGCATCAAAACGTTTTAAAAATTTAGACAACCATCAAAGCATTGTAAAAATTTATATAATGAGATTTTTATGTAATTTTTTGGTGACTTTGGACGTAAAAGTATAATTTTACTTTGTAAAAGTATATTATAATTTAAGCGGGAATTCCCGGAATCCCGGGAAATTCAAAAATTAATCCCGCTTTCCCGGAAAATTAAAATGTCCGGGAAAAGAAAAACTCTAGTTACCATTCAATCTAATCTAGAGAAGTAAGAAAATGAAGGATAAGAAAGGAGACGAAAAGAGGTCGTAAATATGTTTATTGTTTTCTAAGAAACAGAAAAAATTGGGTATTAAATGAAAGGTAATTCAAATAAATATTTTATCACGTGTTTGAAGTGCACCCTTCATCTAAAATGTTTTGATTAAAAATACATTTTTTTTGATGATTTAGTAAATTATGATTGATTTGAGTAAAAAATATTTTGACTTGTTTTAAGAGCTATTTTGGATTTTATGTCACTTTTTCTGATATACTTTAAATGGATATCTACTCTGAATGAATTTAATGAATAAATAAATCGAATGATAAAATATTAATAAATTCTTTTATATATAAATCGAATGAGATCTATTAAGAATTCCATCGATTCCTAGAAATATGATTAGTAAATTAAATTAATACTTATTAATTCGTACAACTGGTCCGGAAACGTTAATTAACCCCTTCTGACATGTCACAAAACTGACCTAGGATATGCCACATGGGTCAATTAACCCCTCATAGGACAGTGGCATGTCAATGACGTAATATATTCCCAAAAAACATTGGCACTATTTGCAAAATGTTGAACTCAAAATTTCAACTCAATACTGTGATATTTCAACAAATTCTTCAATCCAAAACACAAAAGGGTTACAATAATTTATGAACTCATCTACTAAACAAAGACACCATTATTTCCTTGTTAAGAAATGCACAACATAACATAACATTTTCAGCCGTTAATAGCATGACTAAACACTAAAGACTTAATAGAGTTTCACAGCCTAATAGCAGTGACTCTGTAAGCACCTGGATAATTGAAATTTTAAAAAACACCACACAAAATCAGTAGCCGAAACTAGCACATACACGTATTGGTAACTATATTAACCATTGACTTTGAACCAGCTCTAGAAATAGATATTTATAAACAAAAATACAATCTTTAACTTTTCGTACAAACATTTATATTTTCTGGTGGCAAGGCAAGATCAATAGAAGTGAATTGATGAGGGAAGTAGACAAGCAGAAAGAGTTGAAAATGAATGAATCAAACATCTAGAGAGCAACCAAACACATGCTTTACAAATCGCTAATCCAATTCAGTCTAAAATTAGTCGCAGAAACATGGGTTAGGGGTTTCACGAGAAAGTTTTTGTTTATGATGAAGAAAAAGGCTACATAGATTATTTTACTAATGAATGCTAAATGTTAAAACATCCGCATGACAAATGCTGCAGTAATCGGGAAGTTTAAACGACTCCTAAATTCCCAGCTCGCATCAGAAGACCAAAGCTTCGAATTTTTCCTCCTTCTCAGAACCATCCGTGAAATAAAGGTCAAACCGAAGACCCTCCATAATGTAGTGAAGATCATTCTAGGGCCACTTCCGCATACTTTTCATACTCCGAACTTCGGAGAGTTTCGAATCCAGCTATGAAACGCTCGGTATTTATTTACGAAAAGACTAGTGCTGAAACTTTGTTTTCTTGATCATAATCTTGATGCTGCTGCGAAAATGGTGGAAAATGTCACCGTGCTTGGAATGAAGCTATTCATGCCATCAAAGCGCATTTCGGAAAAGCCAAGACATGTGTTGGTTTAATCAGACTTGCAGTGCTGCAGTTAGACCCAGAAAGGTAGCATTTTGAAATTGGCGTTTGAATAAAAACTCCAAAACTGAATTGCTACGCAAACGGGCGAGAAAGGATTGTGCCAAAGCACTTATTCGTGAAAAGTTTCTTTACGAACAACGTCTTCGTGGTGAAGTTGTTTAGTGCTCCTCGTGGTAGTAAGAGCTTTTGGTCATTCGTTAAGAAAGTAAAGGTCAATGCTAGCTCTTTTATTCTAACTCTAATAGCTCTAGCTCTTCTATTCGAACTCACTGATCCGGTTGATCAGTGAGTTGGATGGTGAACTTATTTGCAAGAAAGTCTTTCTTTCCGGAAAGCGAATAAACACTGCCCGAGCTTCAACGAGTATCTTATACTATGTCCAAGATATTATTTTAGGCTCATGCTGTTAAAAGGGTTCTTGCGAATCTCAACGTAAATAAGTCTCCGGGGCCGGATGGCATTCCAGCACTGGTACTGTAACAGTACTCGTTAACGCCAGGTTGTCCATTGGCAAACCTTTTCAGCTTTTCTCTCCGTGTGGGTGTCTTTCTTTCATGCTGTAATGTTGTCAATGTTAAACCTAACCCCAAAAAGAGTGCGGCTATTAACCCTGAAAATTACCGCCCAATTGCAATTTGCTCTGCGATCTCAAAGGTGATGGGGAGGAGTACAGTATATATTTATATTTCGGCCGTGGATTTCACGGCGCAGTAGTATCTGAGTTAATTGCTTTCAGTAATGATTTCGATCGGTTTATTTCGAGTTTTCTCAGACTTCGTACTATACGTGGTGTTATATATGGGGTCTTATCCAACGAGTTACAGTTAGATTCAGGGGTACCATAGGGTTCTGTTCTTCCTCTTTTTCTCATCTTTCTTAATGACCTTCTTGGTCGAACTTTCAATTCTATCTACTCCTTTGCAGATGACAGCAACATTAAGTTTCCTTCAATCGTTGGCCAATCCTTGAGGAGTTTGTGGACACACTCAATTATGACCATTCAACAATATCCAAGTGAGGTCGTACGAACAGGTTCGATTTCAATGCACGCAAGACCCAATGTAGTATGCCTTCTGTATATATTTGAATGGTATCGATATTAGGGCATGAGAATTCAATAAAACGTCCGTTTGACAAGGGCTGAGAAGTTGAAAAAATTCGATTTTCATACCCTTTTTTTGGAGGGTAGGTGGGGGAGGGGCGTTCATGCAAACATTGGCAGCACTTTTAATATATTTGCATACAAACTGATAACTTATCGACGTTGAAAAAAATTAAAAGAGTTAACACTTAACCAATATCAAATTTTGTATGGGATTTCGTAACAAGTATAGGAAAAACTCACCCAAATGTAGAAAAGTTTAAGTCAAATGTCCACAAACACTACTCCGTCTTTTCTCCTTATCCTAAATCAACACAAGGCATAAGTAGCAGTTCAAAATTCAAAAAAAAAAAATTTAAAAGCACAGCAATTCCCCCCGTTTGGGTATACTTCCCATTGTGAGCTAAAAACACTTTGTTAGACCAATAGTAAAGACATTTTATTGATTAATTTATGATGCGGCATATACAACAATAATATGGTGGCATACGATGACTTTATGCTTTCAGGGCCAAATAAGAAGTGTTGCAAATTGAAGAAATAAAACAGAAAAAAAACACACACAGACAAAACTTAAGATATAGAGATAGTAACTAAAAGTAGACTTTTAAACAGAAAAAGAAGAACATTTGTCTTGTCTAACTAACACCATAGATAATATTTTAAGAGGGGGGAAAACAAACTGCATAAATATTCTTTTTAGCATAAATTGTTCTTTATGTTGCTTGTCGAACATGACCAGTGGTTAGTAGTAGTGGTTGCAAACAGTGGTGGTAGTTTCGGAATTGAGTGTCATGTTCATGTTGTTGAATTTTAATAGCCAATTACTCACTCACTTTCGGCCACCATAGCAGTTTTTCTGCTCGTATATTCTAGACAAAATCTATAGTCTTAGACGTCTTTTGTACTGGTTATTTAAAAATTGGAATAAATGGCTTCTAGTAGATCAATGTGACATCTGATCATTAAAAAACTATAAAATAATAAATGTTCTGATCATAGAATTGAGAAAAATAAAAAAATTATTGTTGCTGTTGTTCTTATACAACATGTAACAATCCTTTAGTTAAAACATTATTTTGTATTACAATAATTTTTGCGAATGCTATTGTTTTGATCAAATTCGAATCATATACCCGTACGAATAGTGGTGATGTTTAATCGCTTGAGAATGTCGCGTTACCATTAATTGTGTATTTTAATAATGAACCCATTTAAGGAAGGTACAAGGTTAAATCTCTTTATTTAGTTATTTTATTATCTTCTTTTTTTTTGCTCTCTCTACGTTAGCCATTATGCTGCAGCTTGCATAGATTTGCGGTGATTCAATTATAGTGGTTGTATGACTAACCCTAAAAGTAGCCCCCATTTTGATGTGTTTTTAAAATATATGCACAGTGGTTAATGTCAAGTCTTTTTTTTTTGATATTGTAATTATAATTATTACATATTTATTGTTGATCAAATATGTGCCCCTTACAGAGTCATTATTATTATTTTATCTATCTCACTTCACGTCTCGCCAGAAAAGAATTAACCCCAAAAGTGCTAACACCAAATATGTTTTTTTTGATTATGTATTTGGGTTGCCTCTGAACAAATTTTGCGATAAAAACAAAATCTTCGGCCTAACGCTTTTTGCAAAAATCTGTTTCGAATTTGTTAATTTTTCAATTTTGTCAAAAACTATGCGAGATACGAAAAATAACTTATGACCAAAAGCATTTAGAAGAAAAAATGCAATTGATATGCCATACTTTATTATAGCTGTCAAGAAACGTGGGTTTTCAATCAATCAAATACAACTTATGACCAAAAGCGTTTCTGAGTAAAAATGTAATTGAAATGTCATACTTTAAAATTGGCATTGCCATATTATAGATGTCAAAAGAAATTGGGTTCTAATATCGAAAATATAGAAATGTTTGCATAAATAAAATTAACCGAAATGAATGCAAAATTGTGCATCCACTAAAAAGTCCAAGCTAAGGTAAATGTTGTTTTTTTTTTGTTTTCTGTCACACCTCTTTTTAAGTGGGCGGGTCTTCAAAATTGCAAAGGGTTTGCACGATTACCAAAACAATGCGTGTCGGAACCGGATAAATACAATAACTTTCTTGGCTAATGTTCTTACTTTTATTGTACAAAACTACTATATTTAATACAAGTTATCATACATTTCTCTCTATTTTCATTGATTTTTTTGATTGTGCCATTTAAAAGCGCGGATATTTTTTTTTGTAATTTATAAAAAAATGTATCGTATAAAAGAAAATGTGAAAAAGAGATAGGATTAAGAAGAAAAAGCATTCTAGTTGAGAAATGAATTGTGCATTGGTATTAGTTAATTCTGTCTCTTCTGATCGAAACAATACTTGTGTGTACGTAGTGTGACCAACAAACTGAAGATTTTTATTAATTAAAATGTATGTGTCTACGTTTTATTGGCATTTTTTTTATCGCATTTGAAACGGGCGATATTTCAAAAAGGGAGTTCGAATTACCGGGAACGGAAATGGTGTTCGGAATCTGAGAAATTTTTGGAATACATGTATTGTCTTTATAATTAAATGTGGTTTTTAAAGTAAAAAGATTTCTTCATCTGCTTTTTATTATAGTTCATTAATTATAGATTTTCTTGGATTGTAAGAGATTTCCTTTAGGAAAAAATTTTCCATAAAAAAGTGAGTTCAAATACCAGTACGACACCAAAAAATAAAAAGTTTTTCTTTAGTTAGTCTCTTTACAGGAAGAAGAAGAAGAAAACATTTTTATTGAAAAATTTTACGGACACAAGGGATACACCAGACTGCCGCAGTTTCGTCCCCCTCCTGGGACTCGTCAGTGGTTAATTTATGTGTCAATTGAACAAAGTATTTTATATTGTTAATTTTGCTCTATATGAAAAACTTTTTATTTTTTTTTGGTGTCGTACTGTGATTTGAACTCACAGTCTTAGCATCAAAGCTATGCATCGTAATCTCACCTCTTAACCAGTTGAGCCACGGTCGACACAGCGTTGACTGCGACTAAATTGGAGTTTGGTCACACTACGTACACACAAGTATTGTTTTGATCAGAAGAGACAGAATTAGCTAATACCAATGCACAATTCATTTCTCAACTAGAATGCTTTTTCTTCTTAATCCTATCTCTTTTTCACAAGTAATTATCACGTTTTATGATGCGCTTTATTCACATACAATAGTTGGATACCAAGTGTAGGTTAGAGATTGAGTCGCCGTTAAGCAAGTTTTATTCAAATTTTATGTTAGAAAGTGTTTTGCAACCGTCAGACAATGACAATCGTAATTAATTTTTTATATTAATTACTGTAGAATATTTCTTTAGTTAGTCTCTTTACAGGAAGAAGAAGAAGAAAACATTTTTATTGAAAAATTTTACGGACACAAGGGATACACCAGACTGCCGCAGTTTCGTCCCCCTCCTGGGACTCGTCAGTGGTTAATTTATGTGTCAATTGAACAAAGTATTTTATATTGTTAATTTTGCTCTATATGATATAGAGCAAATTAACAATATAAAATACTTTGTTCAATTGACACATAAATTAACCACTGACGAGTCCCAGGAGGGGGACGAAACTGCGGCAGTCTGGTGTATCCCTTGTGTCCGTAAAAATTTTTAATAAAAATGTTTTCTTCTTCTTCTTCCTGTAAAGAGACTAACTAAAGTAATATTCTACAGTAATTAATATAAAAATTTATTACGATTGTCATTATCTGACGGTTGCAAAACACTTTCTAACATGAAAATGCATTTCGTACAACAGATCGATAATTTACACCAACAATGTACGTCGATTTTCGTATGTATAACTCATGGATTTTTTTCGGTGTAATAATGAAATAAAATATTTGGTAAATTTCGGTTAATTTTATTTATTCAAAAAATCAATCTTTTCGATATTGACAACCCATGTTTTTTGACTACTATAATATAATAATGGAAATTTTTAAGTATGACATAGAGTTTTTCCTCAGAAATAATTTTGTTCATATGTTGTTTTTTCGTATCTCGCATAGTTTTCGGGAAAATTGGAAAATTTGAGTGAACTTTAAATTTTATTTAGCAAACAGAATTTTCATAACCTTAAAAAGCATCTTTATATAAAAATTTTAACCCTTTAAGGACCATACATTTTTCGCCGAATTAATTTTTAAAATTCACGATATTTGTGATCTATGACCTAATAATAGCTACACTCAGCGAACTTCTGCTTTAAAAATATGTAGTTGTTTGGGTTGTAGTACAGTTTCATTATTTTAAATGTAAATGTCAGTCATTTGTAGAACAAATAAAATTGTAGTTCATTTAAAAAAACAACTCATATCAAATGACTGTTTTATGATTTTACATTCATTTTTTACAGTTATTTTTTGTTATTTAAAAAAATAAAAAAAAAAAAATAAAAAAAAATATTTGTTTATTTTTTTACTACCATGTGGTTCATTTTTACTACAATTGTTAGTCATTTTTTGAACATTAAAAAACAAATGACAATGTTAGTTGAATTTAATGAAATGTAAGTCGTCCTTTCTTTAAATGAAATTTCATTTGTTTTTGACTACAATTGCTGTCGTCGTACCAACATAATATCCTAAGTGTATGTGAAAAAAATGGCTCCCTAGACCCCCTCCCTGCCACTCATTTCGCACTGCAAAAATGGGATTTTGATTTTTTTTTTAAATTCTGTGGTCCGCAACTAAATAATAGTTAAGTTACAAAAAATTGTCTCCATAAATTCGCTTCTTGCCCCTCATTTCGCTTGTAAAAAATTTTTAGTTTTCCTCTTAAAAATCAATTGTTTTTACCAACTTTGAGGACTCCTAATGTGTAAGTGAAACCAAATATAGATATACCGTCCACTACAATTTTGTTGCCCCAACCCTTGCTTTAAAAATTTTCTTTAGATGTGTTTACTCTGCACTAAGGATATTATTGAGGTAAAGACGACAGCAATTGTAGTCAAAAAAAAGAAGAAAGGTCGACTAACATTGCATTAAATTCAACTATCATTTGTCATTTGTTTTTACTGTTCAAAAAATGACTAACAATTGTAGTAAAAATGAACCACATATGTTAGTTAAAAATAAACAAACAATTATTTTTTGTTTTATTTTTTAAATGAATGTAAAAAATGAATGTAAAATCTTAAACAGTCATTTGATGTGGTTTGTTTTTTCATACGAACTACAAGGTTAGTAAAATATTAAATTTGTTCTACAAATGACTGACATATACATTAAAAATAAAGAAACTGTATTACAACCCAAAAAACTACAAATTTTTAAATCAGAAGTTTCCTGACTGTACCTCTTACCTGGGCAATTATTAGTGTCAAAAATGCTTGGGCAAGCATACATGCTTGTGGTCATCATGGGGTAAACGTATTAAATTTGATTTCCTGGAAATAAGTTGCCCTAAACCTAATTAATGGTGTTTTCTTTTCTGAAATAAAGTGTTGCCTTCTTAATGTGCAACATTTTTCAAATTTTGCCCTCGCCCCATTAAAATGAAGCATTTTTACAATCAGAATAGAACACAATTTCATCACATATTACATTTATTTAAACAAATCTGTTTTTTAGTGTTGTTAAGGTTCGGGTTCGAATCCCAGCAAAATTTAATGTTTTTTTAAAAACTAATTTTTGTTTTTTTTAATTATTTAAAAAATTTGGATTTAGCTCCATACATTTTTTCAAATTACATTTTTTATAATTTTGTTTGTAAGCGAATTTCAGATTAAAAAAATTATTAAATACATACAAAAAGAAATGTGATACCAATATGGGTTCGAACTCGGGATCTTCTGTGTCAGAAGCCAGCACACTACAACTCTGCTACCAAGGTGAGAGTTTTCTCGCCAAAAACTTTGCAATATATACACATGAGATTGATAAACCAAAAAAACAGGGCAACATCCAACCCTGTAAATTTTTTGAGGGCAGAAAATGTTACATTTTTTGCCTTTTATAAGGCAACATTTTCAGAAAGAAACACGGCACCCTCTCAGAGTGCTACCTTATTTTAGAAAACAACACAAAAAAGTAATTTGAGGGCAAACTGCAAAAAAAATGAGCCAGAAAAGAAAACGCCATAAGTATCATTAAAATGACAAGAAAATGCATATTTTCCAAAATAATTGCGGGTTTCTTTTTAAATTTATTTTTATATTTTTTGGTGGTGTAATAAATATTTTTACATGTGATAATTACAACGAGATTAATAAATTTATGTAACTTTAATTAAATCCAAGCGAAAATTGTATCTTTAATTTGCTTTAAACTTAAAACAGCCATAGACAAATGACTGATTTAGCATGCTTAAACATCAGCTAACATGTACATAAAAGGTTATTCATGTAATGCAAAAAAATTAAAAAAAAATAGTTTGTCTCAAAGTGTCGAAAATGTTTGAAATTGCTCATATATCTTCGTTTTAACTGTTTTTGTCAGTAGATTTTAGCGACTATGCAGAAAATATGCTAGTCACAATCGAAAAGTTTTATTGCTGCAACCGATTCATCCGAATCCTTCGAATGCAAAAAAAGTATGAATTTATCTCAAAAGCAACCGATTCTAGAAAGGCACACCACTCATAAAATAAGATTAGTACAAAAGTATTTTGAACGTGTTCCAATTCAGCTAAATTCATTTCTTCTGTGGTTATTTTTTAAACAAGTTATTTAACTAAAGTTGTTAATTATCTTATTTAACCACAATAACAAATTTCAGCTGTACTTGAACTAATTTTTCAAGCTAATATTTAGTAATTCTTAAATTTACAAAATTCTCAGTTAAAAAATATTTTTTTTTGTGTCTCCGCTATCAGTCTCACTTGTAGATGGCGTTATTTTTTCATGATTTTTATTTTAGGATATATCTCGGTGGCTAAGTGAGATATTTTGAAAATTAGACTTTAAATTTCAAATAGGATGTAGAAAATACAAATATTTTTTTGTAATAGAAAGAAAAAAAATTGTTTTTATTAAAATATATTTTTTAATAACGACAATTTTACCGTAAAAAAACCGTAATTTTTACCAATTTTTTTCAACATTTTCGTAATAAAAAGTTGTCAGCTATTTATACGATGTTTTTATTTTTACTGCAGTTGTTAATTGTTTTTTTAACTCTTTGTCGCTTTTTAACTGCATATAACTCTATTTTAACAATTATTTTCATTTATTTTTATAGACAAACTATTTGGGTGTAGTCATTTGACAGTGACCACATGTGATCTAAAATACTATACAAAAAGTGAGAATAGTGGTTGAGAACACTATATTTCCGATTTCAGAAAAACCTTTTTTAAAAAAAATTTGTAAACAAAATTAGAACTTATGAATACAGAGGCCTAAAAAATTTTAGAGAAGTCAAGTCTCTAGGACTAAAACATACGTTTTCTAAAGTCTTGTGGTCTACGCAATCCGAATCTGGCCTCAGAATTTCTCCACATCACATCCGGTTTTTGAGATATCTTGACATAAAGTTTAGAAAAACCCGGTTTTTGCTATATTCGGGACGTTATATCATTGCGTATTATGACTTCATCAAAAAATTTGTAATCTAAAATTCCTGTAGTGCGATTCACTAACTTTTAACACATTTAGCAGGTGTTATCTTTAACCACACATTTTGATGTTTGCACAAACCACTATGCGATTCACTAACTTATTTTTAACCGCGGTAAACAGTTTTATATTTCTGCACACAGAGAAAAATTTTGATATTTGCCAACTGAAATTTGGTTACTACTACTCAAATTCGTTTATTACGAACTTCAGTTGGTTGGCGCAACTGAACATTGTTTTTCACAACAAAGTTCTGTTAATTCAACTGAGTTTTAGTTGCAACACCCAAAATATTCAGAAATCTACTGTAAATATCGTTGTACTAACTGAATTTATAAGTTGTTATCATTAATACACACTTTTCAATTAGGTTGTCACTTTTTTTCTCTGTGTGTGTGCATTCAAATTGACTGTAGGAGCACTATTAACTGGCTCATTCTCCAATAAATTGTAGGCTAAATACTCCAAAGCCATTATATTTATTTTATATATTGGCACAACGATAAATAAAACCTTCTAAAAAAAATTAACACACCAAAAACTCTGCTGTTAATAAACCACAATTTGTGTTGTTAAAAATAACAGCTGACTTTAAACGCCAGAAAAAATCGTTTAAAGTGTTAGTGAATAGCAAAATGGTTATTTTTGTGGTTAACATTTTTAAACGAAAAAAATTATGGTTTAAAAAGCGTAGTGTATCGCACTACTGACTATTGTTTTCAAAACTCATGTTTAACCTTTCTGGTACCTTATTTCTTCTTTGAAAAATCGACCGTTGTATTTATAGCGAATATACAATATCAAAAAATTTCAACAGACGATTTTTCCGGAATGGAATAAGATATTAAAAAAATTAAACCTGAGTTCTGAAAACAATAGAATACAATTTTGTGAAAAAGTCATAAACCGAGATGTTATTATGTTAGCAAAAAAACCGGAGTTTTTCAAAATTTGATGTCAAGATATCTCGAAAACCTCTTGACCTCTTTAAAATTTTGGATATTTATTTGAAAGGTTAAACCTGTGTTTTGAAAACAGAAGGGAGAAATTTCCGATGACATAACAAATTTTGTAAAAAAGTCATAAAACGAGATGTTATAACGTCCCGAATATAGCAAAACTCCATGTTTTTCCAAACTGTATGTTAAGATATTTCGAAAACATCTTGACTTCTCTAAAACTTAAAATTTGTCTACAGATTTTTTTAAATATGTTTTTCTGAAATCGAAATAACGTGTTTTCAAACCCTATACTAATTTTTTGTGGAGTATTCTTTTTTTCAATACCTAATTCTTGACCAGAACAGAATTTTGATTGCCTTATCGAAAATTCGTTAGTTACAACCGAAAGATTTGATTGTTGTAACGAAATCGTCCTAATTCTGAGAATATAAAAAGTATCCGGTACCTGTTCTAGAGCAACATTTAAATTTTTCGAATTGTATAACTACGAAACTCCTGTGCAATGTACTAATTTTAATAAATTTAAATTAAATAAATAACAAAACAGTCTTGAAACTTACTTATGTTTTGCTAACAAGCATTATAAGCATAAAGTTAATAACAAAATGATCTTATTGGGTTTTTGTATGTATATTTTGCCTGTTTGTTTGTTTCGCTGGATATTTGCAATATCAAAATGCTTCCTGCTGTTGTTAATACAGATATCAAAATCCAACAACAACAACAGCAACAACAGAGGCAATGAAAAAAAATAACAACCATTATAATTTGTTTAAAAATAAAACAGTTTAAACACACATTCACAGTTGCAATGCACAATGGGGCAAAATTTAAGATTTAAGGCAAATTACATATTTATGACTAATGGGTATTCCACATTACCCGCACCTTCTCTACAAAAAATATATTGTGGCAAGTCTTTAATATTAAGGAACATTTGCAGTATATTACATCTCTATATAAAGTTAATAACACATATTGCTCGCAATTCTACTTCATTGTTAGACTTTTTGTTGGGCTCATGTTCTGAATTAGTAAATTATTCTAATCAATTTAAAGTTGCAACTTTTCTTATAACGATTTCCTAATTTAAAAAAAAAATCATTTTCAAACTATGAACACAAAGTAGACAGTCCTTTTGATTTAGTCTTTTCGACTACGTATTTGTATGATTTATTTAATCCTATAAATTGCCTTTTTAAGGGGGGACATGACATTGGCCGTTTTTTTGAAATCGACTTTTTTTTATAATTTTGTATTTTAGTAAATAATCTTTAGATTCTAAGAAAAAAATTTCATGGAAAAATTCCTACGGGTTCAAAAGTTAGAGCCGGATTAGTGAGAGCGCATTTTTAATTTTTAACCTTTTTTTTCTTTGTTCAAAAACTTTGAACGCGTTTATCTCGAAACCATATTTTTCGAACTGGTTGCGGCACTAGCGGGTTCATTTTTTGACGATTTTTTTTTTTTTTTGTATTTTTTTAAACTTGATTCGCTATCGTATGTCACGAGCTTTTTTTTAAATTTTTTTCGATTTTTTATGAATTTTTAAAGCCAATATTTTTTTTCGAAAAAACACACTTTTAAATTTGGAACATCACCAAAAATTGAAAAAAAATTTAAACAAAGCTCGTGTCATACGATAACCAATTTTGTTAAGATTTAAAAAAATTCATGTTTTTCCAGATAGGACAATTTTTGCGACTCCCAGCGCTGCAACCACGAGGCCCCGTTTTTTTCTCTGCCGCCAGTTTGGAGCTGTATAAAACCATATTGGAGTGAAAAATATATTTTTTTGAATTTACTTTCTTGTAATTTGTTCATTTCTCTACACTCCATGTTGGAGTGAAAAATATATTTTTGGGAATTTTTTTTCTTGTAATTTGTTCAATTCTCTACAATAATAAAAAATTTTGGAAAAATATTTGTTTTTGACTGAGTTATGAATTTTTTAAAAAGGTCTGTTTTCTCTGCCGCGAATGTAATGTCCCCCCTTAAGAAATAAAAAATAGTAAAACTTCCAAATTAAAGTAAGCTCCAGAAAATCCTTGGGAGTTCTTGGAGTTTGAAGATTTACATTATTTGAAAATACTTTATGTCGTTGGTGAGTACTATACATTTAGCAGCCTTTTTTGCCATTTATTTAATTCGAATAATTTTTGTGGCTTCATGTATTGCAAATGAATTATTGGGAAAGGCATCATAAAAGTACCAAAAAATACACATCGAAGGTATTATATACATTCCGAATTTTGGGCAAAACTGTTCTTCGCATCAGCTGATGATTAAAATAAAATTTCATCGAATTCGGTCCTTGTACTATTACTATATATGTATGTGCAAAGGTGAAAATTTATTTGGTTTTAATCCATTTTATGAAAATAATATTTTTTGAAAGACTATCGTATTAAAATTATGTATTAAGGTGAAAATCATGCAATTGCCTAAAAAATGCGATAATATATTATCTTGTATACAGTGATCCAGTTTAATATATTTAATATAGTTAAATATCACATCACGCATAGTAAGGTACAATTTTACTTGCTTCTACAATTTTTGGTAAAATGTCATATTTAATTATATCTTTCAATATGTTATACCATACGTTATTAGACGGGCAATATATAATTGAAGTGGAAGAATCAAATTGATGTATGGAATTATACAACACACTGTATTACCCCATGCAAAAAACAAATAAGTTGTGGAAAAGTGACGTCTTTGTTTTGTAATCCATGACATTCTACTAAAAATTTTAATATCAACTCGACAGTTTTCATTGAAAATATCTTTTAAAATTATTTTAAATGACGTCACAATTTAAAATATCAAACTAAAAATTTTAGTTTGACATACAAATTTTTGATTGTTTATCATATCGAGGGCTTATATTAAATATCCTCTATCTTAAAAAATATAACTTTGCAGGAGAGCTTACTAAAATTGTTTTTAAAATTCTATGTTCTACCATATTTTTTTTAAACTAACTATTGAATCCAGTGTTGCCAGTGGGTTTTTTAAAAAATACCAACACTAAGCAATAAAAATCCCTTTTCTCCCTACATTATCGAATTTTTTCCCCTACAAAAATCGCTACGAGAATTTTTACATTTTTATAAACTAAATATGCTTTGAAATTTTCATACTTTCGACGACAATTCCAATTATTTTCAAAAATTAATATTCAAATGCTTCTATCGAAAATTGGTTCGCAAAATTATTTGAAAATAGAAATTTTATAAATTTTCCAAAATATTTTTTTGGAATAGATTTAAAATTGTCAATATTTGCCAAAACAAAAATCATGCCAGTTATCAAAAAGTTTGATTTCATACTAGCGGTTTCTATTTCATTTTTATTTTGGTGTTTTTTTACATAACCCATCAAAAATTGTATTGCTTTTCGTCGGTGAAATTTAACATTGGTTATTTTATAGGTGGGAAGCTGTTCATACAATGCTGCACAACAACTTCCAAAGGATAACTTTCTAAATAACTTCCAAAGAGATTGTTAGTTACAAACCAAACAATCATCTATTAAAATGACAAATTATAAGAAACTAATTTTTTCTACTGAAATATCTCTCAAAATATAATCATTTTACAAAAAAAATAAGATATAACTGTTTTTGAAAAGATTTTCATTATTTGGAAAAAGTACCTACATTTTGACTAATTTGAAATATCTGTCCCTTTTCCCCTACGCCGTTATTTTGAAGACAATAAAACCTACATGTAGGGATTTTCCCCTACTTCTGGCAACACTGATTGAATCTCACGTTTAGTTTATTTTTAAAATATTGCATTATTGACAATTTTGTGGAATAAAGAGGATTTTGCATTTGAAAAAAATAGATGTGTAAAAAATTTTGATTAGATAGAGGGTTTTGTTAAGTTGCTGTAAAAAACAATATTATGTTGTACCAATCATTATTATTTTGTAACCGAATTTTTGTCCTAGTAATCGAATTTTAGTTGGCAAATGGCAAACTTTTTTTATCTGAGTAATTTTTTTAATTAGAGTTGCAAAATTTGCTGCAATTTTTATCCGCATTCGTTACTATTGAAATATTAGTGATTCCGATCCATAGTGCGTTAAACAAACAATTGAAATAATCTGGCTGAATTTTATTGTTCATCTGTTCAATTTAAAAACCATAATTGTATAAGTGCTATTGTGTATATGAGTTTAGAGTACTCATGAAACACTTATTACACAGTGCAACAAAAAGTTACAGTTTGCTCAGATTTTTAATGGCTGTCAATTAAAATGATGATCACAGCTCAACGAATCAACTGCTCATTTTTAGAGATTTTCGTTGTAGCAAAATCTGTAAACACTTTGACTACCGAACTTAAACCGCTGAAAGTTTTGACATAACGTCCTAAGACTAAAAATAAATTTATCGCTGTTTTAGTGCCCCTATCATAGAAATATAGTACTAAAGTTAAAACATTAATGGACATTCGCTTCTGAATGGGTTAAGACTTTGCCAAAATTTTAATTTTGTATATTGCCGTAAATTATGCTTAATACAAACGTAATAACCATTTTAATACATATAAAAATCCTAATTTAAAGAATAAAAAAACAAAAAACAAAAACGTAAAAAATCATAAAAACCAAAAACCGACTTTGGGTCATGGATGGTAACCGATTCGATGCGGGTATCGGTAACAGTAATCGTTTATTTCGGTATTTCAGTATTTTAAACGACATTTCAGTTATTTCGTTAACGTTTTTTTGGTGTTAGTGATATTTTGCTTATTTCGGTATCGATATTTTAGCGCTAACGATATTTTCGTTTATTTCGGTAACGTTATTTTAGGGGTAAAGGTTTTTAGTTATTTTGGTAGCGGTAACGGTATTTTATTTTTTATCTATATATCTATATTTTAGTTATTATTTTAGCCCCATTATGCCCGAATTCTAATAACTAGCTAGTTTATGATCGAGCTTTGGAAAAATATATATCTCATTACGGCGATTATTTTTTCTGATTTTGTCAGATTATTTCGGTAACGGTATTTTAAGGATAACGATATTTCAATTATTTCGGTAACGGTATTTTAGTGACAACGGTACTTAAGTTTTTTCGGTAACGGCATTTTAAGGATATTGGTATTTTATATATATCGGTAGAGGTATTTTACGGATAATGGTATTTCAATTATTTCGGTAACGATATTTTAGGGACAACGATAGTCAGTTGAATGGGGCTTGAATCGACAATGGTATTTTATCGGTATTGCCTGCCATTCCTGATTTGGGTTGACCTCGTAAGGATATGTGACTATCAGGATATAATTTATTTAAAAGCTAAATGTTTTTAGTACCAATCGCAACAGTATTTTTAAAATCGTCCTGCAAGATTTCTTAAAAAAGCAAAAAGTAAAAATGGGAAAAAATTTTAAGCGTGGTCATCAAAATGTTAAGCGTGTAAAAAGTTAAAAACTCAAAAACATTGTCAGCAAGCGAAAAAGATACTGGATGTATACCTATGGTTCTCTTCACACTAAAAGAAATATTACAGCTTTTGCAGTCATCGTCGAATGTCGTTATTTTTATAGAACAAATTATTGCAAATAAAATTTCAATTAAACATTTGTTTAATTTCAAACTCACTTTTAATTAAAAATTTAATAATATATATTAAATGTTTAATTGCAAATGACTTTGGTGCACACGCCTCCAAGGCGTCAATTGTTGACTGATTTATCAGCATAAACCAGTGTTTCCAGGTACCTCTTACAGAAATCAACTTATCCCAGTTCTCGAAATCAACTTATCACTAAATTTTGATTTCATTAAGTAGCGTCGCCGTATGGCACGTAGCACCATCCTGTTCTAACAACATATCGCCCGGATCAATGTCATAAATATTTTCATACAAAACGATGACCATTGACCGTAACTCGAGCTCCAGCTTTATTCCGAAACGTTGTATTTTTCTGAATATGCGCCAATTTTGTTTATTAACAAACACTTTAAGCCAAAAAAATAGCCCCATTAACTTTACAAAATTTTAGCTATATTCGATGTGAATTTCAGTTAATTGAAAATTGCATTTTACTCTGTAAAATTAGCAAAAACTTTTACTAAATATTTGTAGACTCAAAATAGCAAACAAAAACTGTAATATTAACAAAATTTTGTTATATATACCACAAATTTAGTAGAATGCAAATAATGGTTTATTTCACTAAAATCAACAGAATGTTTGCTAGAAGATAATTGTAATAATTTTATAACTGTCAATTAATTCTTTGTACAATTTAGAAAACAAAATTTTTCATGTGTTCAAAATCAGCGGTTTTTTATGTTTCTCATATCAATTTTCTGTAGAACAGAAAATAATAATAATTTCTACAGAAAATAATTGCATAGCTTTTAAGAGGTTTGTTTTAATTTTTTTTTAACATTTGTAAACATGTGTTGGAAAAATAATTTAAATCTGCGAAAAATGAGATTTTTGTTTTTTTTTTCAATAATAGTGATTAAATTATTATAACCCTCTTCCAAAAGCAACGAGGGCCATGAATTTCACTAATAATCGGCATTTTGTAAAATTTATTTCTATGACTTTAGGTTTTTTGTGGTAAAACTTGTTAGATCTTTGATACTTAAGGACAATTTCTATTTTAAATGTCTAGGAAGGTCCTTTAAAAGAATGCTACATGCAAACTGTTTTTATCTCTCAATTATAGCAATGGCTTCTTTTTGTATTTTCTCTTAATTTATTGCTAAAATCATGTTTTTCTTTAAGTATTCTAGCTATTCATAAGTGCATAGAATAGTAATAAAGGAAAAAAAAAAATCAAAAAAAATTCATTTGTTTTTGTTATTCATTAATTTTCTTGAAATATTTAAAAAAAAAAAAATCATTTTGAAAAGAATTTATTGTCAAACTGTATTTCATTGTGGAATATCTTGAAAATTATAAAAGATATTCCAAATTGTGTTATAACATTTTGTGTAAGCATTTGCATGCAGATAGCGCGAAGTATACAATACTTAAGATGTTTTAAACCACATTTTGATTAAACGATCCACCCTAACTAAGCTCCTTTTATAGAAATTAAACCTATCTATGAAATTTAAGCTTATTGACGTGACATTTACATGTTTGTAAAATATTGTGTATCTTCTATCAGACGGTCAAAAGTATCGAATGAATTTGCAATGCGCCTCACTATGCATGTTACAAACGCAGCTTCATTAAAATATCTGTATAATAAAAATTTCGAAAAAATTTACCTTTGACCTTGAAATTTGACCTATGCCGTAGTTCGATTTTGAATAAATTTTCAGAAGATAGTGCCTGTAGTTTGTTTCGTAAAACTCTGAATAGCATTAATTGTTACTTGTTAAAAGTAGATAAATTTTAAACTAAGATCGAATTTTGTGCAAACAAAAGCGTTTTCCTCGAAATCCGCCGAATTTAAATAGCTGCCCATACTAAATTAAACGGGGGATATGTGCAATTTTTAGTATTTTTATTTTAAATTTTATACTTAATAGGACCCTAGTGTGCGAAACTATTTTTTTAAATTTTGTTGAACAAAATTTTTTAAAATTTGAAATTGTTGGTTTTCGACGTCACCTTAGGACAGGATACCGACATCCTAAAAATTAAATATTTCATATCTAACAGTAAGTAAAAAAAAATATTTTGGTATTTAATTTCGAAAGCGTTTAGGATGTGGGCTCGAAATGTTTGATCAAGTGGTATTTGGCACATTAGTGGTCTGAGGTATTTTTTTTTTACTCTGGTAATTCTTAGCCGATTTTGGATTTTTATATCTTTTTGAAAACACTTTTTTGTCTTCATCTCGATTAATTTATAATATGGAATAAAAACTGCTTCAATATTAACAATTTTTTGAAAAAAACGCAAAAAAGCCATTTTTCCCCCATACAAAACACACTTTCAATTTTCAATCGATTTCCGCCTAGTGTTTTCTTTATCCAATCGGTACCAAACTTCATATTAAATGTTTTTACAAACAAAGGAACCAAACTAGCCCATCGCTTGACTTTAGGAATCACTCTAATTTTTTTGGACACCTTTAATGTTACATTGTAGTGGTACTGTTCTAACTAACCCCTTTGGTTATGTTTATTATTTCTATGATATATGGACCCCCGTAAAACAGTTTGAGAAAAATTATAGCGAATTTGTTGAAATATTGTGTTTTTTTGGTTTTTTAAAATAAGGTTTCGCTAGTTTTTTTTTTAATCAGACTATGCTAGTAAAGGGCTAATCTAACATTTTTTGACAATATTATTTTTCCAATTTCCAATTTAGATTTTTTTTTTAAATTTTTGGAGATTTTTTAAAAATATTAGCGATTTAATTAAATTTTTTCCAATTCTTCGCGATTTTTTGGAATCATAATTAAATTTTTTATAGCATCTACTTAAAATTAGTTTGAAATAGAAAATGATATAAAATAACATTTTTAAAAGATATGATTAAATCTTAATTGAAAATAATTCTATTTAATAATTAAAAACTTTTTTTAATTGATACTACAATTTCATTAATAGAACCGAATTCAATTAAACGTTTAATTGAATTAATAAATATTTGAATGAAAACTCGAAGTTAGTTTTACGGCATTTTCTCTCACAGCGACAATCGTTGCCGTGTTCATATTTATCTTTGCAAAAACCTTGAGGGCTTTGTTTGTCTGATATTATATTTTATATAGCTTTGGAACCATTTCCCAGTAAAAAACGCAACTTACCTGCAAGCAGGTTTGTAAGGGAGTAAGCCAAAAAGAGTTTGATACAAACGTACTTACATAAACCATGATTTTTATATGTCGAATTCCTACTTGGCTGGAACCATTACTTTTAGGCAAAATAAGCGCGGTTTTTAGCGCTTATATATATCTGAGATTTTATGGCTTTCAGTAAAATCATATTTCATGTCTATGTTATTACGATTAACAGTAATAATATGAAGATTATACAAGGTGGCGCAAAAGTAATCCTCCTATCAGAAAATGCTATAAATTTTGCGATTGGCCCCTAATGTCAGTTCTGTTTTGACATTTGTGTAGTAAACACATGCGAAATACACGTTAATAAACAATGTTACGCTACACTGCTCCAGAACGCGGAATATTGGTGACTATTTATTTGACCAATAATCGGTCGGTGACTTTGGCACAACGTGAATTTCGTCGCAGATTTCCTGGCCGTCCAACGCCTACTGGTGAAACACTGCGACGTTTAGCCGCTCGCCTCGAAGAGACTGGCACAACACGAGATGCTGCCAGGCGTGGCAGACCTCGGAGTAGCCGTTCTGCAGAGAATATTGCTGCTGTAGCCGAGGATGTCATGGAAGCGCCGTCGACATCGACCAGACGACGTGCCACGCAAATGGGTATCAGTCGACGGTCTTTACAGCGAATTTTGGTACAAGATTTGAAGATATTTCCGTACAAAGTCCAGACGGTGCATCAGCTGTTAGCTGCTGACCGCCAATCGCGTGTAACATACGCTCAAGCCATCCTTAATCACCACCAAGAGGAAGATGATTTTTCATCAAAAATAATCATGAGTGATGAGGCCCATTTCCATCTTAGCGGGTACGTAAATAAGCAAAATTTACGATTCTGGGGCACTGAAAATCCGCGTGTAACCCACGAAGAGCCATTACACCCGTTCAAAGTCACTGTATGGTGTGCTGTTTTCGCTGGAGGAGTCATCGGACCTTTTTTCTTCGAAGACGTCGCGGGCCAAACGGTTACTGTGAATGGTGAGCGCTACAGAGCAATGATCAACGAGTTCTTTTTGCCGCAACTTGATGAATTGGGCTTGGAAAATATGTGGTTCCAACAGGACGGTGCAACGGCACACACTGCACGTGCCACAACCGATATGCTGAAGGATGCATTTCCCGGGCGCCTAATCTCCCGTTTTGGCGATTTGCACTGGCCAGCAAGATCGCCTGATTTGACCGCTCCAGACTTCTTTTTGTGGGGCTTTTTGAAGTCGCGGGTTTATGTCAACAAGCCTCAGACTCTTGCAGCTCTTAAAGACAATATCCGTCAAGAATGTGAGGACCTATCGCCGAAAGTTTTGGCCAAAGTGATGAAAAATGCCATAAAAAGGGCTCAAATGACAATCAACTGTGGCGGCGGCCATTTACATGACATCATAATCTCGACTTGATGTAAAAAAAATTAAAATACCAAATAAAAATAATCCACAAGAAGAATGAAAGTTTTTCATTTTTTTTTTTAAATTACAGCCAAAAAACATCGGAAGGTTATTTTTGCGCCACCTTGTATAATTAAATTAGAAAATTCTACAGATATTAATTAGTTGTTATTAAAATTTTAAACATACTAATATAACAATTTTATTTTTTTTCCGCACCACGAGCTAGCTCTTCAGAAACAGTTGAATTACTAATTATTAATTAAAAACACAACCGGAAATCACTCGGGAAAACTGGTACAGATCGTATATAACAAACGTTATGAACCTTTTTCTACATAACAACCTGCATCCTTGTAAGGAGGGTAAGCTGCTTATAACCTGCATCCTTGTAAGTGAAAATAGTAAGCTCAAATTTTTTGTTGCTTATTTTTATACGAAAATTATTCGTTTCTTCTGCTGCTTTTCAGTATGAGGTAATAGTAAGCACTTATATGAGCGCATTTGTTTTATTCTGCTTCTAAAAACATGATTTTTTTTACTGGATTGTTGCACAGTGTGTTTTATTAATAGGTTTGGGATTTCCATTCTCTAAAAATTAGATTTTTTTTGAAATTCCCAAAATATTTGCTTATTAGCACGAAACTGTTTTCTGAAAAAAAAAAAACATTTATAAACACTTCAGAGTCAACTATAGAGTCAACGAAGTCAGTTGTCCAATTTTCTAATTTTTTTTAACGATTTTAAAGATATCGCTAACTAACGCCAATGTTCGTTAAAAAATGCTACATTCGTTGAATTTTTTAAATATTTGACAAAAAATACCTATTTGAATTTTATTTGCTTTTAAAATTTATGAATTAAGGCCAAACTCGGTAACTTTAACTTCAAACTAGTTCACAACAGGGACCGTAATTATTCCTTTTATCATAAAAGTCGGATTAAAAAAGTTGGGTTTTGACTTTTATTTTTATAAGCACATATAAAAGTTATTTTTTGATGAAAATGAAAATTATACAAGTTCGAGGCCATACTCTATATTTCTTTATTAGGATATTGCCCTAACAAGTAATCTATAGAGTTTTTGTTTTCAAATTTATTAATTGACCACTTTCATTAATGTTTTGATAGATCTATTTCTATTTCTGTTTAATAAACAAGTTTTCAATTTATTTTTGATCTTAGTTAACTTAGAGCTCATATATTAGTTCTCATTTAGTGAGAAAACTAGTTGATATGAATGTTTGATGTTTTACATAGGATTGTCACTTCTTTCAAAACGTGTTCTGATGATGGGAACCTAGAAAATTCCTAGAAAATTCCCGAAATAGATCTATCAACTCTTTCCTGATAGTAGTCAATTAATAAAAACTCTATAGATTATTTGTTATCCTAGTAAAGAAATATAGAGTATGGCCTCGAACTTGAATAGTTTTCATTGCACAATTAAAGATCAAAAAAACATAATTTTTATTTTAATAAAAATTACATCAAACTTGTTATTTTTTGATTTTTATTTTTTCGGGCAAAACAATTTTAATTCTGAAACATTGAAATCTGCTTTTCAAAATAGAAATAAAATCTGAACATTTTATCCCGTTTTTAAAAAAAACTATGCATTTGCTTGAAAAATCCTTGCCCTAGTTTTCAATATCAATATTATAGTAACGGTTTTTTTTGGATTTGGAATGTACGATTGTTTTACGATTTTGATTTTTTTTTGTATTCGATTTATATCATTTGGTTTTGTTGTTGTATTTAAGGTGCGCTTCATTAAAACGTTGTTGGAGCTTTTAATTCTTTCTCTTCGTTTTGTTTTAAATTAAAATCATTTGAGAATTTATGACTTTAACTTACTGTGTAAGTAAGTGTGTTGCTATTTTAATTAAAATAATTTATTATTTTATTATTCTTTTGAGTTTTTTTTTTTTATTTTTTTGTTTGCAGTTGCATCTTTTTTGTTGTTGTGTGCTATTGTATTGTTAATTCTAATAAAATGTCAATTTTATTGGTGTTCAATTTTTTAAAATTAAATTTGCCCGAAATCTGTTTTAATTGGTTTAGAATGTAGAACAATAAAACTCCATTTATGGTGATTAGTCATTGGATTTTGATTAAATTTGGGATTGGAGAATGAAATTAATAGATTTTTTATGAATAACACTATGCAACAAAAAAAGATTTTTTGAAAAACACAAGATCTTGGCTATATAGGTACGATTCTACTATCAAAAGGTAGTAAAACCCTATACTCGGTTTGTCCAGATTGGTGACCAATTCCTTTTTATGGGCCTCTAAAGTTTCTGAAAAGCAGTGGGACCCTCAAAATATGGTATCATTAGTTTTTGCCCTAAATCTTAATAAGACTTGGTGCTACGGCTTAACTATATTTGGCAATAATGTGGCTAACAGTCCACTGAACAAATTCTTTCAACATTTTATGCCAAAAAAATATTTTTTCCTGGAGTTTTTTTGAAAAAACATAGGAAAAAAATATGTTTTTTTCACTTTTTCCAGTATTACTTACAGGGACTGTTAAATTTTTCCTAACAATATTTGGCAAAAGTGTAGCCAAGGTAACGCCGAACAACTCTTCTGAACATACCAATACAATCTGAACGTATTTAGGCACTCTAAACAGGTCATAAAGACCACTGTGCACCTTAAAAATTGTCGTTTTTGACTAAAAAAATCCACAAAAAGCCCCCGCAGTTGCCTCTAGATGGATAAAATGTAAGACCGACCCCCATTAAACTTTTATTTGGATTTCTATTTTTTACAAGAAGAATATTTTTTTGTACGAACTTATGGTTTTTGTTTTTTAATTTATATTTTATTATTTAAAGTTTTTTTTTGTACATGTATATTAGGGCTATACGTTTTTAAATTTTTTGCAAATATCAAAATTGGCATAGCACAGTCGCATAGGCCATGAAAAACTATGAAGACAAATGTTTTTACTTTTTCGCGAATGTCAAAAAAGTACACGCACCAATCGCGATAAAATTTGGAATTATTATTTTTGAAAACTGCAATTAAAAAATTACAAAATATTGCTATTTAATGTATGCTTTCACTAAAGACGAACCCCAAACTAAAATTTAGGGGGCGGTAAGGTATCCACTACCTCAATACAAATATTTTTGTAAAATTTAAGTATAAATATATTTATTTATTTGTTTTTCTTTAACTTTTTGCACACGTGTTATTCCGATTATTGAAGTTTTTGAATGAATTTTCGAGATAAAACTGTAATTTAAAAAATTATCTAGGTAAAAAATATCGCCCCTCTAAAAAAATTATACCTGATCCAAAACTTTAATTGATAGATGTTACATAGTTAAGGAAAACGCAAATTGTAATGCTATTGTTCGCGATCGCAGGAACGATAAAACTTAAAGATATTGAAATCAGCAGCACAAGAAATGTAACAATAACACTTAAAGTAAAAAACAACTTTAACTCGGCTGTGTCGAATCCTTATACCCCAAATATGTAAAAAAATTAAAAAAAAAATTGCAGGGAGTTTTCGGAGGTGTGGGGGGTTGTTGGTAGTCGGTGAGTTATGTTGGGGGCACCTTCCCCACGCGATAAATGTTTACAAAATCATTTATTATGCTTTTTGCACTTAAGTTATACAATTTAATTATTATTTGAATTCATTCTTATATCCACGCTCATAAAAAGGGGCGGGCCAAATAGCATTTTAAAATCCTCTGGGCCTACATGCAGGACTCTGAACTAACTCTGACATAAAAAATGTTTCATTTGTTTAACAAAAATACAAAAAAACGTGTAAAAAAAATTGCAATAAAAGTATAGTCTAGCCAAAAACACACATTTTAATGTACACGTTGGTTTTTATGAGCTAACATATTCAGATTGTTTTGGTATGTTCATAAAAGTTGTTCGGCGTTACCTTGGCTACACTTTTGCCAAATATTGTTAAGAAAAATTTAACAGTCCCTGTAAGTAATGCTGGAAAAAGTGAAAAAAACATATTTTTTTCCTATGTTTTTTCAAAAAAACTCCAGGAAAAAATATTTTTTTGGCATAAAATGTTGAAAGAATTTGTTCAGTGGACTGTTAGCCACATTATTGCCAAATATAGTTAAGCAGTAGCAACAAGTCTTATTAAGATTTAGGGCAAAGACTAATGATACCATATTTTGAGGGTCCCACTGCTTTTCAGAAACTTTAGAGGCCCATAAAAAGGAATTGGTCACCAATCTGGACAAACCGAGTATAGGGTTTTACTACCTTTTAGTAGTACAATCGAACCTATATAGTCAAGTTCTTGTGTTTTTTTCACTGGTGCACAGTGTAATAGCTCTTAGGAACGTTTACAAAAGTGTTTTTGGAACGTATGAGTTATTTATAATACATAATTAAATATTAATCATACGGAATTATCAACTCTTTTGCACTAAATAATGGACAGACTTGGGCGACGTCAATTATATTTCACAATAATTTGCATGTGAAATTTTTCTATATCATTAATAATTTCAAAATTACGCTCACACTTGTGAGCTTAAAAGCTTCCTTGGAAAATTAGTAAAAATGTTAATACCAAATATGGGGATTAGTACCAACATCTGGGTATTTAATTACAGGGCAATTACTCAATTACACCCAATTACATGTAATTAGATGTAAAAAAGTAATTGGCCTGTAATTAGGTACACACATATTGGAATTATGCACCATGTCTGGTGTTGACAAAATTGGAAATTTGACAAGGAAGCGTTTAAGCCCACAAGTGTGACGGTAGATCTGAAATTATTGATGATTAGAAAAATTTCACAAGTGAAAGATTGTGAAATGTAATTGATGTCGCCCAAGTCTGATAATGGAAAATAAGTAAACACTTTTGTTAAAACTGCTAAAAATTGGTTCAAAGTTACGTTACAGGAAAAAACCGCTACAATTATCAGATTTTGTTTGCTAAGTAAGGTAAGAATAGAATAAAATTATTCTAAAATTGAACGAATATTAAAATATATCTGTTTGTCTTAATATTTTGAATTTTTTTATTAATCTAGAAACCCAATAATTTTGAAAACCAAAACTTCTGCGGTTGGTTAACCAACTTTAATGCCCTAACTCGAAACCCGGTTTCCGTAAATATTTTCATCACGACAGAATCATGATCAAAATATGATATTTTTGTACTTAAAATTTTATTTTTTGTGGATAGAGGTTTTTGATTTTAAGCCCCGTTTTTAGCATGCTTTTAAATATTTATTTCTCACTTATATATAATATGTATTCAACACAAATCTTGTTTATAGTTCTTTGATTTATGAAATAATTTCTACACAGAGAGAATTGCTAGCACGAGTTTTAATGCAAAATCTTGCTCTTTTTGTAAAACCCAGTGTGTTAAAAATTCTCAGGTAGAAATTGCCAACCGTACCAAAGAAATAGTACTGGCAAACCAATGCTATTTTTGTAAAACCCACCGTGTTAAAAAATTACCAAAGGTTCAACTTAAATTGTACTAGGAAAACACTATTTCAAATGCAAAGCATGTGCTTTGCCAGTAAATACCACCAGCCAAATTCTTTGCCAATAATGTTTTTAAAAATATTACAACCAATTATAAGCATATTTATTTTATTATATTTCACACATTTAAATATGATGTATAAGACTAAGACCGAACTGTTATGTTGCTTTTTAAATGTGTTTAAGTAGACATATTTCTCAATATTAATTTAATTTAAGCTATTTTAAAAGCACCAATTTTTTTGAATTATCAACGTTATGCCAATGGTGGCAAGTTCGTTAATCCCACATTCTGCTAACGCCTAACTGACCGTCGCCGACGCTTTGCCAACACTGTGCCGATTGTATTTTTCTCACTTTGTATTTTTAATGAAATTTAAATGAAATTTTACAATAAATTTTTATGAAAAACTGCATTAATTTAATGAAAAGTTTCAATGAATGAGTTCCAGTGACACTTCATAGATCTAATGCGAAAATTCATTGATATACTATACAGAATTCTCTCAGTGTATGTTACATATGCAATAAAAAAAAAACTTATTGCCAATTAAGTTGCTGCTAATAAAATTGTTAAAAACAAATAAATGTAAGCAATTAACAGTTGCTGAAAATATATTGCATACATATATTAAAGTATTAAAATAATTTAAAACTACTTGTTAATAATATCTTGTAATTTCCTCTACTAATATAAATAATTAACCCTTTAGTGGATAAGGTTTCTTACTAAAAAGGATACTTTTTTTTTTAATAAAAGATATGTTTTGAACAAAATGTATTTTTTAATAAACGAAACTTTTTAATAAAACCAGTGTTTCCGAAAAACCGACTTCTTGAATGTGAAAATTCCGGTTAATCGTTTAACTGCCCTTAATAAAATCAACATTTTTCTTACTAAAAAATGTAAAAATACTTGTAAAAATGTGAAAATTACACTTCATAATTTTGATTAATTGGTTTATTATTTGTGCAAAGCTTTCTACACTTAGAATACTATGTAGGTAAAGACCCATTCATATGTAGTTAAAAACAAATGAAATTTTACTTGAAGAAAGGACGACTTACATTTCAGTTAATACAACTAACATTGTCATTTGTTTATTACTGTTCAAAAAATGAACCACAATTTTGGTAAAAATGAACCACATATGCAGTAAAAAAAAAACAAATATTGATTTGTTTTATTAAAAAAAAAAAAAAACTACTGTATGAAATGAATGTAAAATCATATTACAGTAATTTGATGTGGTTTGTTTTTTTAAATGAACTACAATTGTAGTCAAAACTGAAATTTCTATTACGAATGACTGTTTTTCTACTTAAAAATAAAGATACTGTATTACAACTCAAACAACTACAAATATTTGCAGCAGAAGTTCCCTGAGTGTATAAATGCATAACTCTTTATTATATTCCAAACTAATCAGGGGTGTCATGGAAATCGAAAACGTAAAACGAAAGAATTTGGCAGTTATTTTTATTAAACTTTTAATCTAATTTTTACAATTTTTGTTAAAAAATTCTGTTTAATAGAGCATTATTTGTATAATAATTGTCATAAAATTTTTTTATTACAGAAATCTTGTTGAAAAACGACTCTTAAAATTCTTTCGTTTTACGATTTCGATTTCCATGACACCCCTGAATATAACAGATTTTTCTGAAATTAGGATGTTAGAAAATAATTAACGTCAACGTTCTTTCCTTATTCTTAAGACCCCTAACAAAGAATGATGTAGAACTTGTAAATTGTCGGTCTTTAGGCTTGATTCCAAAGTAAGACAATTAGATATATTTAAAGGCGTTTGAAAAGTCCTTACACAAAAATTATTATAAATCTAAATATAAAGAACTTTCGGACGGTTTTGTATACACAAGCTGTGGTATCTAAGGTATTAAAGAATATACCACTTATAATCTGGACGCACAAATGCTTTTATAAATTTTTCAGCGTTAAAAAAATATATAAAAAAACTTTAATATCAATGAAAAGAAAAATTATTCAAGTTCGAGGCCATACTCTATATTTCTTTATTAGGATATTATCCTAACAAATAATCTAAAGAGTTTTTGTTATAAAATTTATTAATTGACCAGGAATGTGTTGATAGATCTATTTCTGGAATTTTCTAGGTTCCCATCATCAGAACACGTTTTGAAAGAAGTGACAATCCCATGCAAAACATCAAACATTCATATAACGTAGTTTTCCCACTAATGATAACTAATACATGAGCTCGAAGTTAAATATTATCACCGTTGATCAAAAATAAATTGAAAACTTTTTGTTCGTTATGTGCAAGCCTTACCTTTGGTAGATATACAATACACGCTTTTTATTTTTATTCTCCTTTTTATTTTCCCACTTGTTTTGTTTAAAAAAAAGATGTAAAGGGGGTGTAAACAAGACCGTACTTTTCCTTTCAAATCAAAATTTAGCGTAACTGTGTTTTTGAGAAGTGCCATTAACCACTTTCATGGAAAATACCAATTTTGTGTAAGTTTTTCGTTTTAATATTTTATTTATTCTTTACATTGGAGCAAGTTATGTCTGAAATATTTCTAAAAACATATAAAAAAATCAATCTCTTAACTACACTGATAATTAAGAATCATGATATTAATGAAACAATTTCATAGAATTTTTTTCGTAGATTCAATGAAGAATTTCATTATATCCAAGATATTTGATTAATATTAAGAAATTCTTCATTAACTTTTTTACATAAAATTTCATAGTTTCAGAAAAACAAATTCATTTGAGTTCATAAAATATCTCTTCATAAATTTAATGAACATTTTCTTTAGAGCTATGAAATTATTTCAAAGACTTTTTTTTCTTTTTTTTTATTTTTGCATAAAATTTAGTTTTAAGATCGAGTTCTCAAGTGTTCAACATATTTTATAAATTGCTTTATTATTTTAATGTAACCTTTTATTGATTTTGGACTTCTATGAAATTGTTTAAAAATCATATGCAGCGGTTCATTGGCTTAGTTCCAATGTATTTTTAAAGACATTCATGCAGAGTTTTCTTAGCTCAAGAAACTTCTTAATATTAAAAAATTTTATGAAATTGTTTCATAAATTCTATAAACGCTTCATTAGCGGTATGAATCATTAGTTTTATGAAGATTTTCATTAATTCTACAAAAATTTCATAAACAATGACTTCATGAAAAGTTTCAATGGACGAGTTCCAGTGATAAGTTTTATTAAAGCTATGGCGGATTACTGAAATGAATATAATTTTCTCAGTGTACATAACAACGCCCCAGGGCGTTGTTATGTCTGTTTACTTTTGTCCAGATTTTAAGTGGGCCATTCTTTAAGTTGATTGCCTCTCTATGACTTATTAAAATTTCACACCAGTGTTGCCATATATTTTTTTTAGAAATACTGTGTACAAAAACTTTTTTTAAGAAAAAAATCGCTATTTAGAACATAGTATGCCAACTACACAAAAAAGTTGTTCTTTATTAGACACACTGATCCATTTTGTTTAAAGAACTTTCAAATGACTATACTTTTTTACTGGAATAAGAAAATTAAAAACCCATAAATTAATTTAAGATCCTAATAGCAATCATAATTTAAAAAGGTAAGAAATCGTTGTTCAACGTTACCAAGTTTTTATTTGAAAAAATAATTTTTTAATTTTTTTTTTTTTTTTTTATTAATTAATAATCATATAATTACAAATTATATACTATTACCCTAACCGAGCACTAGCTACTATGGCCTTCGGCGCGTTGTAGCGAAAACAGACCAGTGCCTCTGAAGGGAATCGAACCCACGACCCCCGCACTGATAAGCCAGCACGCTACCAACTAGCCTACCGGGGCGCACTTGAAAAAATAAATTTTGTGCGTTTTAATCAGACATTTTCTAAAATTATAAATTAGACTAAACTTTTATATTAATATTTTGATATATTTAGTTAGAATATTGTTCTACCCCAAGTCCAAAAATCTAATATGATATTGTCATATTAGATTTTGCTTTTCAAAAAGTTTGATCATTTTCACGATAGATAATTACAATACAATTGTATCATTGGCATCACCCAAATCTTCAATTGTCTGCAATAGAAAAAGATAATTGGCTTAGTTCAAACCGAGACATTACATACAACAGACAAAATAAACTCTATACGAATTTTTTTTGTCGGCCTTAGTGTATAAACTGCATGATTTGGTAACCATAATTATAAAATCAAAACTATTTGAAAAACAGCGATTTTACATGTCGATATACTTTGTATGTAAGTACATAAAAACAACATATATCCCAACAAAAAGTGTTTGTTGAGAACTTTTGAATTAGGTGAAAACTTGCGTGGAATCAGGCGCGCATCCAGGGGGTGGGAAATGGGACATTTCCTCCCCCAAAATAAATTTTTTTAATACAAGAAATAATAGAAAATTTTGTAAAAACACTCTAACTCTAACTAACATGAAACATATATCTATTCCCAGCGATTCACATTGTTTATTTCACTAGCGGGTCAAAATAAATTTGTACTGTTTCATTCTCTGAACTCTACATAAGTTTAAACGAATTTCTTAAAAATTATTCATCACAAAAATGTCTCTTAAATTTTGATAATTTTTTTTTAAATTGTAATAGGGCAACTTTGACTAAAAAATTTTCATAGTTGTAGTTTATTTTTTTACAGAAATCATAAAAAATTTTGTTTTTATGGCTAAAAATATAGTTGATTATCTCGGCTTTTAAAAGTCGAGTGGTGGCAAGTTTTCTTTAAAATTAACGCTTTATTTTATTCTTTTTAGTTTAAACGAGCTTAAGATCATTTATTTATTAATTATTTATTTCCAATATTTCGTCTCCACATTGGGTGACTTCTAGTTTTAATAATTAAAAAATTTATATACATATAATTTTTTAAAAATCTTTTAATTATTAAAACTAGTTTTTTCAAATTGTAATATTTGTTCCCTGAAGAAGTCACCCAATGTGGAGACGAAATATTGGAAATAAATAAATAATTAATAAATAAATAATCTTAAGCTCGTTTAAACTAAAAAGAATAAAATAAAAAAAAGATCGAAGAAAACTTAACATTATTAATGCTTTATAGTTTTTCTATCGCTGAATACAAATCTGATAATATATCTTTAATATGAATATAATTTTTTAAAGTTTGATGAAATTTTATCCAATTTTTAAAGAATGTTATTGATTATTTTTAAATTCTTTAATTTTGGCACGTTTTTGTCATTGTCAGCTATTTTTTTAATTTTTGTGATTTTTGCCCAATTTTTTGCAATTTAAATTAAAGTTTTAATAGCTTCAATTAAAATTTTTTTTAAATAAAAAACAATATTCCATTAAATTTTTAATAGATATGAGTAAAATCTTAATTGAAATCAATTAAATCACAAATTAGAACTCGATTTTAGTTTTTTCTGTGTAGACAAAAAAACAGCAAACAAAAACTGTAATATCAACAACATGTTTGCTATATTTACCTTAAATTTAGTTGAATGCAAATAAGAGTACATTTTGCTGAAATTAACGGAAATATTTGCTAAAATATTGCAGACTACAGATATCATAAGTGTAAATATTTAGTTGCATAAAAAATCTAAGAAAAAATTTTGAAAATTTGATATTTTTATGTGATTTTTTTTGCACTAATATTTAGAAAATTTTTTTTTTTTAAAAGACAAGCAACACTTAGGAAATTCTTCCTATTAATTAATGTGTTGCTTTTTTTGGAAAGGGGTTTGTGGAGAGATGAAAGGTGGTGAAAGATGAAGGGCTTCAAACACACTGTAATTGCGCGAGATGATAAGTCTTAGAATAGTTGTTGGTCGCCACCTGATGTAGAGTTGGCGAATTTGTTGAAGCTTTTTTTTTGTTTTATAGCCCTGATTCATTATTTCACTTCGGTAGGGTTAAGTGCTATGGGAACACCGAAGGTGTGCGTAGTGATACATATAAGTGATAGAAAACTCATACATATTATTTTTCAAAATTGATATAACGTCACCGAGAATCGAACCCGGGACCATCTGTGTAACAGTCCAACGCGCTAACCATTACACCACAACGCCCACATTTTTGCACATTAATTTCATACTTTTAATTAAATAAAATTTATCTCAAATATAACATATTTTTTGCTTTTATTAACATATTATATTTCACAAAGAAAGTCTGCTAATTTAAGCAATGTCATTTGGAACTATTTTTTTTTGTTAGCAATTTTAACAAAAATTGTTACTAATTTTTTTAAATGGTGTACTCTACTTGGATAACGAAATGGTAACCTTTTTATTGGTTCGATAAAGGGTTAAAATTTTAATCATCTTAACATTTGTCTTTGACTCTCTTTAATGAAGTTCTTGATGTTGCATGAGAAAAAAAAGATATTTAAGTTTGCATCCAGGTAATAGACAACCTGTTAAATGGCGGGAATTTCCAAAACAATAGCAATCAAAGACATTTTGTAAATTACCACCAAATAAACAATAAAACAAATTAAAAAAAAACAATAGTTTTTTTATGTAAAGTTATGAACGCTCCTTAATCGTAACATTGTATCTAATGGTAAGATTCAATGGATACATTTATTAATATTAAGTTACAAACACTGTGGTATGGAGTAATAAATAAAATATTATAACAAACTAATGGTAAATTTTATATTTTTATTAAATAAAATTACAAAAAAAAAAAATGATCGTGTACAAAGACTTTTTTTTTCCATGTTAGAGTAGATATCAACACCATCACTTTGTGCCATATAGAAGGATATTTTTTTATATGATGCAATAGTGTCAGGGATGGTTTCGTGTCGAGATTTGTGTGACTTGTGTTATTATTTCTTTCTTTTTTTGTGTCTTGGTTGTCTTCTGTCTGACTTTTGTTTGCTATTAGTTTAATAATGTAATAACAATTTCATCAATAATAACTCTTTTTTAAATGTTTTATTTGTGCCTGTCAATAGTTTGAAATTTTATTTAACAAAATAACATTAAATTAAGCATAACATCAAACCAAAAGGACCTAGCTTTATAATATGGGGTAACACTTTAATGGCAGCTCAAGGATACTAGTAATTTGAATTTTTCAATAATTTTCCCTATAATTAGGTCACTAAATAGTAAGTTCATGTGGCTTTTTTAACTTAAATACACTGGTACGTTTGATTGATATAAAATTAAAATATTACTCATTTATGTATGTAAAAAAGAATAACGTTACTCACTCACTCATTGACCAGCTTATACAGCTGGAACTTACACTAAAATAATGCAAGTGCATTTTTTATAAACGGGATTTTTGACTCAACATTGCACAGCCTATCCCGATGGATGTAAGTTCTTAATCAACAGTAGACACCTGTATAGAGCGGAAATTCCTCCGGGTAGGGTTAAAAAGGGAAAAGTCTGCCCCTTGGTATTTTGGTACATTATCACGAGTAGTCATCTGTATACACAGAATTTTTGAATGCGGTCTGCAGGTGTATGCGTTTTCTTAATCAAGAGTAGACACCTGTATAGAGCGGATTTTTGGAAATTCTTGCGGGAAGCGGCAAAAACGGGAAAAGTCTTCTCCTAGGCGGCCCGCCCAAACTTGTAGGCAAAAAATAGCAACAAAATATGTAATATCTACAAAATTTTTGCTGTATTTATCTTTATTTTAGTGAAATGACAATAACAGTTATAATGCTAAAATCGACAGAAATGTTGGCTAAAAAATTGTAGACTGGCGATTTCAGAAAAACAGATTTTTAGTCGCATAAAAAAAATCGTAAAAGGAATTGAAAATTATTAATTTGTTCGTAATTTTTGTGCTTATTAATATTCATCAAATTTTTTGTTGATTTTTAGTAAATTAAATTGTAACTTTCAACTAAGAAAAATTTAGGTCAAGTATAACTTAAAATTTTGTAGACTTAACAGATATATTTTTGCTATTATAATCTTACTAATATTTAGCAAAGAAAATCTGTTAATTTTCTCATACAAAATTCCGTGTGGTACGTAAATGGTACGTATGCTTAATTTACAATTCAAATATTACACTAATGGTAGAAAATTTTCTAAAACTAGCAGGTTTCTTTGCTAAATGTTAGTAACATAAGAAGTGCAAAAATAAATTTGTTGAATTTATAAATATTTAGTTACATTTGAGCTAAATTTTAGTTAATTCAATGTCACAAAATAATCTGCAAAAATCAGCATACAATTTTCTAGAAATTTAAAAAATTTAACATTTGTTAGGTTCATTTAGATTTTTTTAATGCGAATAAAAATTTTGTCCCTCTGAAATCTATTCGAAAGATAATCTTCTGGTATTATAATTTAAATATGACTTCTGGCATATGACCACCACGGCTGGCGAGGACGTAGTCTAATCTGGAGGTCCAATTTCCGATGACTTTTTCCAACATTTGTGGCCGTATATTAGCAATAACGCTGCGAATGTTGTCCTCCAAGTGGTCAATCGTTTCGGGCTTATCGGCGTAGACTAGCGCCTTCACATATCAATACAGAAAATAGTCCAGCGGCGTTAAATCGCACGTTCTTGGAGGCCAATTCACGGGTCCGAAACGAGAAACTATGCGGTTACCACACGTTTCCTTCAATAAATCAATTGTGGCACGAGCTGTGTGACATGTTGCACCGTCTTGTTGAAACCACAGCTCCTGCACATCATGGTTGTTCAATTGATGAACGGAAAATTTAGTAATCATGGCTCTATAGCGGTCACCATTGACGGATATACTGATTGGGGTCTTCCTCTACGCTACGCTCTACAGCAGAAATTACTTCTTCGGTTCGCACTGTACGACGTCTCTGTTGATGCATATTATCATTAGAGTAAACGTGGTGCGAAAAAGTTCATTAGTTAATCGAATTAATTGTTCTGATGGAGCAATTAATTCGATACGTATTTCGAACAGAACCATGATTTTCAAAATAAATTTGCACAAATTGGAAGCGTTGTTCAGGCGTCAGTCTATTCATGTTGAAATGCCAAAACAAACTAAACATAAATCACTTGACAGCTGACAAAATGGCCGCCAGTTAAAAAAGTGTTGCCAGCTTAAAGTTCTATACCTGTGTAAAAACACCCTTTATTACAGTTTTTGTTTGCTGTTCTTAGTGTGAGTTGCTATTTTTAATTAACTAAAATTCAACTCAAATATAGCTTCTGTAAAGTTAAAGTTTTTGCTGTGCTTATCTTGCTAATATTTAGCAAACAGAAATTTGCTAATTTCAGAAGTTTTTTCTGCAACAAATTGTTTCTATGAGTGTATATAAATAGCCTTAAAAAAAAAGGCTATTTATATACACCAGAAAAATTTTTTAAAAATTAAAAAATGTTCCGTTGACACATTTACAAAATTCCTGGAGAGCCCTAATTTGTTCACCTCTGCCTTAGTGCCTTAGCATAGTTTTAATTTAGTTTGCTTGGTTAGCATCACATTGTTGTTAATATTATTACCAAAATTTTAAATTATATGACGTTAGAAAAACTAAATTTAACCGTTCGTCACCATTCCATCTGTTTTAGTTTTAGTTTTTGTTTAAAATTTATTTTTAATGTGGCTATGGTTGCAGCCCCCAATTGTTAAGTTAATAGTTAAGATGGAAGACAAAAAATGTAAGTCGTTTCTTTTGTTTTTTGTATCTATTTTGTATGCTCGACAACATTAATGTTCCGAGGCGATGATCTGTGTTTGATTTAGTGTAAATCGAAAAACGTCAACGTTGAACCAACAAAAAAATCCAAAAATAGTTTTTAGGTGTATTGGCAGGTATTTCTTTTTAAGGCTTGTCTGTGCTGCATAGTTTTAAACCAAAAAAGAAGAAGAAATAAAATTTAAACAATTCAAAGGCGTGATTAGACACGCTGCAATTTTTTCCCTAAATTTTTTATTTCTCATGCCAAGTAAGGCAGACATTAGCAAATATGTTCGTAAGTCAATTCTTTTTTTATTTGGGGGTATTTTCCGGGCATTGTTTAAAGGAATGGTAGGGGATTGTATTGATAAAGTATAGAAAAAAAACAAAATTCGTTAGTTTAACGATAATATTGACAACATCTATGATCAATTCTGATGATGGTGAAGTATGTCGTTTTATTGGTTGAGGAAAAAACTTGGTTCGTATTAAGGATAGTATTTTTGAAAGTATTGCAAAAAAAAATATTTATAATGAAGAATTATAAGAAAAACTCTCAGACAAAAAACCATAGCTAAAACTTAAAAGAATCTACTTTACATCAATCATCAAAAATTAGCTTAAAAGAATAAAATAGTTTAGACAATAAGAAAAAGTCGTTAATTAAGTAAAAAATATGTTGGTCAATTAGGGCTGCTAGACAGCCTTGATTTTTCTTGATTTACAAGAATTTTTAATGGTCGTCAAGAATGAAGAAATGTTTTGTCAAGATTTTTTAAAGCCCAACCAAATCACTTTAGATTTTTTTTTGAATTTTTGTAAAAAGTTTTCCTTAAACAAAGTTAAGTAATACTATGTTTCCACTTACGTGTTTTGAGCAAAACATGTGTTTTTGTGAAAAAAAATTATGGGAAAAAATTTCTAAAACATGTTTTATTTCAGAACACGTTCAGTGGAAACGTAGTATAAAAAGCAAATGAACATTTTATTGAAATATTATGGTGAGGCGTTTGCTTTTAGTGTATTTGTTATACATACACCAAATGATAAAATATGGGTTAGTTTTGTCGAAAAATATGCAGAAAGCAACCTACCTAGGAATATAATGTCATTCGATCTAATAAAAGCCGAGCTATTAATAAGAATATATTTTGATGGAGATTTTAAGAGTTATCAAAACTTTTTAACAATACCGGATGGTACAGAATTAGTTAATTCTGTATCTTCACTCAGAATATTCCTGCAGTAACTACTTGTAGGTAATTCGGGTAGTAAACAGTACGGTAAAGGCTTGTAGGTTGCGACCCCCTTGTATTTCGGCATTCCAGCCTAATGCTCTAAACTCCGACTGGAATCGAAATAACAAGAGTAGTTAACACTTTTAATCTACTTCTGGAGCTGATAGTCGCATTTGTAAAAGAAATTTCAGTTTTGACAAAAATTCTAGTTCAATTAAAAAAACAAACCACATCAAATAACTGTATTATGATTTAACATTCATTTTATACAGTAGTTTTTTTTTTGTTTAAAAAAAAAGAAATAATTGTTTGCTTATTTGTTACTGTATATGAGTCATTCCATGCCAGACCGTACAATTTTTGCTACAAATTGACTTTGATGTTTTTTTTCAAAAAGTTATGTGCATTTGAACTTCGTCAAAATCGTGAAAAATCTTCCGACATGACAACTTTAATTCGTAAGAAAAAAATTCATTTTATTGTGAATTTTTTGTGACGACACAGTTAAAAACTAATAGGACATTAAAGCATGACATTTGAAGAATGTTGTATAATTTGTATAATTGTTGTATATTTCACGAAGAAATATTAAAAAACACGGCAATGGCAGCAATTATTCGGACGTGTCTCAAAAAAAAGTAGAATTTCGGTGCCCTTCATAACTTGGTGTTGGACCATCTGAAATCAAAAAATCAGAGTTCATTCGTTAGATAATAGTTTTCCCCAGGTAACACTGGGAGGGTTTTCCGAAATTTTAATTTTTCACTTTTTTGGAACACTTTTAGAGAAAAACGCGATTTTTACTGAAAAAAATCGGCTAATTTGTTATTGAAAAATAAAAATTATTAACAAATTTGAGAAAACTCTCCAGCGTTACCTCGTAAATTATGTACAGAAATAGTGTTTAAAGGATCGGTGCAGTAGTTTTAAAGTTATGAGGGGCACCGACTTTGAAAACGTGAGTTGTGGGAAAAACACTTTAAAGTTTTGAACACTAAAAAATCTGGTATTAAACGTTTATAAGCAAATTTTATCGGCTTACCTCACACTGAATCATCAATGTCTGGTCCATAAAGAATGTTGCTATCATCCATGATGTCTAAAGCACCTTTTTGCTCCTGTCTACGACGAATCCTGCCTTCTTTAGTTTGTCTCTCAGCTTCCCGCTCTGCTTTGCTTATACGTATGGAGTCAGCTGATCGCGCCCAGTCATGAACACTTGATCCACTATTGATTCCCATGTCTTGCATAAAGGTTAGTAAAGCAAAAGAACCTTCATTGAAGATACTGGCTGCCACATAAGCTGCAATTTCAACGATGACAGAGCCCAGGAAAAAATTACACATTCCAAAAAGAAGGTGATGCCCACACTTGCTTACATATCTCATTGCCAAATTTAGTAACTGCAATACTAAACACATTCCAGCGTTCCATCAAAAAAGCAAGTAGTATTGTAATCAAGTAGTTTTGTAATCAAATCAATTGTAATCAATTCTTTAAATTTAAACCTGAAATCATCAACTCAATAACAAAGTAATTATTTACTTAAAAGAAAATAACAATGTTATTAACGTATATGTATAACTTTTTGTACTCAAGAAGTAATCATATACTTTTTCTTAATAAAAGGACGTTATTGGAAGTAGTTCCTCATTTCGAAAAAAAGAAGTTATACAATTTTAAAGAATTTATCTTATATATTTTGTTGAAACAAATTTTTATTTGCTGGAAAATAATACTAAAAACCGAAATTGCATGTTGCCTAAATTTTGGTAAACTGTGGTTAGGTATAAATTAGGGACGCGCTAATTTATACTTCATATTTTCTTATTTTTTCTAGGGAACTATTTATTTTTTTTTTTTGTGTAAGTACTTCGTAGTTTTACAATGGAACTATTTCTTTATTAAAAAATGTATGTAGTTCTTACAAATATAAAGTAAATAGTTCTTCAGTAAAAAAAAATAATCAATTCTAAAGAATCAATTATTTTAGTCTCACGCCCTGTTAAAAGAATCGAGTAGGTAATCTAGTAAGGAATGCGTTCTGCCCAATATGCTTGATTACAAACCAGCTTACCTTTTTAAAAATTTTTTGCTGGGAGGTTCCACTCAAGTGCTTTGGTGAGATTTTCCAAATAAGTTGGTTCAAACTCTCATTGTTGTTCTGCGTGAAGCCTCCGACACATCGCTCCAAGAGGGCATCTTTGCTTAGATCTTCATAGATAGGCTTGATGGCATTCTAAACATCTTCGGGAAGAGATGCATTGAATGAATCCAATGCATTAGCAGCTGCTGCTTTTTGCCATTCGCACCATGAGTCCGCGCCGCTCGGGCATTTTTCATGCTGTGGATTCTCGTCCGTCGAACTGTAGTGAAAGAACGTTGCCCAGATAGCATTCTTCATATTTTCCATGGAATCAGAGTAACATCTAATAGCCAAACCGTAGTATACCATCAGTTTATCAATCATTTTGGTCGTAAGCTTCCCTTTACCAGATAGGCTCTTTCTTTTGATCTTCTTTCCAGTCATAGTACAATTTTTCTAGGTCGATATAATCTCGAACCAGCTGATTGTCTATCAGATCTTGTAATTTTTTTAGGCATTTTAGTAATAATTTAACACAAAACTTATTGAAAACGGAGCTAAAATGATACGAAAATAGGAACACACGTGTACGAAAATGTTAATGCATGCATGTATGCTAAAACACACGCTAACAAATTCATATTGTTCATGAGCATTATTTGTGTTGCTTTTTCTATGTGACGTTAGAATTTTTTTTGCATTTACTTTAAAAAAGGTACAACAATGGAAAAAAATCGGAAAAATATAGAATTCATTCGACTTACATTTTGAAATTTACAGGGAATATTAAGGTTATATTGAGCTTTAAGGAAATATTTTTTTTCAGATTTTTCGACTTGTTCGAAGATGGTAGAAAACAGAAATTAAATAAAAAAATCCAAATTTTAAAAAAAAAAAAAATAAATTAAAAAAAAATAATAATTTTTAAAAAGAAGGTTCAAATACCTTTAAAATAAGGTATTAAACTTTAAAATCCATTCACTAGTTTTAGAAAAACATTAATTTAAAAGTTGTCATGTCGAATGACTTTTCACGATTTTAACGATTTTTAAATGCCCATAACCTTTAAAAAAAAATTAATTTTTTCTGGAAACACGGGTTACATATTTTTTAATGTTTAATACGTCTGGCAAAATTTGAAGTAAATCGGAAGAGGTGTTGTAAAAAAGGTGTTCGGTCTGACATGGACTGACTCATATGTGGTTCATTTTTACTACAATTGTGGTTCATTTTTTGAACAGTAAAAAACAAATGACAATAATAGTAGAATTTACTGAAATGTAAGTAGTCCTTTCTTCAAGTAAAATTCCAATTGTTTTTAACTACATTTGCAGTGGGGTTTACCTATATATTATTCTAAGTGTAGAAAAAGTTGTTCCGGCAAATGTTTGTTAACAAAATTATAAATAATTGACAAAATTCGTTGTCGGTTTAGCTAAATGAAGTTTAACTGACATCCCAAAAACTAGTCCTTAAATATTAAACTTACCTTAAGAAATACTGCTTTGCAATTAGCAATAAGTGAATTGACATTTTCAATGTTTAAACGTATAAAGTCTGCTACTCTACAAATCTAAAATATTGCAAGAAGATAGAAAATGGCATTTTATGGCAAGGTGAAGCAAAAATAGCATTTTTTTAAAATAATCGAAAAAATGGCAAATGTTGCAGTTTGTGGGCAGTGCCAAAAAAACTTGCCCTAATGATGAGTTATGGGCAAAAAAGCTAAAGGGTGGCAACCTGAAAGCCATTCCCCTAGTAGTTGTTTTAATTGCTTTTGTAGTAATTTTTCGATGAGAAAGTGCAAAACGACTAATTTAGACAGTCATTTCAAAAAATAACTAACCAAAAATACTGAACTTTAGTAACAATTGGTTTGATTAGTTATTTTAGTATTTAATAAACAACTACCAAAACAGTAATTTTGCAATAAACAATTAATTTTTGTTAGTTATTTAAAAATAGAAGATTATGTCGAATTTTTAAAAATTCTTGTTTAGTTTATTTGTTTTTATTTTTATGTTCATAGTTTGCAAATAATAATTAAAAAGTTTCATTGAATTTCAACTGTAATACCGTTTTGGAATTCTGACTTTGCATTTTAAATAGGATGTAGGATATACACATTTTTATTACAATTAGAAAAAAAAGATATTTTTTTTATTAAAACATATTATTAAAATATCGAAAAAATAACTGTTAAAAACAGTAGTTTTCACAATTTTTGTAGTCGTTTTATATTTATTGTTTTGTTGTTCGTTTTTATGGTTTATGCATTCATTTAAGGTTAGTTTTTTTGATTGTATTCAATATAATTAATAGATAATTAGTTTGACAAGCCGGTGACAACACAAAGTTTAAGTTTCTTTAATCCCCAATTTATATGTATACGATACACTTTGTTGTTCAGCAAAAAATTTACTGAGAAATAGTAAAGAAGCCGTTTTACTAACTTTTCTACTAACTTACTTTTTAAGTATAGCTGTCATATATCATTTTTTCTAAAAATGCTATAAATCCTTTAAAAATCATCCAATTGCCACAATTTTTTTTTAATTAGGCAGAATTATAAAAGATTTTTTTTTCATAAAATAGTTATTCCAAAATTCAATATATCCTGGATTTTGTAAATTTTGAATATTTCGAAAATTGGTTTTACCTTTGAAATGGAATCAGCAAATTTCATTTCAATCACAGCAATAACTCGTACAGCTGTCATATATCCTTATTTCAAAAATGGCTATAATTCTTTTAAAAATACTATGTGGATTTACAAAAAATTTTAAAAACGGGAAGTTGTTAGCGACGCTTTCAACTGTTTAAAATTTTTGTAAAATCGGTTTGGTAATAGAACATATAGCAAAACATTCTCCTTTATGAAACGTTTACAACCACAAAAATAAAATTTATAAATAAATGCCTCAAAAACAAACAACAAATATATGGCGGCGATATTTCTCAAATTTTTTAATTTCATTAACAAAAATAATATGATTTCAATAAAATTAATTTCTGAAAACATTTTTTAATTATTAAAAAGTACAAAAGGTTCTCCTTATTTTGAGTTATATCAACTAACTATATCTTCAAAGAAAAAATAGTATTTTTAAAGAAAAAAACATTTCAAAAATAGAAAGATTTAAAAATATATATTTTTACGCACAGAAAAGGGATTCAATGTGACGACTACATTTTTTTTCCAACTGCATAGATCGGTTGCTATCACCGATATTTCTGTTTGCTACAACCAAAAATCAGTCAATACAACAGAATTTCAGTTGGAAAAATATATTTCAATTAACCGTAGAATTACAACAGAATTTCAGTTGGAAAAATATATTTCAATTAACCGTAGAATTAATTTGTTTGTAGCAACCAAATAATTCGGTTCGCAAACCAAACCATTCGTTTGGCAAAAAATTCACTTTAAATCGATTTTTCTGTGTAGGTGTTACACAAATATTTATAATATTTTTGGTCTGCATTTTATATTTTTAGGTTTTTATTGATTCATAAGAATTTGTGTTTTTTCTAAAGTTTTGCCATTTAAAAACATAAGTTACAGCCAATCATGTTATCTTCCAAATGCAAATTACAAAAATGAGACATTGAAAAAGAACTTTCCGAAATATATAATAATTTTTAGTAAAAAATCTGTAGTTAACATTTTTTTGTATTATAGTTTCACGCAAAAAAAAAAATCATTTCAATCACGATAACCACCGATTCAATAACTTTAATTGCTGAAATTCCGCCAACAACGAAAAGTGCTTATTCAATTAGCAATTGTTAGCTTTTTAATTAAATAATAAATAACAACTCATTTGATTAAAAAGTAATCAATATCGTATACCTGCCCAAACACGAAAAATAAAATTCTTGTTGCCATACCAAATGATTTTTATAGCTTGAATTTTATAATATTGAATATGCCACTAATGAAAAATGGACCTATGCCGGAAATGTAATCGAAAAAGTAAATGAATACAATTATCTTGGTATGACAATCACTCCAAAATGTATATTTACAAAACATGTGGAGAAGAAAACATATGCTGCAAAGAACTGTATTAACATGACATGGAGTAATTTCCTATGTAAAAACGATATTTCTTTTCAATCAAAAATGCATCTTTTTAAAGCGGTGTGTCGGTCAATTCAGTCGTACGGTGCTCAAATCTGGGGTCATTCACATTTTGAAGAAATAGATGGATTACAGAGATTCTTCATAAAACGGATACTAAAGTTACCAAAATTTACACCAAATTATGCCCTGTCGCTTGAATCAGGTATAGAAGATAGTCACCTTTTTACACTAAATTTGCATATGAAATATATAAAACGTACAATTTTCGAGTATTCAGAATCAAGACTGCCACATATATTAAGTATTTTAGCACTGGAAAGCAATATATCTTGGGTGAAGCGCCTGAATTCGCTAAGCTCTGAATATAATATGCACTGGTCACAAAATATATCTTTAAATGAGTGGAACGAACAACAATTCATGCTTATTAATTGTCTAAAATCCGATTATCACCGGAAGAGAATAGGAAACATGAATCGAACAGAATCTTTTTATAAAAACTTAGACCCATATGTGGGACGGTTTTATTTCCAAAACGATGATCAAATGAGCATAATGTGGATTTTTAAAGCTCGTTGTGATCTAATTGAATTAAATGGTTCCCGGCACTCGAGAAGATCTTTTAAAAATTGTTCACTGTGCAACTCAAAAGAAATTGAAAACCTTCAACATTTTATTGGAAGATGTCCCATCTTAAATAGCTACAGACAGCAGTGGTTTAATAAGGTAACAATATCGGAAGATGAAATAATTTCAATACTTAATGGTGAAAACAATTGGAACTACCTAGTACAATATATTATAAATGCTTTGGCTTATCGTAAAATATTAATCTTAGAATACAATAATTAATTAATTTTATAAAATGAAATGCAATTTATATTGTTTAAACTCTTTTTTCCGGCTAACGACTATTGTCACAGCCGTATATTCTTTAAAAATTATGTAATGTTATTTTTAGTTACAAAAAAAAAAAAAAATGGAAAAAAAACATTTGTTAAATAAAGAATTTCTACTACTACTACTACTAACCGGCATAAAATTCTCATTTAGTTAGCAGATTTATTTATACTTATGTGAACAAATTCACAAAGAAATTAGTTTTTTCATTCTATTGAAGCGTAGGGACTACGGCTAAATTTATTTTGGATTTTTTTCTTTGTAGAAATTATCCTTTTTGTTGAAATCAGAGTATTTTTTTTTTAATAATTTGTAGTTTATTTTTGCATTTTCATTCTGTTTTATGTTTATTCAACGAAATTAAACTTTAAATATTACACTATCAATTTTATGATAATGTTTTAGAATAAATAAATTTTCTGATTTAAACAACTGAAACTAAATTATTTAACTTAATAAGGTAATAAACCTAATAATAATTAATATCTAATCTAATTGAAATGAAATTAAAATATTTATTAGTACATAAACAACAACAATGTGGTGATGTTTGCTTTTGAGCGATAATATAAAAAAATGGCAAGCAATTTCCGAATTTTAGCAAATATTTCATTGATTCAATACATTTTTAATTTACAGCTTTTTAAATTTTCAACAAAATGATTTAATTGAAAAAAGTAGGGAAATATTTTTTTTTGTGTAGCGGTCTGTTTTTGTAAGACGTGTCACTCAAAAAATTCGTGGAAATGAGTGAAGAAATTCATTTTGGGGTTCTGTATCGCAAATGTCACTTTGAATTGAGTGAAAACGTAAGAGTTGTCGTTTTCGTCTATTTTTTTTTGGTTTCCACATTGCGATTTGAAACGTCACAAACGTCAAAAACAGACGTTCACAAAAAAGTATTCGTCAAAGAAAAAAGGCAACACAACTTAATATTCTCCTAAGATATGAGCTTCCTTTTGAAACCGGCATTATTATTCCAAACGTGATTTTTCTAAATGTTGAGAAAAATTCTTCACAAGTTGAAGAAATATGTACAAAATACAACAAATTACTAAAAGAAAAATGGGAACAATTTACACGAGTCTTCACTTATGGCTCGAAAACCCCGGACAAAACAAGTTGCGGTTTTTGGATGCCCAACATGAACATAGAAACTTTGTTCTCGCTTAACATAATATGTCCCATATATTCCTCTGAAGCTCTGGCCATATTAGAATCACTGCTATTTATAAAAGTTAATGAAATCGGCAAATACTTAATAGTGTCAGATAGTAAATCTGTATTACAAGCGCTTAAATCAATCAACAGCAATAAGACTCATCCTTACATTCTTAAGATAAAGAATGAACTGTATGTTCTTCAACAAGCCGGTTATACTATTGATTTTCTCTGAATACCTAGTCATTCGGGTATCGATGGGAATGATTACGTAGATATGGTAGCAGTAGGCCATAATGACTATGGAGAATACCCAGCAATATTTTCGACCGACTAAAAATCGGTTGACAAAAAAAATGCAATGGCTTTATGGCAAGACAAGTGGGACAATAGTCCAAACGGTCGTCGCCTCTATTCATTTTCGTCCTCAGTGAACACAATTCCATGGTTTAATAATCAACGCCTGCCACGACATATAATAACAATGATAAGCAGACTGAGGTTTGGGCACATTAAAACCAAGCAACATCTCTTTAGGGTTAACATCATTGATTCAAATCAATGTGAATGCGGAATGCTTCAGTCAATTGATCACGTTACATTTGCTTGTCCAAATATTGATATTGAACTTCGTAATAAACTCATAAGAAAATAACACTACCTAAATATACGAAATCTAAGCATTGATGAAATACTTAAAACCAACAATTATACAATTTACAAAATTCTATACAAGTTCTACAGTGATGCCAAATTTATGGTTTAAAATCAACACTAATATAACGACATCAAAATGCCGCAAAGGGCAAATGGAAATCCCAATATAAAATAATCCCCACAAAGGTGACAATATAGATCTGGTATCTCGGGTTACCTTTTATACATCCACTATTTGTGGATTTGACACATATGTGTCAAGTGAAGAAGAAGAAGAAGACAACTTAATATTAAAATAAAATACTTTTTAACAAAAAATTTTAATAAAAAAAGAATAATTTTTATTTTCATTTATATTTATATTTATTTTCATTTTTATTTGTAAATGTTTTTTTTTTTTTTTATACAAATTATATTTTTACCACAACTTTTATTGTTTTCTAAACAAAATAAATTAATTTTTTTTCAAGCAAAAATCAGCTGTTTTTGTTTATATTTCATTTACAGTGTTGGGTTGCCATCTACCAACGAAAAATGAGTTATTTGTATATGAAAAAAGCTAACAAAAACAGAAAAAGAATATCATGGCAATCTCTACTGTTTGACATAATATAAAGCTCTACGTACTCAAACGTAAGTCAGACGAACGAATTATAAAAACTCATTTCCTTACGTATTCGTTCTGGTGCACACGCTCGTATTGTAAAAACAAGCCGTATTTTGTAAAATGTTATCCAAAAATAAGGCTTACTTCTAGACTTATTAATAAAAAACGTAATACTTTTCTGCCCACGTTTCTTTTTTCAGATAATTCTTAACACTTTGATGAGAAAAATCAGACCATTCTAATAAAAACCAAGAAAGTTACAGATATTTTCGTTAGTCACAAAAGTAGATATTAAAAAAATATGACAGAAATGATACAGTGAAACAGATTCTTCAAAAATTAAAAAAAAAATTTTAAATTTATAGTGAAAAATTTGTATTAAACTTTTTTGTATTACACTACTCGACAAAATTCACTTTTTTCAGAACCTCTATTTGAAATACGTATTTTTTAATCCACTCAGGTACGTTTAATCCAAATCTGTCAAACATGTTTTCTTCTCATTTACAGTTTTTAAAATATTGCCGTTTTATTATTTACATCATTTACCCCATTTTTTCGTATATTTTTGTTTTGCTTAATTTTTCCAAATTTAATTGCAAAATCATATTTTTTTTAAGAACATAAATCTGCACATATTTTTCTTTAAAATTTTATGCATGCTAAAAAAATTAAAATTTTATCACTGTGCGTAAACTAAACATTCCACTTAACTCATTTTTGTATTAAAATTGCAAATGCATTGAAAATATCCTAAATTATTTAGAAAAGAAGAAGAGTTTTATATGAAAAAATTGAGTATGTAACGTAAATTTAAAAACCTCGTTACTTTCAAAACTACAAAAGAGAAAACCAATATTTACAAGATTTAAACTCAGCGTACCTAAATCTATTAGAAAATGTGTATTACAAAGCCAGGTTCTGCAAAAAGTTGCAAGTTCTTCAGTAGTTATGTTATTAATATAGTTTTATATGAAGAGTTTTTTTTTTTTTACTTTGGTATTTGAAGGATGTGGAAAATAGTTAAAAATTTAAGTTCTTTTCTAAATATTTCAGGATACTTTCAATGATTTGCAATATTGATACAAAACTTTGTTCATTGGAATGTCTAGTTTATGTAAAATGATAAAATTTAAAATTTTTTTAACATGTGTAATAGGGATACAACTAAAAAAGTAAAATTTTCAAATTTCTTTCAATGCCAGAGCCGATATCTTGATACAAATACCTATATGATTATATTAAAACTAAAAAAATTTTGCGTACACACAGAAAACAGTCTCAGTTGTGGTCACCGAATTTGTTGCCAATCGAATTCTGGCGGTTACGGCAGCTATCGTAATGTTAAATTATATTTTTAGTAGTGAAAGCTAATATTCAGTTGCATAACCCAATATTACATTCCAAATAAATATTATTACGTTCCACAAAATTTTGTTGAAATTAAAAAGCTTTTTAGATTTTTCTGGTATTGAACCGTGGCCTTCAGATTGATAGTCCTCTGATTGCACTACAAATCACTCCTACTGATTGCACTACAATCACTTTTAATTTTCATTGCCTTATTTCCTATTTAAATACTTTTGTGTGTTTGTCTTTTCCGAGATTTGAAGTCGGAAGTTCGGAATACGAGACAAACTCTCTACCCACTACACCACAAACACTTATAAATATTAAGTGCTAAATTTGAATTTAAATATTTTGTTACTAAAGCAAACATTGTCTCAAATTCGCTTACCAATACCAATCATTAGTTGCTTCTATAAACAATGCAATCCACAATTGGGTTGGTACTACTGAAACTCTAATTTAGTGGTATATTTGATTGCGAATACCGTATTTGCAGTAACCACTTTTGATTATGGACAATTTCTTTAAAAATTTAATAGATGGTAAAAATTCTCTTGTATTATCCAAAATAAATGGTTGCATCTACCGTACACAATTACTAACCGAATTTTATTTGAAAAGTTGATTGGAAATACCAATAAGTAGTTCCGAATAAAGTAACTTCCAATCAAATAAATTTTAATGGTTTCGACCGAATTCCAACCAATCTTTTTTCTGGGTGTAGATTTATATTTTTGAACAAATTTCTTGATTTTGCGATAAAATTTCGAATAATTTGGTAAAATATACAAAAACGTGTTGTGAATGATGTAAATATAAAACCGCGATAATTTAAAAACTTCAAATAAGATTTTTTTTGCCAGATTTGGATTCAGCGTACTTAGGTCTATTAAAAAAGATGTGTTTCAAACTGTTTTTTTTTGCCTTTACATTTGTGGAAAAACTCAGGGGGTACTAACGACTTGGCATGCATCCATGTTAGGATTATAACTTTGTGCATTTTTTTGCAAAAATGTAAAAATTTCATGGCATAGCCGTGTAGGCCTTGAAAAAATATTAAGAGCCATCTTACTATTTCGCAGTAGGTTTTTTGTTCCGAGTTGTCTTTAAAAAACGATATTTATTGCCAGTACAGTATTGTCCATAAGGTTGTGTACTGTAATTTTTTCACAACAGAAAAGTTATTACCCTAATGCATGTAATAAATAGGAAAAAACTAGTTTATGGATATAACTCAGAGACCAATCGAGATAATACGCTAAATGTTTCCACAAATGTAGAGGAGGGTTCAAATATGAACATTTTTTTAAAGAATTTAAGAACTCAAGACCCCAAAAAGTGGCCTTTGATTCTTCCATGAAAAAAATCAATATGAATATCATTTTAAAGAGTATATTTTAAGCTACAAAATAAGACCAACACTAATTTTAACGTTCTTTGCAATTTTCATGACACCATGTTTCGGAAACCGAAAGGGTCTGGGCTCCGATATTAAAGTTTAGTCGAGTTCTTGTCCGGTATGATACAGTAAGGATATTATGTAGATAAATCAACAGCAATTGTAGTCAAAAACAAAGGAAATTTCACTTAAAGAAAGGACGACTAACATTTCATTAAATTTAACTAACATTTGTCATTTGTTTTTACTCTTCAAAAAATTACTAACAATTATAGTAAAAATTAACCACATATCGCAATAACTTCACAACTCAGAAAACATGATTTTGGAGTTAATGACACATAATTATTCGTTATATCACGTATCATATTGTATAAAAAAGTCGTATTGATATCTTGCATACTCACCTCTTGAAAGAAATTATTTCTTCAGGATGGGAGTAAATTGTAAACTTTAAACTCGTTTTCTACAAAATCAAAATTTTTGAGTTAAGACGTTATTGCAGTAAATGAGCGATATGTTAGTAAATAATAAATAAACATTTTTTTTATTTTTTAAATAACAAAAAACGACTGAAAAAATTAATGTAAAATCGTAAAACAGTCATTTGATGTGGTTTGTTTTTTTATATGAACTACAAGGTTAGTAAAAAATTAAATTTTTTCTACAAATGACTGGCATATACACAGAAAAATATATTTACCTACTTTTTTCAATTAAATCGGTTTTTTGAACATTTTAAAAGCTGTCAATTAAAAATTAATTGATTCAATTAAATATTTGCTCAAATTCGGAGCTTGCTTGACATTTTTTCATATTATCGCTCAAAAGCAAACATCAACACATTGCAGTGTGACCATTTTAGCATTTTTGCAGCTAGATTTAGCTTTATTTTTTTTGATTTAGCCGCAAATTTTCAATTTGGCATTTAGCATTTTTTTTAGCATTTTTTTTATTAATCATTTAGCATTTTTAGCTTTTTTATTTAATAAATTTCAAATATATTTATTTTATTTTAAATCTAAAAATTCTATAATTTTACATTACATAGTGCACTGCCATCATTAAATCAGTATTAGCTCCGCATTTTCAACCAAGATATCAGTGATAGTAGTTTCAGTCTGATTATAGACGAGTCTACAGATATTACTATTGAGAAATATTTGCGTATAGTAATTCGATACTATAGTAAGTCTTGCAAAAATTTGTAAGTACATTTTTACACCTAAGTGCATTAGAAGATGCATCCGCAAATGGAATTTCCAAAGCCATTTTTAAAGTCTTAATGATTTTAATTTAAAAATTGCAAACATGGTGGGTTTAAGCACAGATAACGCCAGAGTAATGACGGGAGTTAACGGTGGAGTAATAGCAAAATTGCGTGAAAAAAATAAAAACATAATTCTTATTCCGTGTGTCTGTCACTCAATTCAGTTATCAGTGTCTTCAGCATTAAAAACACTACCTGACGAAATTAACTATTTGGTGTCAGAAACTTACAATTGGTTTTCTAAATCTACCTTACGACAAAAAAATTATAAAAATATTTATGCTGCGATTAGTGATGACATTCAACCATTAAAATTGGTTAGAGCTTGTGACAGCAGATGGTTGTGAATTGAACCAGCCGTAAAGCGTATAGAAAATCAATGGCTTGAGTTAAAAATTCTTTTTGAAATTGCCGCAACGGTAGAATCATGCCATCAAGCTAAAATTTTAAAAAATGTATACAATGACAAGAACTTGTTATATTTAAAGTTTTTAAAACCTTTGTTGTCAGATGTACAAAAAGTAAATAATATGGTTGAAAGTAATGATGCTGACCCTACTCTGTTGCTATCAGAACTATACATTCTTTTAAAAGACCCAACAAATAGTTTTAAAATCTGACCATTTTGATCCCTTAAATTCATGTTTAGAAGGCTTTTTTGTTCCAACGCCGTATTTCAATTACAATTTTGAAGAATTTTTAAAATCGAAAAAAGATATAATCAATCCTGAACTAGAAAAGGAAGTAGACTTACATGCCGAAATTTAATAGCACAATTAATACATCAACTTCGGCAACGATTACCAAAGAATATTCTAAATTTAAAGAATAACAGTTTTTTCTTCTGTAAAGTTTAAAACCTAATAAATGTAAATTACGTGAACATTTTAAAGAAGAAATGCTAGATTTCTCTGTAGAAGAAATTACGGTTTTGGAACAACAATGGCAAAATCTAAGTTTATATGAATGGATAAACAAGAACTCAACTATTGAGTTATGGATAAATGTATACGAGTATAAAAACGCATTAAATAAAAATCCTTTCAATGAATTAGCTTCCTCTATAATGAAGTTTTTGGTTTTACCAAATGAACCTTATAAAAACGAAAATAAGAAAAAGAATGATATTGAACACTATGAATTCGCTTCTTTATATTAGATGCGGTTTAAAAAGGTTAAATACACGTTGCCAAAATTTTAAAGTAACGAATAATCTCATAAGGAAATGTAATAAAAACATATATTACAATGATATTTCGACCGATTCTTTGGAAGTTGAGGAAGAATACTCATTTGATGATGTGTTTAATTTATAATTAAATCTAATACTTTTTAAAATTTTTTTTTTTTATAAACGTAAATACAATTGAATAGTCATTTATGATTGAATTTATTTTAATTTTTGTTGATTTTTTGTAATATAATAATACATAAAAATATACATACATATATGTATGTACATAAGTGATATATTGAATTTAACGGTTATTTTATTTTATTTTAAATCGTTTTATGTATGTATGGATATATATATATATATAAAGACTGAATTTAATTTAAGACTTTATGTTCCTAGTTTTCTAGTAAATAAAATATTTTTTGTTGTTTTTTAATCAATTGTTAACGAAAGTTGAAAAGTTGTGTTAACGAAAGTTGAAAATTTTGAAAAATTAACACATTATTAAAACATATTAAGTAAACAAACATGTTTAAAATTTTAGCATTATTTTTTAGCATTTTAATTTTTTTTTAGCATTTTCTAGCATTTTTTTGACTTTGATTTAGCTGCAAAATTTTTCTAGATCTGGTCACACTGACACATTGTTGTTCTTTTTTGTAGTAATAAATGTTTTAAATTCATTTCAATTAGATTGGATATTCATATTAGGTTTATGACTTTATTAAGTTAAAAAATTTAGTTTCAGTTATTTAAATGTGAATTTTTTTTTTGCTCTAAAAAATTATTATAAAATTGATTCTGTAATTTTTAAAATTTAATTTCGTTTAATAAAAATTTGTTTTAAACAAAAAGAAAATGCAAAATAAAAATTATTTAAAAAAAAATTACTCTGATTTCAACAAAAAGTCTAATTTCTACAAAGAAAATGTCCAAAAAATTGTTTGCCATAGTCCATACGCTTCAATAGAAAGAAAAAACTAATTTCTGTGTGAATTTGTTCACATAAGTATAAATAAGGCTGCTAACTAAATGAGAATTTCATGCCGGGTTAAATTCAATGTTATAAAATTCAAGCTATAAAAAAACATTTGGTATGGTAACAACACTTTTTTAAAAAAACATTTGATATGGCAACAACAATTTTTTTTTTTGGTTTTTGGGTTTGGGATCACTCTTTAATCAAATGAGTTATTAATTAATTGAAAAATAATTCAATTAAATAGCTATCAATTTCTAATTGAATTATCAATTTTCGTTGTTGGCGGAATTACCGTGATTAAAATGGGTTTTTATGTTTTTGTGTATACATTAAAAAATAACGAAACTGTATTACAATTCAAACAATTACATATTTTTAAAGCAGAAGTTCCCAGAGTGTAGTTATGGCCAATTTCATTGAAATCGGATATGATAAATCCGAAAATGCCACTTTTTGATAAAATTTACATGTTTTCACTCCTTTGGAAATTCAAATTTTACACCAATGATGGATAGTGACTCCACTGTGTACTGGTTGGAATCTAAAAGTTAAAAACCATGAGCAAAAAAATAAAGAAAATGAAAAGCTTTTGTAAATTTTTTTTTAAATTGCAACCAATTCTTTAGATGAAGACTTTTCAACGTAAAACTTTGAATGACAGAAAGGGTCCGGGCTCCGATATTAAAGTTTAGACGAGTTCTTGTTGAGTGTGAATTTCATTGAAAACGGATATGATAAATCCGAAATTTTTTTTTGATTAAATTGACATGTTTTCACTCCTTTGGAAAAAACTGCGGAAGTGTAAAAATCGGAAAAGTTTGGTTTGACGTGAAAACAACTATTCAAATTTTACACCAAGCAGCGATAGTGACTTCATTTTGTACTGGTTGGGATCTTAAAGTTTAAAACTATGAGCAAAAAAATAAAGTAAATTTTTTGACTTTTAAATGGCCACCAATTCAACGTAAAACTTTCATGTCATTGTTTTTAGTTATAGTCTACCTAACCCTGTCCATCTCAATTCAAAAAACCTTAAGAAATGAGAGGCTTCTAAATTCAGTTTCAACAGGTGTCGAAAAATTTTTAAATTACTCATAAACATTTTTTTCACGGACATTTGTACTTATATTTTCTAGTCATAATTTTAACCTAACTGTTAGTCCATTTCATAATTAACAATTACGAAATTGACATTTTTCATTAACCAATATATTTCGAAAGAAGAGGTCAAAAGTTGCATTCCAAATGAATCTAATGTACTTGGTATTCCTTTCGATTTTCTAGCTAGTTATATTTAGCTATAAAATACAGTACTCCATCATTATGTCAATTGATATTCCATGAAATTTAAATTTTTACATTAATCACCTGTTGCTTCAACTCTTTATGGTTGTCTTGTCTTGGCATCTTTTACGAACATGCTTCTGTTTTTCAGTTTATGTTTTTGTTTCTGTCTTTTTTTTTTTGCATCCTTGTATTTAACAATTAAAATTTTCAACATTTAATCATTGTATTAATGTCACAAGTCACACATTGTTTATAATTTATTTAGATCATCAGTAGAATAAAGTTAGAAATACATTTTAAATGCAAAAAAAAAAAAAACTAAATCTAAAACATATAGTGATCATTAGGGCAAGGAATTTCACGCAAATGCATGCTTTTGCTCCATAATCTAAATATGAAATACACAAAATATTTATCCGAATCATCAAATTAGAATAAAATATCATCGATTTGTAGTTGCATATTTTGCATATTTCAGCTCAAGTGCACATTTTTGCATATTTTGACTTTTTATGCCTATTTGGTAATTTTTAATGTATATTCTAATATTTTAATAAACATATTCAGATACAAGTAGAAAAAGCTAAACGTGCTTTTTTTATGTACAAGAAACTCTTTTACTCAAAGTATATATTACCAAGGATAAAGGTGATTCTATATCAAACTCTCATTAGACCTATATTAACATATGGTTGCCCTATAGGGTTTAATATATCCCCATCATATATGGAAAGATATCGTGTTTTTGAACGCAAGTGTATTAGAGCTTGTGTATCACTGTTTAGAACACCAGATAGTAATTACACTAAATATGTACCCAATTTAAGATTAAACGATGTTGCAAAATTAAATAGAATTGATAATTTCATTATTTATTTAATTAGAAACCATATCTTAAAAAGTACTGCATGTGACCAAAATAATCTAATATTGGCCTCATATTACTGTAGCGAAAAATATGTAATTTCATGCTTAATAAATGGGTACGTCCCCCCCGGAAGCCTTCGTCTATCTAGATAAAAAAGGGTATATCCAAAACACCAGTGGTACTCCCATACTGTATCACATTCATAGAAGAGCAAATATAAAAAAAAATATATTTGATAATCAATTAACTATAGAAAAGAGCAGATTTAGTACAGTTTTTTTTTTTCTAAAGAAAAAAATACACTTCCTAATGTAAACATTAGTAAGTTTTGGTGGCTCACCGAATAAAGCCACTTATTTTTCTTTTTTTACCCTTAGACTACATATTTTCAATAAAGCAATGTTTTTCGTATAAGGTTTCATTGCACAATTATAAATCCATAACAATAATATTATTTACTTAGTATTATATAAAACATATCTAGATTTAAAAATACAGAAACAATTATAATTACTTAAGTACTAGAGCGCCCGTTAAGGGACAGTGTATGTATATAAATTAAGCTATATCAACTAAAGGGTCCGCCATCTAACGTTTTTTTTTCAACTAGTGCTTATTTCGTGAATGGTAACACTTAGCTCATGTCTGATTTGACAGATATTTAGTTGTATCCTTCTGCTGAACGAATATGGTCCGTATGTTCGTTATCTTGTGAAAAAAGTGAAAGAAACTGGCATCCTCATCGATAAACCAAAGCGTGAAAAGCCAAAAACAGTGCGTACACCCGAGAATATTGCTGCTGTGGCAGAAAGTGTGCGTGAAGTGCCATCAACATCAATTCACCGTCATTCTCAACAATTGCACATTTCGGAGACATCATTGAGACGAATTTAGCATAAAGATCTTGGTATGACGCCATACAAAGTCCAATTGGTTCAGGAGTTCAAAAAAAAAGTTATTTGGCGGACCCTTTATTTGTTTATTTATAGTATAAATACGATAGCTAATTTTATAAATAAATAAACATTTAAAAAAAAAAATAATGTATATTCTATTTCAGTGCATATTTTCCATTTATTTTAAGTATTTTTTATTAATTAAAAAAAATTAAACTTTGAGACATTTGTACATTTCAAAATCTTGCTGAACCAAAGAAAAGCGTAAGATAATGTTCCTATTAAAAAAATAAATGTCAAATTAAATTCTTTTCTATATATTTATGCAAAAAGTGTTGCTTGAAGTGCATATTTTTAATGTTTTTAGTGCATATTTATCATATTTATTGGTCTTTTATAAGCGCCTGTTTTCCTTTTTTATTTGCATGAAATTCCTTGCCCTAGTGATCATTTAGCAGTTGTTGTATCTTATCGTTGTAGTCAATATTTTAGTTTTTGCTCTTGGTCATTGCAGGCATATAAAAAATTTTAGTTAGAAACTATTAAAAGTGGTTCATCTGTTTAAAAAGAGTGTAGCCAGCCAATTCTGTAACGATCGATTTGTCCGTTTTTAAAGGCAAATTATAATGATGATAACCTTCAACTGTCACTGTGAAGACAACATGTTTTTTGTCTGTTTGTTTGTTCGTTGGATGTATTCAAACAAATGACCATCTTCTTGGCGACTTGAAAGTGTTGGCAAAATAAAATATTTTAATTTTATTTTAAACTACAGATCAACAACACTTTGGAATGTCCTATAGATAATGGAGAGGAAAAAAAAAGATGTTGGCAATGAAAAAATGTTGGTAATTAGCATTAAAGGCTTGATTTAAAGTTAAATATATTAGAAACTAACCAAGTCATTAAGTGCCAGCGGAACAACAAATCAAGCACTGGCATACCACTGGCTAACCGAGGAATTGTAAATTAATTCAAAACAGTGCTTCCAAAAAGCGTTTTCCCAGTATTTGTTTTACAATAATTTGAGTGGTTTATAAAAAAAGAAAACACTGGCAAAGAATTGGCTTACAATGAGACTACTATGCCAACGTTGGCAAACAGTGTTTTCCCAGTGCTATCCAGTCACAAATTATCAACGGTTCAAAAGTCTAACCACTGGTAGAGGATTTATTTTATAAAAATGATGGTCCTTTGTTTAAAAAAGTTTGTAGTTTGAAAGTTTCGAGTTCGATTCCTACATAATTACAAAAGACATAATTTTTTTGTGATTTTTTTATACTTTGTAATATTTTGTATACATAAAATTGATTTTTGTGTCTGGAAAAGCTCTTTTAAACATTGGCAAGCTGTTTCTACCAAACCTTATGCCAGTGCTAGCATATTTGTGCAACCATTGCTTAGCCAGTAGTTATCATTTTATGGGTTTACATACTTTTTGCCAACGTTGGAAATTCTGTTTACCCAGTACTTTTCCGACACTTTTCCAACAGACGAACCTTTTGTCTAATGATCAGCCTCGGGTCCAGGGGTAAGGAAAATTTTCAATAGAAAAAAATTAAAAAGATTAGAAAATTTATCAAACATACTCTAACTTCACTCCTTGCCAGCGGTGGTCCGTTTGCTTTTTCTAACCGGGGATGTTCAAAAAATTTTGAATAAAAAGAAATCAATTTATATATGAAGAAACTTAATTGATAAATTTCGAAGATATGACGAAATAAGTTTAAAAAATGTGTGAATTTTTCACTAGTAATCTCGAAAATACACATTGTAAATATAACACTCCTTCTTAAGGGAATATAAAGTTTGAATTTAGAAAATTCGAAATTCATATTCCAATTCATATTCATATTCCGCTTTAAGAGCTGCAAAAATTAAAAAAAAGGGAAATGGTGAAACGTCCTTCACTCATAAAAATAACTCTGTAAGAATAGTTGAAAAACAGCGAAATTAGCATAATCTTTTTGCAAAAGTTTATAATATGGTTGGCAACACTACCTTTTCATTATAGCGGTAGTTGCCTTCAACGCCCAGCTCTAGAACTATATGCACATTTTAAAACGATTCCAAAAGTGGTATGTGTCTTCTAATATAACAGCCTTAAACTTAAAATTTGTGGCCCTTTGTTCCCAATAGGAACCACAGGACATAATATATATAAACTTAAAATTTTACCCACTAAATTTAGTCATATCTACAAAATACAGCTATAAATCGGTGTGTCGGTATTTTAACTTCAGTTCAAAATATTTCAAAATCAAACCCGTAAAATATCGAGAGAAAAGCGGTTATACAAGAACACAAGTATCTTTATTAGAATCGCTTTTTTAAATTTTCATTTCGGGCTTGATGTCTATTTTATACTGAAACAAAATAAAAAATTCACAAATACTTTTATGAAAAAGTCGTATTACAACAACCTCTGCTGGGTTTGATTATTAAAATAATATTTTTAGACTTTAGTAAATTCAGCAAAAAAAGAATTACAAATTTAGTATTTCATCAGTCAAAATAGCAAAATTTTTAGATAAAATCCAAATTTGAATTAAAAATTAGTTTAAATCTTGCAAAGTTGGATTTTTAACGGCTTTAATAATTTTTCTACTAACTTTTTCCTATGAGTGTAGTAAACATGCAGCCATTCAATGAATAAAATCCAAATATGTGTTTGTGTCTTAAGTCTTTCGTTTTAACCATTATAAATATAAAAGAAAATTGTTCTTCTAATAGTTACTAGGATGCCCCTTAAAAAACGATTTGTAGATTTTCGTTTTTATATTTAAACCGTTAAAGAGTGCCGAATTTCGGCCTAAATTATATTAAAAATTTAATATTTTATTTCATTTATTCATTTTAAATATCCAAAGTTATTCAAATATAAAAGTTTTACTTAATTTGATATCATTAACCCACTTTAGCCTGGAATCAAAAATAGCACTCGAATTTGAAAAAAATGCAAAAACGTGTTTTTTTTAATTTGTTTTAAATGTTTTTTTTTTTTTAATGCGTATTTTGTAGATATCGATTGCTATTTTAGTAAAATAATAGTTGTAGTTAAAGAAAAAAATAAATTGAAAAAATAACAATTCATGTTTGTGTCTTCTTTCCAGGAAATGTTATGAAAATTGTCAATTTTGTCAAAAGTTGACCAAAATTTTAATATTTTTATAAAATGTTGAATAATTTTTGGAAAAATATGAATTTAATTTTATTTGACTATAATTATCTTTACTTTTATTTTAAAAATCCTTAACCCTTAGCGGCCTGGGCACAAAATGTAACGTCAGTCATGATTAGTTTGCAAAGTGGGGTACGTCAGGGATCTGTTTTAGCTCCCTTATTATTATATTTTTTTTTTAATTAATAATCATATAATTACAAATTATATACTATTACCCTAACCGAACACTAGCTACTATGGCTTTCGGCGCGTTGTAGCGAAAACAGACCAGTGCCTCTGGTGGGAATCGAACCCACGACCCCCGCACTGGTAAGCCAGCACGCTACCAACTAGCCTAACGGGACGCACTTAGCTCCCTTATTATTTATGGTGTATATTAATGATTTATTCGACATCATAAATTTTGGTACAACCCATATTTTTGCGGATGACGTTCAGATAGTTTGTTCTTGTTTACCTTATAGAATTAATGCTTTCACAATTTTATTAAATGAGAACCTTCGTCGTGTAGGTGAATGGTGTTTATTAAATCATAATGTGCCAAACTCCAGTAAGTCTAAGACCATATTCTTTTCCAACCGTATAGAAAATGAACCAAAGTAGTTTATTGGAAATTCGATAGTTGAATATGTTCAGCACTACAAGGCGTTAGGGTTCTATATAGATAAAAATTTGATAATCATATAGTTTTTGTTACTTATAAAGTGCACCAATCGTTGAGAAAATTATATAACGTAGGTGTAGCTTTGCCCTTTAATGTCAGGAAAAAATTAGCCCATTCACTCCTCATGTCCCCGATACTATATGGCTGGGAGATTTTTAGCTGCACATCTGATGGGAATTTGGACGAACTTAAAATGTCCGTTCACCGGATTGTAAGATTTGTTTATAAATTAGGTACAACTGATCATGTTACTTTATATGTGCGCGATTTTTTAGGTTGTAGTTTTGACGATTTTGTCAAACTAGGGTGTCTTTTATTTTTCTACAAAATGTATAGGCAGAAGAAACCAATATATATAGCGGAAAAATTAAGAATTGGAAATTCTGAACGAACACATACTTTAGTGCAGATACATTTTGAAACCCAGGTATTGCAAAGGTCATTTCAAGCTCAGGTTATAAGACTATGGAATTATACCTTATAGTGAAAGGACGTTTATTCATTCCGATTTTGTGTTTCGGAAAATTGTCCTTGAAAATTTGTAAATAATTTAGCGGTTACTGGCTACATTAGACAATATTTTCGGAATTGTTTTGCTACATGTATATTTTAGATATTAAATAATGCTTATTGTACAACTTTATTTTTATAAATTGTATGAATTATAAACCTAAATTCTTCCATGTAAAATTTATCTTTAATCATTTGGCCCTTTGGAGCTGAGATTATAAATAAAGAATGAAATGAAAATGTATGCCCGCCATATTGGATAAAGTTTGCAGCTACCGAATCGATTCGGTTCGATGAAATTTTTGAATTTTTATGAGAGTGTGCCTAATTTCAGTGCAAACTGATCCACTTTTTACTAGATTAACTTTTCAGTCTTAACTCCCTACAACTTCATTTTAGGAAAACAATACATTTTAGCGACTGCCGTATCGCCTTTTAAAAGCCCATAAGGATTTATATTTCGCTTTAAGTGTTGGAAAAATCCAGAAAATGGAAATGGTATACATGCAGCCATACAGTGAATAAAATCAAAATATGAGTTTGTGTCTTAAGTCTTTCGTTTTTACAAAGAGAGATATAAAAAAAAATTGTTTCTCTATTAGTTACTTTAAAAATACATCAGTAATTCATCATTTATATGGGATTTTCGAGAGAGAGATTTGCTCTAGTTTTATTTATTTCCGGTTTAAAATTAACAATTCCAATAAACAACAGCAATCATCGATATTATGTGATTAAAACCTTTATCAACATCTCTTCCTATGGCACCTGTTAAAATGAGTTTATATTAATTACAACAAACAAGTGTAATAATTAATTCTAATCATTATAATGTATCATTCATAAGTATTCTTGATACAGTGCATTCCATGGGAAGCGGACTAATGATTTTTTATGTTGTTCTCTTATATTGTTCCGTTTTGAATTTAATAAAATCTAACCGCATATTTGTTTAGCAGTCATTTCCTAATTAATTTTTAAAAAGATGGCAGCTAAGTTGTATCCGATAATAAAATAGTTCACTGTACTTAGTAAAACGTTTGTTTTAGTTAGTAAAATATATAAATATATGAATATTTAATTTGTATGTATACTGAGAGAATAATTTGGTAGTCAATAATGAGTTAAATATCAACACTATATATTTTTGTTGGTACAGTGAAATAACTCCCAAATGAAATAAGTCCCAATGGAAAAATGAAATAAGTCCCAAAAAATTTTCCATGTAAATTGGGACTTATTTCATTATGAAGTAAGTCCCAATGCGTTGGGACTTATTTCATAATTTTTGTTGGGAGTTAATTCATTATGAAATAACTCCCAAATGAAATAAGTCCCAACAGTTTTTTTGTTGGGAGTTATTTCATTTGGGAGTTACCATTGGCACTTATTTCATCGCAGTTGGGACTTATTTCATTTTAATTGCAAACACAATTTTACGATTGGGAGTTATTTCATTTTTGTTGGGAGTTATTTCATTTCTCTTAAAATTGCATTTTAGTAAATTCTGATGGTTTTGTAAGGCCTTTATTTAAATTTAGCCAATGGTGCAATAAAGCCTTTATTTTGTATTTTTTGATTCTTTTGTTACACTGTTCAGTTTTTCTGCGTGGCGGCCTGCGGCCGATCTTAGGGGTTTTCTCCTCCATAGGACGCGGCAGGTGGCTTCGCTGAATACAGTTTTCCTGCGCCCGTCTCATTATCTTCCCTAGTGTGACGCGCGCAGGGAAACTTTATTCAGCGAAGCCACCTGCCGCGTCCCATGGAGGAGAAAACCCCTAAGAGCGGCCGCCACGCAGAAAAACTTTATAAAGCAAAGATTTTCAATATTGTTGCAGTTAAATTTTTTGTTGAATTATTAATGTTCTATTAATTTTTGTTAATATGAAATTTTTTTATAATTGTTCAATAAAATATAAGAAGAATAAGAATAAGAAATTTAATTGCTTCATTTAAAAAAAAAATTTAAGTGAAATAAGGCCTTTACGGCTTTATTTCACTTTCAAAGTGCAATAAAGCCTTTTTGCAAATAAAGGCCTTATTTCTCAATTGAAAGTGAAATAAAGCCTTAAAGGCCTTATTTCGTAAGGCATTATTGCACTCCACCTATGCTTACATATACTTATGAAATAAAAAGTGTTCTCTAACAGAAAAACAAAACAAACAAAAATTGGGAGTTAATTCATTTTTGTTGGGACTTATTTCATTGGGAGTTAATTCATTTTTTTTTTGGATTTATTTTTAAATTTTGAAATAACTCCCAAAAATTGGGACTTATTTCATTTTTTTCATTGGGAGATATTTCATTTTTTTACATTGGGTGTTATTTCATTTTTGATGGGACTTATTTCATTGGGAGTTATTTCATTGGGACTTATTTCATTTGGGAGTTATTTCACTGTACCATTTTTGTTTAAATTCTCCAATTTTCATTAAATTTATCAATTCTGACAACGAATTGTTTTGGTTGCAACTAACTTATTATTTTTTTGTATTATATTCGTTTTATTTTTCAGTGTAATTTTAATTAAAATGTAGAATTCTGTAAAGAAAATATTTAACTTAATACAAGTTGACATTGATACATATCAGCTGTATATTGTCATATAAATGTTAGTAAGAATTTACTGGTACAAATAGTTTTTTTGTTGTTAAATGCATAATTGATTTAATACAATTAATTATTAGACAATAAATCCGACAATGTGGTTAACTACAAACAATTGTAATTAACTGAATCTTAGTACATACACTGAGAGAATTATTTGCATGATATCAATAAATTTTTGGATTAGATCTATGAAATGTCACTGGAACTCGTCCATTGAAACTTTTCATTAAATTAATGCAGTTTTCATAAAATTTTATGAAAAGTTTCATTTTATATCATTGTAATATCAAACGACTAATGAAAAAGTTTAATTAAAAATGGATTCATTAAAATAATAAAAAGTTTAAGAAATTTTTCATTCATATTGTGAAGAAAACTTCATTAGTTTAGTGAACAAATTGCTTGTCAAAGAAATTCTCTCTGTGTATATTTGTAAACATTTTTCAACTATAAATATATGGCAGCTGTAATGGGTTAATATATTCTACTAATTAAGACACTCAGAGAATTTTGTAGGCATTAACAACTAAAAATTTAACTTGAAAACACTACAAAAACTAAAAAAAATTAATAAAAATAACCTACACTAAAAAAAAATCCATATGTACTATATACACAATCTTTCGTATATTGTACGAAATATTTCGTTATTTAGCACCACCAAAGTCTTTCGTAAAATTACGAAATTACTGAAATTTTTGTGTGCATTTTACGAAGTGTTTTTTATATTTTAAGAAAAAATTTCGTTGTTAGCGCACCACGAAAACTACGAAAATTTTGTTTACATTTTAAAACGATTTTTTTTTTTTATTTCTCTAAAGAATTGCTATCGATGTTTTGTAAAATAAAATAAAGTTGTTTATATTTAACAAAATATTCTTAGTTTTTCAAATAAAAGGTTATCGAACATTTTAGAAAAATTTTCAAAATTTTGTTTGGTAAATTTACATAATTAATGAACTATTTTATTTATAATAATTAATTTTATCAATTCATTTAGTGTTGAAGATAAAAAAAACTTAGAATTAAATTTGAATGAAATATGTTTTGAAAATGAAGTTCGATTCACAATACTGGAGTATCGTAGTTTGGATTTTGTTTCATCTTTATCAAATATAATCTTTTGATAAATAATTTACTTTTTTAAAAAATAACTCAAATTACTTTTTAACAAAGCAACATTTTTAATCTTATTTCAATATTTTTATTATATATTTTTTTTGCGTAATAAACAGTGTAACAAATTTTGCGTTCACCGATTGCAGAAGTAACTTTTAAAGCATTTCTGTTAAGGAGTTATAAATACGCGATATAAGTGTTTGGTATCATTGGAGAGGAAACTAAATGTAGATTACAACGTTTTTAAAAAGAATCCCAATTAGCAATATTGGTAAAACAAAAACTTGGGAAATCCTTATAGAAAGGAAAAAATTTCAGTTTTTATTAAAATGTAAATTTTCACTATTCAATAAAATATTTATGATTTTTTGGACTAAAATTTACTTTTAAGTAAACAATATGAAATTTATGTCCGAATATATGATTTGCTGTAAGAAATCCACAATTCCAATATATAAATAATTCCAAAAATGAAATTATTTACATTTTTTGCTACCATATCTACATTTAAAACGGGGTTGGAAGAGACTTACCCAATAAATTAAGTATATGTTGTATCTACAACCGCTTCCACTTTGTAACAGTCGATTAAAGTTGATATTGGCCTTAAAAATCTTGCAACTTTAGAAGCGGCTATGGGGAAAAGTGTGTACAAGTCAAACATTTTTTTGACACAACTCGCTTTTATATAAAAAGGCCCTTCAGAATAGAATATGTTGAGAAAAAAATTATTTATCTGGAGGTTAAAGACTGTTGGTGCTTTTTAGTGAAAAATCGCAAATATTTGATTATTTTTTTTTTAATTTCTAATTTAAGCGAATGTAATTTTTTAAATTATTTAGTTTAATAAATGATATTTTAAAAAAGAAATTGGCCCCCAATTTCGTCCCACTATTCCACAAAAAACTGGACCTGAGTCGGACAAAAATTGGAATTTCACATTTTCAAATGGGAATATCTCGGGAACTATTAGAGATAACCCACACATGTAAACATGTGTTTTGTTAGTCTCTACTATCAGCTTCAAATAGCGAACTTTTTCATATGCAAAATTCGGATGGTCTGGAAAATACAAAATCAAAACTTAAACTTGATATTACGTCACTTATGCCTGTTCCAAATTTTACTGCAATCGGACTCCTTCCTAAGTAAGAAATGAACGAATGATTTCCAAAAATTTTGTGATATATCCCACTGTGCGCGGATACGTTTTATAATAAAATTGTTACACCACAAAGCGATTTTTTCAAAACCCGCAGTTATTTTGCAGTTTTTCAAATGCAGTTTTTAAATGATTATAAACTAGAAACTGCGCCGTTTTCTGTGATAAATTGTTTTGTACCAGGGATTAACACCTCATAATATCATGTTTTTATGCAAGTTTAAGAACACCGCGAAATTCCTTTCGATTTTATTTGTAGAAATATTTGAAGCTTTTTGGGCTTAATACAAAAGTTGAAAAAAGATTAGTACTTTTTTGTACTTTTTTAGTTTTTTTTTTTAACTTTGTTATTTAACAATAATTTTTTGTTCGTTTTTTTCATTAAAGTTTTTTTAGTTAAAAATAAAAATACATGTTTTTTTTTGTTGTACAGTTGAAAAAAAAACATGTTACATTTTAAACTTTGTTAAAAACCTAAAATAAAACTTTTCCAGTGCGTATTTTTTAAGTATAGTATACGGAAAACCATACCAAATACACCTAATAGTGGCTAATATTGGTGACATCTCTGCTAAAAAAACATTTCTCTGAACTTTTGATAAATGAACTAAAACGACTTAAGTTGTTTTGTCCAATCGTTTTTTCAAGAGACTTTTTTTTAACAGATCATTGAAATTGGTAAAATTAACTTCCTTGATCTCCTAAAATATGCAAATGTTCGAATTCTAATAAAATAGTCTCTTAAAAATTATCTCGAATACAAAAAATATGTTCTTTTGTCAAAAGGCCAAAGCTTTATTGTTACAATGAAAACAAAATCATTCAATAAAACTAAATTTTAAAATTGAAATAATACATTTAAAAAAATTTTTTTTTTTAAAATCTTAATTCAATTTTTGAAATCAATTCGTTTTGTTTGTCAGCAAAAAAACTGAAAATGATTAACGCTTAAATCATACTATCAATTTTGAACATTTTTTTGTCTATGAATTAAAATTCTCATACAATATTTTCATAACTAAAAAAAAAAAATTAATAACTGCCCTTATAAAAAGTAAAATAATTTATGAATAATATTTTGCACATTATCTTGTTTTTTTTTTGAAGTCAAAAGAAGAAAAAACAAATCCAATTGGTTTGCATTTGTAACGCATTCCAACAAGTATGATAGATAATACAATACGATCATACGATTCATGCTTAACCAGAAACTATAAGCTACAAATAAGGAAAAAAAAATGTGAATCTGTTTCGATTGATTAATGGTGGCAAAAATATTTTATTTTTCTTGTTAACTCATTTTATTCATTGCAATGTTGCCAGATAAGAGGATTTGTAAAGGATAGGGATTTTAAAATTTAATTTTAGAATTAGATTTCTGATGTTGTCAATAACAAATCGGTTATAAAATAAAGGAAACAGAAGTATGACCCGAAAAAGTTTACATAATTTTTAATATTGGCCGTTAGTTAGTGAGAATGATTTCGGTAATTTGATCTTTTGACCAAAAACTTTAATGTTTTTCAAAAACTATTTCAAGACTTTTTTCAAGAGACAATTATGGCTTTCATTGAAACTTTTTGTTTCCATTTTTTAAGAGATCTAAGCAGTCGATTTTATAGTATTCAAGAATAAATTAAGTCATCTTTTAAAATAACTTAAGTACATGTAATTTTTATTTTTTATTTTATTAATTAATAATCATATTATTACAAATTACGAAGGCTACTATGGCCTTCGGCGCTTTGTAGCGAAAATATACCACTGCCTCTGGTGGGAATCGAACCCACGACCCACGCACTGATAAGCCAGCACGCTACCAACTAGCCTACCGCTACCAACTAGCCTAAATGCGCACGGCATTTAAGTTGTTTTTTTATATATAAAGTATCAAATCAAAAGCTGCGAAAAAATTTTAAACGTTACCAAAATCAGACCAATCAAGTTTGTTAAAAAAGTTTTAACATTATTTTTTACCTGACTTAGTTTGTACATTATTAGCATTGACAGCCGAAATTTTATCAAAACTCAGAGGTACACAAAAGTAGGATGAATAAAGAGTAGTTTATAATAGAAGTTTAGTTTAGAAACTGGATTCACTGTTAAGGGGTTTATTAACTTTAGATTTGTTTTTAATTTTTTTTTGTTTTATATTTCAATAGTATCAACTTTTTTCTATATGCTATGAAAATTTTGAAGAAAAGATTGCAGAAATAAAAAAGTTACATCTTGTTAAAGAAACTCCTTGCTTTAAATGTTTTTTTTTTTTCTCAAAACATGATATTGAATATCTGGTGCCAATGTGGAGCCTTAACAGGTGGTCCGATTGATTTTCAATGGTTTTTATTTTGTACGGGACTAAAAAATTAAGTCCCTAACGTAGAAACAATTTTAAATTTTTGCGTAGTATTTTTTTTTGAAAAACAAAAAACCACGACTTTTTTGGGTGTTTTTTAATTTTTAAAAAATTTAAAAATTTGGCTACTTTAGGGACTAAAGAATTTATTCGTGTGTGAAAATTTTTTTTTTTTCTCCGATAAGTACCAAGGCCTAGATGATGCCACCCGATTTTGCCTTTAAAAAAATTATCTATAATGAAATGGTCACCAGTGTTGCCATGGTATTCCGAATTCTAAATTATTATTTAAAGAATAATATCTAATACTGTATTTGTTATCGCAAACAATTTTTTTTTTGAATAAACCATTTATTTATTTTTTTATAATTCCTTAAATATTATCGTTTTTATTGATTTCTAAAGCTAGTAAACACCTTAATCAGAAAGATCGCAAAATAGTTAAATCAACTTAATAAAGGACAAAATTCTAAACAAAATGATGTGGTTCCGATATTTTTTTGTTAATAAACTTGGAAATAGCAGTCAAAATTTGTAGTCGGTTTAACTAAATCGAGTTTAACTGATATCCCAAAAACTCGGCCTAAGCAGTTAATCCCATTTTTAGTAGATTAACTTTCTGACTAAATTCCCTAAAAGACAAAATATATAATACATAAATATGGCATCACTTCTTCTTACTCAGTACAAATGTATTAGCAATAGTTCACACAAAAAATCCGTCTAACTAATTTGGAAATGGAAGAATATGATTTAGTTTCGTTTTGGGAATATAACATTACTTATAAATATATATGTATGTATTTTATGTATTTGATTTTTTATTGCTTGTTTTTGCTGTTTTTTGCTGGTTTTTGCGATTTCTGTTTTAATATTTTTTGTTTAGATGCTGGTCCAGAGACCTTGTTCTATTATGCTCAAATTATTGATTTTTGTGCAAACAACAGAAATTCATATTGATTGTTCAAATTTTATCATCTTTAGCAGAAAATAGCTGTAGTATTTTTAGCAATACCGTAATTGTGATACATTTTATGACGCAAACGAGAACTGTAGCGCAAATTTAAAAAAGCATTGTAGGTCAAGAAGCCTGCACATTAGATTTCCTACAACATATTGCGATTTATGTCATATTTCAGGAAAAGAACAACATTTTGGAAAGGGACCTAATCATTACTTTATTGGCAGACTAATTAACAATGCAACAAGTACAGACAAAATTATAAATGAAATTTTCGAAATATTGTACACTCCGAATATTTATACAGTAACTACATGTGCACTTAGAATATTATGTAAATAAAGACTACTGTAAATGTAGTTAAAAACAAATGAAATTTCACTTGAAAAATGGTCAATTCGAATATCATTAAATTCAACTAACATTGTCATTTGTTTTTGCTATCTATAAAATGAACCACAAATGTAGTAAAAATGAACCACAAATGTATTCAAAAATTTACAAACGTTTATGTGTTTTATTTTTTTAAATGAAAACATAAAACTGACAAAATTAATGTACTTAAAAGTGGTTTGTTTTTTTAAATGAACTACAAATGTCGCCAAAACTTAAATTTATTCTACAAATGACTGCGTTTTCCCTTAAAAATAAAATAAAGTTACTTCTATTTTTAATTTATAACGAGCTTTCAACTTCCGTATATTTACAAAACTAAAGAAAATCAAACATATTAGCTAGGTTGATACTAGTATTTCGATCTGGCTAAAGATCTCATCAAACCCCGAAGTTTTAGAAATGCTAGAGTCTCCATAATAGGCAGAGCTTTGTCAAAAAACCTACTAATCATCAATTTTGCTCCATTCTTGTCTTTTCAGTAATCAAACACGTGGCTAGGGTATTTTCCTAACAAGCATCCTGCCTTTACTAAGCGTTGAATACCAAAAATGTTCTATTTATATAGAAAAATTTAGTTTTTACTCTGGCTCAAGTAATATTTTTTTTACAGTTTTATTAGTTTTTTTGTTTTTATATACATCGAGATTATTTTAATGTTATTTTTAATTTATAACAAGCTTGCAGCCTCCGTATATTTACAAAAATAAAGCAAATCAAACATATTAGCTAGGTTGATACTAGTATTTCGATCTGGCTAATGCGTTACAACTCAAAGAACTACAAATATTTACAGCAGAAGTTCCCTGAGTCTAGGTCATTTGTGTAGTCAACGTTTATAGTTTTCTTTCATTGTAAATGTAATTGGTTTTACATGTACAAATATAAAATAAATATTTCTGACAGTTGTGTGAAAAATTAACTAACCAAAAATACCGTAATGTTGTAACAGTTATTTTCGGTAGTTGATTTGTTTTGTAGTTATTAATATTATTAATTTTAGAAAAAATGAAGAACGTTTTATCAATCAAAAAATCCCATATAGTGAGCAATGACATTTGCCATTGTAAGATTTTCCTTAGGTCGAGTATTAAAAACAAAAATGTAGTTGTAGAACATTATTATTATTTCGTAACCGAAATTTAGAACGAAATCCGAAACCGATATTCGTTTAGAGAAAAATTTGTCAATAAGGTCTAGGTCCATTAAAATTCCGGTTTCTCTAATACTGGAATGAATCGGGGCTCCGGGATTTATCTCATGTGGTAAGTCAGATATTCCAATATTCCGATATTTTTCAAAGCAAAATATTCTAGAGTGAATTCAGGGAATGAATGACGAAACAAGTTTTCTCATTTTCTTTTTATAACTTGTAAATATTATTGTTCTAATATTTTTCAGAGTATCAGTCCTTAGAATTTCCTTCTTAATTTGATCGATATTTCTGTTTCAAAATATAGAGCGAATAATAAGAAAGGTCTCCAGGGGTAGAAATTCGATTATGGTAAAATGCAGATAACAAAACTTAAATAGGGCACTCTTCCATTACCCGAAAAATTTTTCTGGCAGTCTTAAAAATTACCGATTTTTTAGCGTACTCTAATAAAATCATTATGGACTAACAAATTAGGATGATTTTAAAAATATATAGTTCTCAAAAGAATTATAAAAATAGTTTTTTCCCTAGTTTTGATGTTCTGTAGCTCGGTAGTTGCGTACCGGATTTAACATACATAATTTTTAATGTTTATGGAAAAAACATGGAATTCTGTCCATAAAAATTCTTGAAATAAATGTGATTAATACAAGTAAATGTTTTAGAAAAAAATCAGTTCTATTCAATTGGCAGTTTAAAACACTTCATTATTTATATTAATGATGTTTCCAACTGATACGAACTTACTGCACTGGCCAACAAAATTTTACTTTTGTTCAAACATATGAAAATTTCTAATCTAATATCCCACAGTGGGGAATTTCAAAAAAATAATGCTAATAAATATAGAACTTCTAAACTACTGATCCGTTCGGTATGAATCAAATTGGCAAGTGTAAAGAAGGTGCCATTCTTTCGAAATATTGTGTTTTAGTACAGGTTGTCAAAGTTATCTACCTCGTGTATAACAAATATGTTGGGGAGTGTAACTTTTGTAAATGCGGACCGATTTCTAAATAAACAAAAATAAAGCGAAGTTGCTCAAAAAAACAAAATTTTTATTACTCACAAAGGGGCTACTACTACTGATTTTTCTGATCTATTGCTGGTCCTTTAGATTAGTTTCTAAACTTATGTTAAGATGTCACCATATACAAGGTTAAAAGATGTCAGAAATATTCGTTTGCTATTCGGTATATTCGGAATGTTTTGACTATTCGGTTTAATAGCATTACTTGGTAGAATTATTCGGTTTAAAAAAGTTTCTTAAATCTGTATTTTTATATAAAAAATATGAGAAAATCAAATTGTTCAAATTTTTTTTTTGTTAAATTCAGCAAAATTTTTGCTGAATTTACTAATTATTTTTGCTAATATTAGCAATTTTTCTGCAAAGATCCTCCCAGCAAAAATGTTGCTGACTTTACAGACTTTTTTTTTTTTTTTGAGTGTACTGCTAACACTTTTAGAAACCAGAGTTGAAAATTTAAAAAAAATATTAAAAGTTTTAATTTTTCTCCACAATTTTGTTGTAACATTGTTAAAAAATTAAAGATTAAACATTGTAAAAAATGGACAAGCACTCTACTTCAGGCATGGTCGAAAATTGCAAACTTTTGAGAAAAAAAAAGATTTCAACAGTGTATTAAATAAAATTGCACGCTGATTTCAATTTGTTTTTTTTTTCGGTTTTGTATTATGGATCAAACTATTCTTAATATTTGGTATGAATATCGGCTAACAAATAAAGTCAGGAGAGAAGTTTTTGTAAAACATTATTGTACTTGTTATTAGTAAGTCATTATTATAGGTTTTAAATTAATGTAGAGAGTAAGCTGGTGTCATTACTGGTATTATAGAAATATTGATATATCATTACCGTTTCTACACTAGGAAGTTGCTGGCTTTAAAATTCATTAAAGTTATTTTTTAAGTATAAAATCATGTCGAACTGTGTTATCGATTATTAAATAAAAAACAAGTATTGAAATCATTACATGTGAACATCTTTAGTACATATTAAGAATGCATTTAATTCAGGCTAACGATGCAATTGGTTGAAAACGTAAGTTGTCCATTAGGGTTATAACTTTTTGCGTATAGACCATGAAAAATATTAAGAAATAATGTACTACTTTTCCACGATCGTTAAAAAAGTGCACGCGCCTAAAGCGATGAAGTTTTGAATTTTACTTTTTCTTTTAAGTATAAAAAATAACATTTAATTGCAAAGTATTTAGTATTTTCTTATAGTTTTATTAATATAAAAAAAAATTTACCATTTGGATCGCGGTCGCGAAAAAATCGCGTTATTATGACGCCATTTCGCGGATTTTTTAAATGAATTCAATTGAACTATGAGACAGTAATATAAAAGGTGCTTTAGAATAGAACTTTGAAATGGAATAAAATAAAGATGATTTTTTTAAATTGACATGAAATTTACTTTATTCGAAAGATAATCTTCCAGCATTATAATTTAAATATGACTTCTGGCATATGACCGCCACGTTTGGCTCGGATGTAGTTTAATCTGGAGGTCCAATTTTCGATGACTTTTTCCCACATTTGTATATATTGGCAATAACGCGGCGAATGTTGTCCTCCAAGTGGGAAATCGTTTCGGGCTTATCGGCGTAGACTTCACGTAGCGACTTCACATATCCTTACAGAAAATAGTCCAGCGGCGTTAAATCGCACTATCTTGGAGGCCAATTCACAGGTCCGAAACGTGAACTTATGCGGTTGCCAAACGTTTCCTTCAATAAATTAATTGTGACACCAGCTGTGTGACATGTTGCGCAGTCTTGTTGAAACCACAGCTCCTGCACATCATGGTTGTTTAATTGATGATGAGAAGCACGGACCAATGATTCCACGAGTCCATAAAGCACACCAAACAGTCAGTTTTTCTGGATGTAACAGTGTTCCAACATACACTCCAAATACGGCAGTTTTTTTTATTGTCGTATCCATTTAACCAAAAGTGAGCTTCGTCGCTAATCAAAATTCGGACGTAGTGCGCGATGATTTTCAAAATAAATTTTGCACAATTTGGAAGCGTTGTTCAGGCGTCAGTCTATTCATGTTGAAATGCCAATATAAAATAAAAATAAGTCACTTGACAGCTGACAAAATGGCCTCCAGTTAAAAAAGTGTTGCCAACTTAAAATTCTATACCTGTATATAAAACACCCTTTATATATGGTAAACAAATAAAAAAAAAATATTTTCAGAAATGTAATATAAATAATAAATTCTTTGTGGGAATTTTAGAAATTGCATTTGTTATGTGGATTTTTTCCACCAAAATGACCCAAAAAAATTAGTTTCATTATCAGTTATAACCCTATTGTTCATCTTACCATGTGTGTTATTGCTAACAATAAGTTTAAACTTCACAGTGGTTCGTGTTAAGAAATCATTTCAAATTCTTTTTAAAACCAACAACAATTGTATCCAAACTACTGTATATTAACAACACAATCACGATTATAAGTATACTCAAAAAATTATGTAGGTTGAAGTAATTGCAAATGACAGTTAAAACAATTGCAATTGCAGTTGAAAATGTGTACACTAAATCAATTGCAATGTGTATTTATTTTTAACCATCGAATGTAGTAAAAACAATTACAAAATCAGTTAAAACTACATTAACAACATTTTATTTCTTTTTGCACACATATTGTAAAAAGTCGAAACAAAAGCATTAAATTAATGTTACCAAAATGCAGTTATTTAGGTATGTTAAAAAAACAACCGTCGAAAACATTGATTTTTTTTCTAATTGTAAGAAAAACTACTGCAATTACAGTTAAAATAACTACAAACTCATTATTACGCAAATAACTGTCATTTAGTAACTGCACAACTTTTCTGAGTGAAGTATTGGCCATAACTAAGTGCAATTTTAGTAGCAACAATGCTGTTGCTTGGCTTGTTGTTTTTTTTAGTTGTAACTTGTTTGCATGTCTATAAATAATGCGGCTGACTTATAGAATCTTCTCAGATTTCAATATTTATTTAATACGTATTTATGTTGTTGTTGTATATTTAACCATTTGATGATTGCATACCCGATGAAAAAAGTTTCAATTAGGGTGTCCTTAAAAATATATTTGTCATTACACCCCCAAGTTGTATTACAAATGTAAAAAATCAATTTTGTTTTTATTTTCTTTTTTTTTTTTGTAAAACGTTATCCATTGCCTCAAGACAACGAAATGGCCTGTTTTGGAAAAATAGTTTAGTTTTATTAAAAATTCCCAAATTTTAATTTTCGAAAAAATGTACTTTTTATTTCATTTACTCATGTAATATACACAAAATTATCAATCATCGGATATCATTAACCAACTTTACCCAGGAATCCAAAATGACCCAAGAATTTGATAAAAATGCAGAAACGTCTTTTTTAAAATGCAGATGTCGACTGCTATTTTTATAATAAAGGGTCCGCCAAATAACTTTTTTTTTTTTAATTCTATAAAAAAAACTACTGAATATTTTCTCAAATTTCTTTTTTTATTTGAAAGTACAATCCTTCCGGTTAATAATGGAAAATAATTTCATTCAAATGGCTGCCTCGGCTGGCCATGCAGTAGCCTACACGATCGGTCCAATTGTTAAGCACATTATCGAATTATCGATTGTGTGCAGCTGTATTTCACCAATGACTTTACGAATATTGTCCTTTAAAGCGTCAATTGTGGCTTGTTGGCGTAACACTTATCTTTGACGGCACCCCACAAATAATAGTCCAACGGTGTCAAATCGCAGCTCCGAGGTGGCCAAACGACAACAGCTCTGCGGCTGATTTGAATTTTCGCTCACATTCTGCAAGACTACCATGATTTTTTAAAGTAATGTCGCAATATTTCCCAGAGTTGTTCAAGCGTATACACAACCATATTCGTTCAGCGGAAGGATAAAACTAATTATCTGTCAAATCAGATATGAGCTAAGTGTTACCATTCACGAAATAAGCACTAGTTGAAAAAAAAAACGTTAGATGGCGGACCCTTTATAATAGTTGTTATTAAACGAAAAAAAAAATAATTTGGTAAAATGACAATTCGAGTTTGTATTAGGAGCGACTCCTTTCCAGGACATTTTATGAAAATAGCATATTTTGTGAAAAATTTAAGTTTTATGGGTAATTTTTGTCCCCCGGCCAATAAGGGTAAAAGATTCTTTGAATAAGTAATAAAATTAACTGATATTTTTTCGAAAATTATGAAATGTATTATTTTGTAAATTTTCCAGTTGGTCTTTTTTTGGCCAAAAGTGTAAAAATTAACCCTATATGGATCAAGTTACATAAAATTATTATTTATATCAAGTTGATATATAAAATTTATATATATATATATATATATTTAATAGCTTAACGATTTTTTAAATAGCAGTAAAGATGATTATAGTTTTAATTTAAATGACATTTTTCTGAAAATTACATTAACATTAAAATTTTTTAAATTTTTGATAAAATCAGCTACTTTTATAATGTCCTGAAAGAGCGTCGCTCCAAATACCAACTCGAATTATAATTTTTCCAGTTAATTTTTTTTTTAATAACAAATATGATATTATAAAAATAAGCATTTTAAAAAAATCTTTAAAATTAATTTAAAAATAAGACGTTCCTGCATTTTTTTATTAATTTAATTACAACTATTTTTTTTTATATTTAATAACAACTATTATATTATAAAAATATCAATCGACATCTGCAAATTAGGCATTTTAAAAAATCTTTAAAATTTATTTTAAAAAAAGACGTTTCTGCATTTTTATCAAATATGTGAGTCATTTTGGATTCCTGGCTAAAGTGGGTTAATGATATCTGATGAAGTCAGAATTCCATATCTGAATAATTTGGAGTATATTAAATAATAATACACTTTTTTTTCCAAAATTTGGCATTTTCGGCCTTATTGCAGCACCGTGGGGGGGGGGGGGGGTGTAATGAACGAAAATAAAAAAATCGTTATTTTAAGGGGCATCCTTAAAAATTGTTTGGAAATATCCGCACTAATATTTTGTTTCACATTTCAAATAAAAATTTAAATATAATTCAATGGCATTTAGAATTAGATGTGATTTTAATTTCACTAATGTGTGATAACTTATACAATTATATATATAAGCAATCGAATTTTTTTCTTGTTCCTAGCATATATGATTATATTTAATTGTAAGGGAAGGCAAAGTAACTTTTTTTCTTTTGTATGTTTTTTCACTTTTTTCACTTTTTTGATTTTTCTGATTTTTTGTTTTAAAAAAGCGTTTTCATAAAATTTTTTTCTTACGATTTTACTCATAAATATTAATCTATTAACTTTGAACTTTGTTTTAAGTGCAGTTTTTCTAAGTTTTTACTTTTGTTTTTTTTTTTTACAATATTATTTTGCTTTAAATGCATTGAGTTTTTTTGTGTCTTTTCTGATAATTATATATAAAAGTGATAGATTTTTTTTTGTTAATTTCTACAATATATCGCACACCCAGTTCAAAAGTGACTCAACTCAACTCAAAATTTTAATTTTTCGGTTTTATATGCTTAAACTATGCACAATACACTTGTTTATCTATAAAAAAAAATTCAGTGTATTTTGTTGTTGTTAACTGTTGTTAAAAAACAGTTATGTCTTTCTTTATGTTTCAATTTGTATAAAGTTGCAAATATTTTTTTTTCGATTTCTGAAAAATGAAAAATTTTGAGTTGAGTCACTTTTGTACTAGGTGTGCGATATGTTTATATATTATTATATACACTCAAAAAAAAAGTTTGTAAAGTCAGCAAAAAATTTTGCTGAGTCAGCAAAATTTTAGTCAGGAGGATGCTAGCGAAAAAAATTGCCAATTTCAGCAAAATCAAAATTAGTAGATTCAGCAAAAGTTTTGCTAACACTTAGTAGATTAGAAATAAAAAAGCGTTGGTAAAAATTAATAAATTTTTTGCTGAATTTTAGTAGACTGAAAAAAACGCAAAAAAAGTGTAAAAAAATTATAATTTAGTTAATATATTTGCTGAAAATCATAAAATATATTTTTGTGATTCTTTTAAAAATAATTTACAATAATTACGAAATATAAAAATTTTCATTTTCCCACATTGATGTCATGAAGTAATTTAATATCTGAAAATATATAGAAATAAATATATATAACAAAAATTTTCTTTCAACTACTTACATCGGCGCTACGAAATAACCCTCAATGAAATAACCCCCAACGGCCAAAAATGAAATAACCCCCAAAAAAATTGTGTAAAATTGTTTGGGGGTTTTTTCATTTTTTTTGGGGATTATTTCATCTTACGGTTTGGAGATTATTTCATTATGAAATAATCATATTTCATTATGAAATAACCCCAATGAAATAAAGCCCAAAATTTAAATTCTTTGGAGATTATTTCATATGCAATTATTTTGGGGGTTATTTCATATTTTTTGGGGGATATTTCATTTTGCTAAAAGTGAAATTTTTTTAATATTTGTTAGTTTTTCTGCGTGGCGGCCTGCGGGCGCTCTTAGGGGTTTTCTCCTCCATGGGACGCGGCAGGTGGCTTCGCTGAATAAAGTTTCCCTGCGCGCGTCACACTAGGGAAGATAATGAGACGCGCGCAGGAAAACTGTATTCAGCGAAGCCACCTGCCGCGTCCTATGGAGGAGAAAACCCCTAAGATCGGCCGCAGGCCGCCACGCAGAAAAACTGAACAGTGTAACAAAAGAATCAAAAATATGAAAACAAAAAATAAAAAAAAAATTGGGACATATTTCATTTCTTTGGAGCTTATTTCATTGGGGGTTATTTCATTTCTTCCTTTGGGAGTTATTTCATTACGAAACAACCCCCATTTTCACCTTTGGGGAATATTTCATTTCTTTTGGGTATTATTTAATTTTTTTTTTGTTGGGACTTATTTCATTTTTTTTGGGATTTATTTCATTGTGGGTTATTTCATTTTGTCGTTTGGGTGTTATTTCATTGGGGGTTATTTCGTAGCGCCACTTACATCAATGGTTGTCTAAATGATTCTATCTTTTAAGGACGCAACTGCCGAAGATAATTATAGAAACGAAACGAAAAAATAAACAAAAACAAACGAAACGAAAAAAACAACCCTTTTTTTTGCAATAAGAAAATGAAACCATACAAATCTACCTAAGATGTGTGTCTTTGCCTTTCGCTTTACTCTGTCTACATGTATGTATATGTTTGTTTGCAATTTGACCACACTAGATTATTAATCTATTAACATTTATTAGAGAAATACATATTAAATTTAAATATTTTCTTTTGTCTTTTATTTTATTAATAGACAATTATTTTCACAAGCCGGTGACAACGTAAAATTTAAGTTGTTTTAATCCTCAATTTTGTTTTATGTATGAAAAACAGATACAAAAGTCTTCCATGGTTGATTTTTTTATATGTCTTATTCGAGTTGTACTTTTTAGTATCATTTTCCTCTTCTCTACTATATCTTGACATGCCGCGACATCTGCTTATCAGCACAATTTTTTTTAGAAAAATTAATTAGTAAAACATTAGTATATTAGTAAAGCATTAGTATAAAACAGTTAAGTGCTGAATAAGTATAACAAAATTTTAGCTGAAAACACGATTTTAGCAAAAAAATTTGCTAAAAAATAGTATACCTGATTTACAAGACGTTTTACTAACTTTTCTACTAACTTATTTTTTTGAGTGTACACACACAAGAACTTTTCCATAAAATTTCAACAGTTATTTTCAAATTTAATCGGTAAAGTTGTTTTAATGGCATACACAGTTAAATTAACAAATAAATATATTTTTTAACTTTCTGTCTGTTATTCAATGAACAAAATAAACAAAAAAACGGACTTTCGGTAATAGTTAAAAAATTCAGTTAAAATTTTCTATATAAAACAAAAAGTTGTTACAATATATTGAGTATTGAAATAAACGAAAACAATCTATTGTTTTTATGGATTTTGTCAATTAATAAACTAAAATATACAATTGTTTTTAAACGAAAAGTAAGTTGTCCTATTTCTAACTGATTTTCAGTTAATTTAATGTGTGTATTCAGTAGTCTTTACGAAAAAATATTGTGAGTGTATTAAAGCGATAGCATTTGTTTGATTTTATTTTATCATATATGACTCATATTTAGCTATATCAAGTATATATGAAGATATAAATAATATCAAATTATCTATATCATAAGATATAATTATATATAATTTTATGTATCGCTATATTAGAAATTTTGTAAAAATTTGTATGAGATGTAAATATATATCGTTACATATCGCCACATATATAATTATATATAACTATATCAAGCTATATGTGACTATATATAAACTTTTTTCGTCGGGTAGTTAATGAAAAAAAAATGGTTGAATTTGTAGTAGCCACTACGTAATTTTGTTTGTATTTGTTACTATATTAGAATACACTTAGAACTAACTAAATGCATAGAAGAAGTTGCAAAAGAGTCATCTTGAGACAGGTCGAGGTTATATAAAAACAAGCTCCTATGGCTTTTTCGATGTATTTCTCTGTTATAGTTGTATAGTCTTTATATAAATACATACGGTAAGAAATAAATCTGTTACCCCTTAACAGGTGAGAATCACAATTTTCATCGTTCTCGTAGCAGTAGACGCTGTAGTCATCGTCGAAGATGAGCTGCATTGATTATGCAGATGTAACGGTCTAGCTTCTCCGTATGGTGTCCACCGATTTATCATTTTGATCGCAATAAATTATCAAATCTCATGTGTTTGAAATTAATTCTAAAAGTTTTTTAAATGTAGGGATTACACTTCAGTTTCAGTTGTATTAGAAGATCAATTACAGTTTTTAAAATGTTAAGGTTCTTTTGTTATGCTTTTAATTGGCAATATAATTCTATGCGGTATACAACTCCAGTCACATTTCTAGTTTGTTTGAACAAACATGCAAAATATATAATTACAGGAATTTATTTAATTTGTACACGTGTTTGTTGATTTTTTTTTTTGTTTTCATATATTTTATAGTTTAATAGTTGTTGCCCGCCTGTCACATTCACTTTTAAAGTGTTTGATGGAAAATTAACATGCAATTTTGCCGCTTCAATTAAAACAATGCGGATATATTATAATGAAGTCAAAATGGAGTTTAAAAGACTTTGTTTAGTCTGTTTAAGTCTCGATCTCTGATACCCAATTTACACAGAACATTTAATCTAGTAAAACTTGAGTAGCTTCTTAATTGAGCAGTAAATTTTTTTTAACAGTTAATCCAAATTTTAATCTGATAGCTGCTTCTAAAATACCCTGTATTTTTTACTACAAATAAAAAAAGTGAGTATAAAACGTTTTATATCCCATCTTACAGTTTATATACTATTTTTAAGAAAAAATTTATATTTTAGTAAAAAAAATTTCCTATTCTCTTTTTAAAGATAAATCCGTCAAACCAATTATGCATCATATAAAAGACATTTGTTATCCTTATGTTAATCTGTGAAAACTTAGTTTGTAGGCATTAACTTAAGAACATCGGTATACTACCTTAACAACTTGAGTTTCGAACGGGTAATAAGTATTCATGCACCCAGAAAAATGATTGGTTGGAATTCGGTCGAAACCATTAAAATTTATTTGATAGGACCTTATTTTATTTGGAATTACCAATAATCGATTAATATAGCAAAAATACTGTACTGGAAATTAAAAAGAGGGAAAATGAACTAAAAAACTATCTGGTAACGTTGTGAAATATAGACGGAGGAGATTAGAAAAATAAACAAAAAATCTAAAAATAGAATATTTGTGTTTGTTAGTGTTCTTCACTTCTAAGTAGGAAGGAAAACTGCAATTTAGCTGCATTACATTCGAGGTCATACTTGGATATGATCGCTAAATGGTCATGACTTGGTATTGTTACGTTTGTATACATTACAAAGAGCGCAGGTTTGATTCTTACAGCCGCAGGTTGTTGAAAAATAATAATACAATTTAAATGGAAAATCACTGATGACGCCTGTCCATAAAAAGGCAGAAACTAGTCTAGTATGATTTAAAAATTAATAGTGTTTATAATTTATAATTTTTAGAAAAACGTTTATTCTTCTTCTTAACCTCAACATTTCTGTAATAATATTTATTTAGAATGTAATTTTGGTTTATGCAACTGAATATTAGCTTTCTCGACTAAAAATATAATTTAACATTACGATAGTTATTGTAACCGCCATAATTCGATTGGCAACAAATTCGGTGGCCATAACTGAGACTGTTTTCTGGGTGCGTGTTTAATTTTGAATTTGTTATAACTTCTGAAAAAACAAGTTAATTTACACAAATTTGGGCTTTTCGGAAAGCTAATTTCAAGGGCTCTTTAAAAAGTAATGAACTTAAAGTAGTGCGTTAGCACATACGCAGTTTAATCGGTTTTTGCATTGCGATAAAAATTGGACAACTTAAGTTTCTTACTTTTACAGAAATTTCAATATTTTAATTGTTACACAAAAAATAATTATTTTTTCAATTGATTAGTAACATTTAACGTGTAGTTAATACTAAATTGCAAAATCCAAAAAAAAATAATTAAAATGGGCCACAGTTCGATAAAAATCAGTACCAGGCAAATCTTAACGAATTTCAATTCGAAATTGAACATAATATTTTTTATTTTTATGAATTATCAACGAATTTGTGATATTTATCATCTTTTAACTTTATCATTTCGACACTAAAAATTTCATTGAATATCTAATTCCAGTAGTAAACGAGAGTTTGCTTGAGACGGAGACACCAGTGTATAGCAAATCACCGTTTTAAGTAGCTCAGATTTGCCATCAAATTCTGCTAAGATTTCCTTAGAAATAAGTTTAAAGAGCTCGAGAAAAGAATCCATTAAACAAATTCTTAAGATATGAAAGCTAATAATTTTCAAAGCCAGGGTAACAGAAAAGCTAAACATTTTTTGAGTAGTTGAAAAAAAAGCTTTATTGGGACTAGCAAAAAATATATAAAAAATAAAAGGAGAAGGTAATTTGTAACAAAATTATACTCTATTTTTCTCTATTATTATAAACTATATTTATAATAAGTTTGATATAATTTTTATTAAAAAATAAAAATTATGTTTTTTTCGACCTTTAATTGTGTAACACAGTGCAACAAATGAAGACTTTTGGAAAAATGCACGGACTCGACAGTATAGGTTTGATTGTACTACCAAAGGTTAGTAAAACCCTGTACTCGGTTTGGCCAGTTTTACTACCAACTTTTTTTTATGGACCTCAAAAGATTTTGAAAATCAGTGCACCACTCAAAAAAAGGTGTCCTCAGTTTTTGGCCAACAGCTAATTCAGCCTTGATGATATTGCTTAACTATATTTGGCAATAATGTAGTGAAGAGTCTACTGAACAAATTTTGTAAAAATTTTATGTACAAAAAACTATTTTTTCAAGCCTTTTTTTGAAAAAATAAAGGAAAAAATTATTATTTGCATTTTTCAGCATAACTTACAGATACTCATCATGTTCACTAATATTTTATAACAAAATTGTAGCCATTGTAAATCTGAACAACTTTTGTGAACATATCAATACAATCTGAATGTGTTTAGGCATCCGAAATAGCTTACAAAGACCACTTTGTGCCTTATAAATAGTCGTTTTTGACTAGACTACACTTTTATTGCATTTTTGTTTACTTTTTTTGTTATTGAAGAAAGTAAACAAAAATGAACTTGAATAATTTTCATTTTCATTACTATATTTATAATTTTAATAGCTAATTATAACATTATTTTATATTTTTATGTAATTTTTGAATACGTATTCCTTTGTTTCTTTTAATACTACTCGAAAAATATTAAGTTGTTTGTTATCCTGGCCTTAAAAATCGTAAGCTTTTATATCTGCAGAATTTTTTAATGGATTCTTGTCTCGAGTCCTTAAAACTTATTTAAAAGGCACATATTAGCAAAATTAGATAACAAACTTTGCATTTTTCTGTATAACTTAAAACGGTGATTTGGCATACACTTTTGTTTCTGTCCCAAGTTAAACCTCGTTTACTTCTGTTTTAAACTTTGCTCACAAATGCCTTTCTGAGCAATATGTATGACTAGCAAATGCTTAAAAACCTTACAATTCTCTGGAACAGCAGCTCTATCATTCAGAGTTTTAATACTAATATGGGCAATTGAGGGCTATACTTTTTTATTCAAAATGATGAGGACTTTAAAAGACCATAAAAAATCTAATTTTTGCGGAAGGTAAGTGTTATGTATATATGACATAGACCAAATTTTAGATTGGTAGCTTTCACGGTTGTGGTAATATCGGGTTTTAAAATTTGAGAAATAAACGAAAATTCAACAAAATTAGTCGTACATAATCATCCATATCTTTTTAACGGTTTAAACTCTACTTTGTCAAAAAAACTAATAGTAAGCTCAAAAAAATGTTTGGTTCTTATTTATAAACAGCTCAATAAGTTTGAGTACGTGACGAAATTCACATATTTTTTAAATTCGGGACAGACTAATATGCAGACTTTAAATGCAGCAATATATATTTTTATATAAAATATGGATGGAACGATATATCCCCAGTAAAAAAATTTCGTGCTTTTAGAAGCAGGATAAAACAAATGCGCTGATGTAATATTGAGAAGCAGCAAAAGAAACGAATAATTTTCGTATAAAAATTAACATACAAAAATTTTGAGCTTACTGTTTTCCCTAACAAGGATGCAGGTTGCAAGCAGCTTACCCTAATCCCTTATAAGGATGCAGGTTGTAATGCAGAAAGTTTCATATCGTTGATGTATGTAATAAAAAATAATTAGTCATTTAACTGTTTCTGAAGAGCTAGCACGTGGAGCGGTAAAAAAAAAAAATAAAATGATTATATTGTATGTAAAAAATTTTAACAACAAAATATTAATGTCTGTAGAATTTTATGTAAAATATATTATGTATGGTATATTCATATTATTACTTTTAATCGTAATAATATAGACATGAGATATGATTTTACTGCAAGCCATGAAATCACAGCTTTTTTTAAGTGCTAAAATCAGCGCTTATTTTTCCCAAAAGTAATGCTTCCAAGTGGGAATTCGCCATATAAAAATCATAGCATATGTAAGCAGGTTTGTAAGGGATTCTTTTTGGCTTACTCCCTTACAAACCTGCTTGCATGTAAGCAGCGTTTTTTACTGGGATCTTTACATATAACTATGAATAAGTAAAGATATGGTTTTATCCAAAATGAAAAACAATTATACAGTGTACAGTGGGATAAATCACAAAATTTGTGGAAATAATTCGGCCATTTGTTAACTTGTGGTCCGATTGCAATGAAATTTGGAACATGCATAAAAGACATAAAATCTAGTTTAAGTTTCGATTTTGAACCTTCCAGACCCTTTGGGCCGGCAAAATGGCTGCCCAAAGTTGGGTACTTTTTTCATAAAAAATTTTGAGTGTTTGCCATTTTTTTGATTCTCATCCGATTTTCAAAAAATTAACATATTAGTAATCTTCTTGTAAAGATGAACAAAAAACATGCTTTCATGTGTGGGTTACCTCCAATAGTTTCCGAGATATTCCGAGATATTCCGATTTGAAAATGTTAAATTCCAAATTTTGTCCGACTCAGGTCCAAAGTTTTTCGAATATAGGGAGAAAATTGGGACCAATTTTCGTTTTAAAATAACAGTTATTTAGCCAATAAAATTCTTGATTGAATTAGTTCAATATCTTGTTTCAGTCAAAAATTACATTAGTTTAAAGTAGAAATTAAAAAAAAGTAAATTTTGGCGATATTTTCCCCAAAAAGCACCAAACTTCTTATCCCTCCAGACAAACATTTTTCTTCTGAACATAGTATGTATGTATACTTTTCTGGAAGGTCTTTTTATATAAATGCGAGTTGTGGTAAAAAAAATTTTGATTTGTAAATACTTTTCCCCCCATCCGCTTCCAAAGTTGCCATATTTTTGAGGTAAATATCAACTTTAACTCACAGTTAAAATTTGTGCACGCCTCCAATTGGGTAGTGGAAACCGGTTTTAGATACTCCAAGAGATACCTAATGTAGTGTGTAAGTCATTTCCAATCCCCGCTTTACATGACGACATGGCAGCAAAAAACGAAAAAAATCCCATTTTTGGAATTTTTTTTTTTATTTGTAGGAATTGTGGGATTGTTTTCAGAAAATCATAATTTCTGAAATTTGTTTCAATTTGTTGACCTTAAAGTCTAGTTAAATCCAAAAAATCATTGGATTATGTCTATTAATAAATATTTTATTGAATAGTGAAAATTTTCATTTAAGCAAAAACTGAAATTTTTACCTTCATATTTGGATTACCCAAGTTTTTGTTTTTACCAATATGGCTAAATTCAACCTTTTTTAAAAAAATGAAAATCTACAGGTAATTTTCTTTTCAACGATATCAAACACTGGTATGTTATGTTCATAACTTCTAAACAGAAAATCTTCAAATGTTAGCCCTTATTCATATATTTCTTCTAATGTGTCCTCGTATTCACATCTTACATAATTGGGTCAGGTAAAAAGGGTTTTATGATGTTCTTCATTAATGAAAAAAAAGACAAACAAATTAGGTTGTTTCTTTATTTAATACAAAATAATCGGACACATCATTATTTATATCTAACAGATAAAGCAAATCTTTTAATTCTTCATTATTTACAGATGCCAATGTGTTATAAGAAATCCATCGTTTTCTCATTGACGACAGGACGGGATCGGAAGACAGTAATAGGTTATTGAAAATATCTTCGTTCTGTGATTGCCTTGAACATTTTCTGGAACTGAACAATTGGGCATTTTTGAAATCTCGATTCCTTGCTTCCTGAGCTTCTTCTGTTAGTTCACCTAGAGGAAGAATGTTTGATTCAATGATGATTTTTCTATGGCACAATACCTTATGAACTGTTGGTGACATTTCTTTCCAGTGATATAATGATAATAGACGTTTTGTTATTTCGTCGGTATATACTCCAAATTTTGAGGAATTTTGTTTATGTTTACTATTAATTGCCATTAACATGATGTTGATCTTTCGAAGCAACTCCTTGTCAATTCCTGTTATTATTGAAGTAATTTCAAAATCTCTAAAAAAACCTTCTTGCTGTATTGCCGTCGTTTGTACTTCCGCAACTAGCAATTGGTTTATCTATGTTTAAGCCTGTCTGCCTTTTAAAGTATTCTTGTATCCTTCTTTTTTCATCTGCCCTCATTTTTGATATTTCTTCGTTGTTTCTTACTGATTTTGTTTCATTTCCTGCTATGCCTTTATACTTTAAATCAGAGTTCGAATTTAAACACAATCAAACGTTTTTCTATCGTTCTGTTTTGCTTTTTGCTGAAAATCAACACAATCATTTTGTTGTGTACAGTAAACATAAACACTAAATTTCTTTATTTTCATTTTGATTTGTAAACAGAACACAAACACTTTCACAAACTAGTTTTCGATGAGAGACCGAACTAAACGATTTTGTTCTGTTTGGCCAATATTTCAAACAGTTTGATTTTGTTGTGTTTATGGAATGGAACAAAACTATTCGTAAACCGTTCTTAGTGTTTATGTCATATTACAAGTGAAAAAAATTTTCATTGAATTTTATGAATAATTGCATTAGTTTAATAAAAAGATTCAACGGAGGAGTTCCAGTGAAATTTCATAAAACTAATGCAAAAAAACATTGATAACATGCAGAAAAATCATTTCTTTATTTTGGCAACCACAACGTTAAAAACGCGATTTAGTGTTTAAGTTGAATGAACACTAAAAAATAACCACTACGAAATAATAATGTTTGACGAAAGAAACATTTTCGTTTTGTTCCGTTTGTTATATTACAAACAACGATTTGAGCATTTGTGTTGTGTTTATAAATACGAACGAAACAATAAAGATCGTTGTATTGGTTTTTTTGATAGCAACGTTATGTTAGTGGTACATAAATTTTCGAACTCTGCTTTAAATCATATACTATGTGTAAGAAGTGTTCCATGAACCGAATGCGGGCATGTAAGGGGGATATGCCAAAACCCAATACTTTTTTATTAATAGTCCTTTCTTTGGAAACATTTGAAAACTGTGATTTCTTTTCATTGCATATAGTGCATTCCCAAGTTGAGAGCGTGTCTGTTATGGCATTGCAAACCTTTCCATCGATCATTGTAAGGCTCAAATCAAAAGATATATTAAACTTGTAATCACCAATCTCAATACAAATTGGCTCCAAAGTACATTTTTCTCCTTCTATATAATTAGTAGTAGAGTTTGACTCTTTTATATACTCGAAACCAATGGGTCTGCAAAAAGCTTTGGATCCAGGTGCTGAATTGATCCATACATCATCGAAAGCATTACTTGTTGAAGGCTCAGTAGTAGAATATGAACGAATTCTTAATGGAACTAACGATGACATGAATACGCTCATATATTCTGATTTGTTCTGGCCTTCGGAAGCATGTTTGTATTCAGGAAGGGCTGATAAGCCATCACATCCCCACTTGCACATTAGTACAACATCGCAATTATTGACTCTTTCCAGCTGATCTCTAGAAAAGTCAGAAACAATCCTAGATGCTGTGTTTTCGAGCAGAGTAGACAATTCAATGCAAGCTTCATGTTCATTAACAGCAATAGGCTTTGGTAAGATCCCAGCAAAAAATTTCCAAAAAGGAAAGCGGGTTTGTAATCAAGCATTTTGGGCAGAACGCATTCCTTACTAGATTACCTACTCGATTCTTTTAACAGGGCGTGAGACTAAAATAATTGATTCTTTAGAATTGATTATTTTTTTTACCGAAGAACCATTTACTTTATATTTTTAAGAACTACATACATTTTTAATAAAGAAATAGTTCCATTGTAAAACGAAGTACTTACACAAAAAAAAATAAATAAATAGTTCCCTAGAAAAAATAAGAAGTACTTACATTTAAAAAAAAAAAGAGTAGTTGTATAAGTTAATTCAACTTTTACTAACACGTGATTCTCCTAGGTCACTCAAATATAACGATCTAAACTCATACGGAAATAAAATCCTAAAAAGTGAAACATCGAATTGTTATGATAACATGGGTTTGTCATAATTTTGGAGCTATAAACCACGAAAATATAAATTTTTCAAAAAATATAAATTTTTCAATTCAAAATTGAAAAACAAAATATGACTCACGCACAATCACCCTCGAAATTTTTTTTTTTTACACTCACTCACAATAACGTCAGTAATTTCAACTTCCACTCACAATTTTCTGCTCATGTGCGCTTCCCTAATTTATACCTAACCACAGTTTAACAAAATTTAGGCAACATGCAATTTCTGTTTTTAGTATTATTTTCCTGCAAATAAAAATTTGTTTGAAGAAATATATGAGATAAATTCTTTAAAATTGTATTACTTCTTTTTTCAAAATTAGGAACTACTTCCAATAACGTCCTTTTATTAAGAAAAAGTATATGATTACTCCTTGAGTACAAAAAGTTATACATATAAGTAAATAACATTGTTATTTTCTTTTAAGTAAATAATTACTTTGTCATTGAGTTCATGCCTTCTGGTTTAAATTTAAAGAATTGATTACAATACTACTTGCTTTTTTGACTCTATCGTTGGAATGAGTTTGGTATTGCAGTTACTAAATTTGGCAATGAGATATGTAAGCAAGTGTGGGCATCACCTTCTTTTTGGAATGTGTAATTTTTTCCTGGGATACTATCCTTCTTATCCTTTATTGCGTTATATGAGGGCAGAATTTTGTGTCCTTTATCAATCAAAGCCTTTCTCAAAATAAGATATTTATTTTTGCTTAGCCCTAATTCCAACATAAGAGCAATGTAAAATATGTATCTGATGAAGGGGTGGGAATGCTTTTAACAGTCCTTTTAAGCCGTTTTGGTGATGCAGTTGGAAGAACATCTGCGATTTGCAACGCCTCTTTAGGGCGATTTTCTTTTTTTTAACATTTCCTTAAACGTGTCAGAAACTTCTGTATTTGAATGCGTAGAAAGAGTAATCGATGTTCTTTTTTTTTAGATTTTGCACACAAATCATTATAAGGCTTACAGGGTGCACCAACAGCAGAAAAATTTATCTCCAGGCTATCATTCATCCACTTATAATATTTTGTTTTAAATTTCAGAATAGAGCTGGAAACGGACTGTATTTTTTTTATCAAATAATTTAATAAAATTGTCAATTTTAGATATTTCTGCAGTGTCCAATTTAGTGTGATGTGAAGATTCAATTGATGCAACTACAACGTTAACCTTTTCAAATCTCTGTAGTTTTGAGTTGTCCCACAAAGTTAAGCACAATGCTTCATGATTTACTGTTATTACCATGATTGACGAGTTTTTTGTGAACTTAAAACTAAACCTATTCATATTTATATACAAATATTAGGTACAAATATTAGCTATCATAACCCAGGTAACTGGGTCTTCAAATACTAAGGCCCATAAAATATAAAAAGAGAGGGTATATTTAAAATAGCAATCATAAAACACGTATCTTTGGGTGGGCCCACAAAACCTTTAATATCATTAATGAAGAACACCATAAAACCCTTTTTACCTGACCCAATTATGTAAGATGTGAATACGAGGACACATTAGAAGAAATATATGAATAAGGGCTTACTTTTCAAGATTTTCTGTTTAGGAGTTATGAACATAACATACCAGTGTTTGGTATCGTTGAAAAGAAAATTACCTGTAGATTGCGATTTTTTTAAAAAAGGTTGAATTTAGCCATCTTGGTAAAACAAAAACTTGGGTAATCCAAATATGAAGGTAAAAATTTCAGTTTTTGCTTAAATGAAAATTTTCACTATTCAATAAAATATTTATTAATAGACATAATCCAATGATTTTTTGGATTTAACTAGACTTTAAGGTCAACAAATTGAAACAAATTTCAGAAATTTTGATTTTCTGAAAACAATCTCACAATTCCTACAAATAAAAAAAAAATTTCCAAAAATGGTTTTTTTTTTTTTCGTTTTTTGCTGCCATGTCGTCATGTAAAGCGGGGATTGGAAATGACTTACACACTACATTAGGTATCTCTTGGAGTATCTAAAACCGGTTTCCACTACCCAATTGGAGGCGTGCACAAATTTTAACTGTGAGTTAAAGTTGATATTTACCTCAAAAATATGGCAACTTTGGAAGCGGATGGGGGGAAAAGTATTTACAAATCAAAATTTTTTTTACCACAACTCGCATTTATATAAAAAGACCTTCCAGAAAAGTATACATACTTTATATGTTCAGAAGAAAAATGTTTGTCTGGAGGGATAAGAAGTTTGGTGCTTTTTGGGGAAAATATCGCCAAAATTTACTTTTTTTTAATTTCTACTTTAAACTAATGTAATTTTTGACTGAAACAAGATATTGAACTAATTCAATCAAGAATTTTATTGGCTAAATAACTGTTATTTTAAAACGAAAATTGGTCCCAATTTTCTCCCTATATTCGAAAAACTTTGGACCTGAGTCGGACAAAATTTGGAATTTAACATTTTCAAATCGGAATATCTCGGAAACTATTGGAGGTAACCCACACATGTAAGCATGTTTTTTGTTCATCTTTACAAGAAGATTACTAATATGTTAATTTTTTGAAAATCGGATGAGAATCAAAAAAATGGCAAACACTCAAAATTTTTTATGAAAAAAGTACCCAACTTTGGGCAGCCATTTTGCCGCCCAAAGGGTCTGGAAGGTTCAAAATCGAAACTTAAACTACATTTTATGTCTTTTATGCATGTTCCAAATTTCATTGCAATCAGACTACAAGTTAACAAATGGCCGAATTATTTCCCAAAATTAATTTAATTTAAGCTATTTTAGAAGCACACAATTTTTGAATTACCAACGTTATGCCAACGGCGGCAAGTTAGCTCAAATCAAGGTTTGGATGCATTTTCTATTGTTCTCAATTAACAAAAAAATATTTTTTCAATTCTTTTTCTTTTGTGGTTTTCTATTTTGACAATTATTGTAATTTGTACGTAAAAATATTTATACCTTTAAAAACATGTTTCCCAACATGCATATTACTATCATTTGTGTGTATTTTTGCAGACATAAATGTATAAATTAGTTATTTAAGCATACTGCGTGTACATTTACAAATTTTATGTAATTTTACAAAAAAATTTACTCAATTTATAGCAGTACATTTACATGCATTTTGTAGAGTGTTGATTTGGTTATTTTACGAGACAAGTAATTTACAAGGAAAATAATAAGCGTAGCTAACAAAATGATATAAAGTTCAATTTTGGCATCATATCGGTTGTGATTATTATAAATTTTTGATGTACTCAAATTTCAAAACTTTCATATCTAATGCGTAATTATTTGACTTGTAAACCCAAAAATATTTGAGTATAAATTTGAGGATTCCTACGAGAAAAAAATTCATTTTCCCAATTAAAATTGTTTATTCTCATGATTTTGTACAAAAAAAAAATGTTTAATTTCAATAATTCTATATTTCGTGTGTTTTTCTGATTACAATTCCCCTGTTAATAGACAGTAAATGACAAACTTATAAAGTATTAACAAAAACACTTGTACAATACAGATTCATTAACAAAAGTGACGATAATGAATGGTATAAAGTGGCATCCATACACGAGCAGACATGCATACATACAGACAGACGGACAGACACATACTTTCATAGGATCGCAAGTAATTGCAAATGCAGAATGGGCTGATGACTGACTAGCAAGCAGGCGCTTGAATTGCAAAACTTTTATATTGATTTTCAGTTAAAGTGTCTACTATAATTATACCGCCACAAAATAACTATTTACAACGGACGTTAGATTTTTTTTTTGTTCACAAGTGACTTTTTGTTAAATTTTATGAGATGATCATACAAAAAATTAGACAAAAAAAAGACCTTACAATACAAAAAACATGTCATGAAAATTGCATCTGCAGTAAGAAATGCAGAATATTTTTTTTGTTTCGGCTTTTTTAGAAGGAATTAATTAAATGACTTAAATAAGTTGTACTAACTAACAATTGTAGTTTATGTGTGCCAATCAAATTTACGGGCAAGCACATGTTTCCATTTGCAGTTTTTGGAATATGCATAAAGGAATATATTGCATGTAATCATCACTTAGGTTGAGATCTGGGCAATAACTATTAGTAAAATGTAAAACCAACCTTTTTGAAACTGTGGACTGAAATTGGTATATATTGGAGGTGCTAAAATGTAAAGAAATTTAATTTAAAGCTATATTGTTTGAATCTCTAAATCGAATCTTGATGTAATTACAAGTGATATTAGGTTTAAAGGACTAAAATAAGTTTACAAAGTTTGACGAAAACCCCACACCAGTGAATACTAAAGAACATTTTCTCCGCGAAATAATAAGATATTGCAAAGGTTAAACCTGAATTTTGAAGACAACAGACAGCACTTTCAGATGATGTAAAAAGTTTTACGAATAAGTCTTAATTCGCAATTTTATAACGTCCCGAATATAAATAAAGCCGACTGTCTTTAAAACTTTAGTTTATGATATCTTAAAAACCTAATGCGATGGAGAAATTCTGAAATCAGATTCGGATTTAGGGTACATCAAAGATATATTCAATTCTCAGTTCTACAAATATTAGTAGTACAATTATCACCTAATAATATATATTATTATATTTCACAATTTTTTCCTTTTTACTACTTTCCCGACGAAAAAAGTGTATATATACACTCAAAAAATAAGTTAGTACAAAAGTTAGTAAAACGTCTTGTAAATCAGGTATACTATTTTTTAGCAAATTTTTTTGCTAAAATCGTGTTTTCAGCTAAAATTTTTGTTATACTTATTCAGCACTTAACTGTTTTATACTAATGCTTTACTAATATACTAATGTTTTACTAATTAATTTTGCTAAAAAAAATTGTGCTGATAAGCACATTAATAGTGTGGACGACAACCAGATTGAAAGATATACGCAGAATGAAGCAGATGTCGCGGCATGTCAAGATGCAGTAGATAAGAGGGAAATGATACTAAAAAGTACAACTCTAATAAGACATATAAAAAAATCAACCATGGAAGACTTTTGTATCTGTTTTTCATACATAAAACAAAATTGAGGATTAAAACAACTTAAATTTTGCGTTGTCACCGGCTTGTGAACATAATTGTCTTTTAATTAAATAAAAGACAAAATAAAATATTTAAATTTAATATGTATTTCTAAACTAAATGTTTATAGATTAATAATCCAGTGTGGTCAAATTGCAAACAAACAAACAAACATATACAGGCATGTAGACAGAGTAAAGCGAAAGACAAAGACACACATCTTAGGTAGATTTTTATGGTTCTTTTTTCTTATTGCAAAAAAAGGGTTGTTTTTTTCGTTTCGTTTGTTTTTGTTTATTTTATCGTTTCGTTTCTATAATTATCTTCGGCAGTTGCGTCCTTTAAAAGAAAGCATCATTTAGACTACCATTGATGTAAGTAGTTGAAAAAAAATTTTTGTTATGTTATATATATTTATTTCTATATATTTTCAGATATTAAATTAATTCATGTCGTCAATGTGGGAAAATGAAAATTTTTATATTTCGTAATTATTGTAAATTATTTTTTAAAGAATCACAAAAATATGTTTTATGATTTTCAGCAAATATATTATCTAAATTACAATTTTTTACAATTTTTTTTGCGTTTTTTTTCAGTCTACTAAAATTCAGCAAAAAATTTATTAATTTTTAGCAAGGCTTTTTTATTTCTAATCTACTAAGTGTTAGCAAAACTTTTGCTGAATCTACTAATTTTGTTGCTAAAAATCAGCTCGCTGATTTTCAGCAAAAGATTTTGCTGACATTAGCAACTTTTTTGCTAGCACCCTCCTGACTAAAATTTTGCTGACTTTACAAACTTTTTTTTTTTTAATGTAGTCATATATAACTTCATATAATTACATATACTTATATGTGTTGCCATAAGTAACGATATTTATTTACATCTCATATTTATTTTTACGAAAATGTTTTGATACAGCGCTATATATAATCCTATATCATTTATCTCATCATATATACTTGATATAGCTAAAAATGAGATCACATATACTTCCATGTATAAAAATATATAATAATACTATATGACATTAGATAGAATTCTATACAACTATATGTGTTTAAAATTAAAAAGAAAAATTCAGGGCAAACAAAATGTCTGCGGATCAAAGAGTTTTCGTTAAAATGGCATCGATTTTTTAGTGCATATTTTTGAATATTTTGTTATAAATGCATATTTTTGCATATTTAGCTTTAAATGCTTGTTTTTATTGCATATTTTAACTAATTTTGCTTTTTTTACATATATTTTGCATTTTTTTTAATTTTTATTACACTCACAAAAAAAACTTTAGTAAAGTCAGCAAAATATTTTGCTGAGTCAGCAAAATTTTAGCCAGGAGGGTGCTTGCAAAAAATTTGCTAATGTCATCAAAATCTTTTACTGAAAATCAGCTAGATTCAGCAAAAGTTTTGCTAACACTTAGTGGATCAGAAATTAAAAAACCCTTGCTAAAAATTTATAAATTTTTTGCTGAATATTAGTAGACTGAAAAAAACTAGAAAAATTATACTTAAGTTAATTTAATTGCTGAAAGACATAAAACATATTTTTGTGATTCTTTTAAAAATAGTTTACAATATGTTACAAATATAAAATTGTTCATACTCCCACATTGATGACATGAATTAATATAATATCTAAAAAAATAAAAATAAGTATATATAACACAAACAAAAGTTTCTTTCATATACTCACATGGTTGTCTAAATGATGCTATCTTTTAAAGGAACGCAAATGCCGCAGATAATTATAGAAACGAAACGAAAAAATAACAAAATATAACATATACAACCCTTTTTTGCAATAAGAGAATGGAAACATAAAAATCTACCCAAGATATGTGTCTTTGTCTTTCGCTTTAGTTGGTCTACCTGTCTGTTTATTTGCTTGCAATTTTGCCAGATTGGATTATTAATCTCCAATTTAAATTTAAAAATAAATTTAAATATTTAATTTTATATTTTATTTAATTAATAGACAATTACTTTCACAAGCCGGTGACAATGCAAAATATATGTTGTTTCAAAATTCAAAAAAATTTAGCTTTATGTATGAAAAACAGATCCAAAAATCATCAATGGTTGAATTTTTTATATGTCTTGCTAGAGTTGTACTTTTTAGTATCATTTTCCTCAACACTACTACATGTTGACATGACGCGACATCTAATTCATTCTGCGTACATCTTTCAATCTGGTTGTCGTCCACACTATTAATGTGGTAATCAGCACAATTTTTTTAGAAAAATAAATTAGTAAAACATTAGTAAAATATTAGTAAAACATTAGTTCAAAACAGTTACGTGCTGAATAAGTATAACTGAAATTTCAGCTGAAAACATAAGTTTAGCAAAAAATTTTGCAGAAAAATAGTATACCTGATTTACAAGACGTTTTACTAACTTTTCTACTAACTTATTTTTTTGAGTGTAGTTTTTTGTAGATATGCATTTTTAATATTCTTTTTAATTTGACTAACGAACATATATACTAAAGAGGACCCGAGCTGCTCAAGCCCTTTTAAGTGTTCTCTCAAATTTTATTTGCAAACTGGGGATTTTTAAATGACTATTTTTCAATACAAATAATTACAATTTTTTGTTAATTGTGCAGGGAATATATTAAACAATACAAATTAACTTTGAAACTTAATTAAAATTGCCTAAAAACATGCAAATACTTTATAAAAAAAAATTTAAGTGCATATTTTTTTTAGTATTTAGTGCATATTTTCGGATTTTCCATAAATATTATATGCGCCTAAAACACTGTTTTTTTAGTGCATGAAATTCCGGTCCCTTATACGTATATATAAACATTAGGCGGACAACTCTGGACCGTGCAGATTTTGGTAAAAGTGTGCGAAATTTAAAAAAATAATTAAAATTTTGTGATTTTTACCAATTAGATACTCTGAAAAAAATATGAAGGTTTTTGTACATTCTAACTTGGTACCACAAAAAAAAAAACGTAGCAAATTTGAGGTGGTTTTCAAAACCAACTTTTTTATTAATTTTTTGTTAAACAAAAATTTAAAATTTAATTTTTTTTCTTATTTGAATTTATATTAGTTGGACTTTAAAAATAGAAATTTTTACAGATATGCCTTTATTCAATTAGTGTGGGGTACGACTTGAAATAAGCGGATTTCAAGACAATGTGAGTTTTGGTAACAATTTTTTTATATTTAATTCTTAAAAATACGAAAGGGTGTATATTTATCTAATTTAGAGTTTCTTATAACGTTTCTTTGTGTAGTAAATATGAAATTATGAAATTTAAAATTATTGGACATCATTAACCCTTAAATATCTGGTTTCAAACTGGCCAGCACCATTAATTAAGGGCTTCATACTGAAATTTAGTTCGATTAGAAAATTTATAAAATAAAATATTAAAATTCTAATTTTGTGTAAGTAGAGACTACGATTTTACAGTTATTAAATATGAATTAGCTAGGAAATACTTAACCCATGTTTCCCTGAGGTCAAAAAAGTGCCATTTTAAAGTATTTTTTAAATCCGTATCGAATGTTACCTAGAAAGATAACGTTACTACTAAATAATGACCAAATTTAACACAAATACAAGATTAATAATTAATAAATAGCCTTTAAATATTTTTTTTTTCAAAAATTAACTTAATCGCTAATCATCCCACATACTAAGTGAGAAAAGGTATATCTGCAAAAATTTATATTTTTAAGTCCAACTAATATACATTAAAAGAAGAATTTTTTATTGTATTAATTAATAATCATATAATTACAAATTATATCCTATTACCCTAACCGAGCACTAGCTTCTATGGCTTTCGGCGCGTTGTAGCGAAAACAGACCAGTGCCTCTGGTGGGAATCGAACCCACGACCCCCGCACTGATAAGCCAGCTTGCTACCAACTAGCCTACCGGGGCGCACAAAAATATATATATTTTTTTTATATTTTTTGCATTTTTGTTTAAATTTTTTTTTATAAAAATCAGATATTGGGTTTTAAAAAACAACTCAAATTTCTACGTTTTTTTATGGTAGCAAGTTAGAATGTTTTAACAATATACAAAAATCTTTATAATTTTTTTTCAGAGTGTGAGTGAGCAAATGAAAAACAAAAATAGTTTTAAATTGTTAATATTCATAAAATTTTAAATATTTTTTTAAAATTTGCTCATTTTGACCAAAATCTCTGAACTTTGATCGGCACGGTCTAGAGTTGTCAGATTTCGCTCAAATTTTCAATATTAACTTTTAAAAACAACTTTCAGGATGGGGAGCTCCGAAAATCGGCCAAATGCTTTTTTAACAATCAACCTACCATATATTTCAGGTAACCACAAATTTATAAACTCTTGCAATTTGTTTAAAGATATATTTGTTTATAGATTATATGAGAAAAAGTCTTCATAATATATCCTTTCCGAAAAGGTATTACACTGGATAGAAAATAAATTAAATATACAAACAAATTTATTTGAAATATTGGGTAGCTAGATTCCTAGAAATTGTTTAAGTTGAAAAAAATATTTATATATTCTTATAGTATAACTTCTCAAATTTATGGAAATATACACTTTAGACCATAAATCAACAATTTTCAAAAACCATTTATGATCAGGAACTAAAAAATATTTCCCACAGTTCCGCGGATTTATTAATAAATTGGCTTCAAAAATGCCAAAAGATATAAAAATTTTAAATGATGTTTTGAATTTTTTTGAAAAATTTATATATTTTATTTCGATTTCCGATTCATTTGGAAATAATCTAATTAATTCCCGTACCTTTTATTGTACATAACCGTTTCAGAAGTATCTTGGCAATGTCTTTCTTACAAGTTGCATGTTAAAAATAAAAAAAAAAATCTTAAAATTATGTTGCTTGTATGTTGCATGCTGTTGTACACCCAACAATCGAACATACTACCATACATATATTCCAACAACAATCGTATGCTGTTAGGTGATCGTGTTGGACCTTGTGTTAACTTTTATGTTAAAACCATGTTACCAGTACTACACGTAAAGAGCCGCTAACTATTTGACTATTTTTCAGGTTAGAGTTTAGAACAAGGAGTGTACGCCGTCGTCAGTATGTAGACAATTGTTGGTTCGTTTCAAATATTTATGTGTGTGTGTGTGTGTGTAAATTGTCCAAGCCAAAGTCTTTAGGTAATACATCCTCCATCTATCTACTTGCGCTTAAACTTAAGGTTGATTGTTTGGAGTGGTACTTATAGTGTCATCTTCTGGAAAAAAATTATACGTATTATTAGACTGACACAAGTCGTGCACGATTTTTTTTTCATCTTGGCTTTAGTTCTCCTGTAGACAATTGTTATTAAAATATTTTTAATGCATTTGCATTTTTGTCTACGAAATAATACACCATTTTAATTTTCTCTTTAAAAGTTTTAACTAAAAAATATATTTTAAATTAAATAGTTAATCGTTAAATTATAACCTTTGCTTCCATGCGTACTTTTAATATTAATTTACGTGCGCCCCGGTAGGCTAGTTGGTAGCGTGTAGGCTTATCAGTGCGGGGGTCGTGGGTTCGATTTCCACCAGAGGCACTGGTCTGTTTTCGCTACAACGCGCCGAAGGCCATAGTAGCTAGTGCTCGGTTAGGGTAATAGTATATAATTTGTAATTATAAAAAAAAAAAAATATATCAATTTACAATAGTACACATACGCTTTCAGTAATTTTGTTTATGCCACACTCCCGGGTAAACATTTTGTTATGGAATCTAATATATTTACACAGTACAACGTTTTTCAACACATGATTTTGGGACTCAGTTGTACGTGAAAGTAGCTGCATCATTCGTTTTGTCAAGTTGGCTACAGTAATAATTTAATGGTCATACGAATTTTTTTGGCTCAAGGCGGATTTTTGGCACTTTTTCTATATTTTAACACGGTTACAGTTACACAGTTACACATTAAAAAGTTGTCGGAAAAATAATGAGACCGCTTTGATCTGCGACATTTGATTATTAATAGTTCACAAACTTAAAATTTTGACTAATGTCAAGAAAAAATCCTAATGAAGGAATCAGGGGGAACACAACTTAAAATTTAACTGAAATTTAAATCAATGGACCAGTTAACTCTCACAAAAGCAATGGAAATATATTAATTTTATTATAATTACACAATAAGCGAAATACATCAAAATTATTTTAAGATAATGTTAATACCTTTCTCTTCAATATTCAATTTTTATTTTAATTTAAAAAAGAAATTGCTTTAAAGTTGCACCTTATTTTTAACCTCTCTCTCTCTCTCAATCAAAGCTATTCTTAAAAAGTACGGTTGGAATGAAAAAAACAGCTGTACTTTTTAAAAGATTGTTCTTATAGGAGATAGTGATGATACATTTGGTGACAAAATATTGACTTTGATATAAATTGACTGTGGGACCAACCACAGAGCATTGGTCGTCAACTGTCAAAATAGTGAACACATACTTTGCTCAAGTAATAGCGAAAGCCATGTCGATTTTTTTATATACTACCTTGTTTACTTCATATGAAACATGTTTATTAATGACACGAATTTGTAAAAATTTGTCATTAATAAAAACAAAATTTTGACTGTACACTTAGCGAACTTCAGCTTTAAAAAATTGTAGTTGTTTGGGTTGTAATACAGTTTCTTTATTTTTAATGTAAATGTCAATCATTTGTAGAACAATTTTAATTTGTTACTAACCTTGTAGTTCATTTAAAAAAACAAACCACATCAAATGACTGTTTTATGATTTTACATTTATTTTTTGAAGTAATTTTTTGTTATTAAAAAAAATAAATAAATGTTTTTTTTTACTAACATATGTGGTTAATTTTTACTACAATTGTTAGTAATTTTTTAAACAGTAAAAACAAATGACAAATGAATGAATGAATTTTATGAAATGTTAGTTGTCCTTTCTTCAAGTGAAATTTCATTTGTTTTTGACTGCATTTGCAGTCGTCTTTACCTACATAATATCCTTATTGTAGTCATAAAGTATCCTTTTTATGCGATATTGTGATGGTATATAAAAATTTGGAAAACAGAAATGGAATGTAGAAAAAATCTCCCCTTGCCGTTTTGGCCAAACTGCTGAAGCTAAGAAATTTGAAATTTAGTATGTGGGTTCCTACTCCGGTGTAGACATATGCATAAAAAGGATTTTTTTTTGAAATTTTTACTGGTAGGGGCAAAAAGTGCAAAAGCTGCATATTGACGGCCAGGCAAAATCACTTAAGCGAGAAACAAGTAAAATATAAAAAATGTTTTTCTCTAATACCTTTTAAAACTTTTAAGTTAAATAAGTTTTTATCTATTAAATACATTGAAATGATCTTAACAATTTTTATAGCCAAAGTGTCGTTAATTAAAAACAATAAAGAAAAGTTTAAAAAATATTATTTTAACATGATTTTTTTAAGATAAAAAAATAGCATCATGAAAAATTACTTTTTTCACAAAATCTGATATCTAGCTTAGAATTATGCGTACGATAACTATTTTTTTTTTTGAGGAGTTGCTCGAAACATATTGACCTATTACTTAAAGTTAAAAAAAATTTAAAATTCACAGGCTAAATGGTGGAAACACTTGCAAAATCAAATTTTCGTTTTAAAATTTACCATTTTCGACCAATTGTGTGTGTAGAGTGCATGTCCATAAATAAATAAAATATATTCACAGTTTTTCATAAAGTCTCTTATTTTAGAAACGGTTAAAAAATAATAATAATTATTAACGAAGTTCTGAGAAAAACGTAAATGCATTAAGGTACATTTTCGGAGAAAATGGCCGATTTTTAAATATTGACTTTTATAAGAGATATTTTTTTTTCTTGTATAGGAGATTATCTCAGTCAAATTTTTTTTTTAATTGGTTCACATTTGCCAAAGTATAGTCTATAGACGAGGTGGTCAAATTTGGTGTCATAGTAATCACCCTGTGTAAGCACAGGGTATCTGAAATGACAGCATTCTAAAAGCCTAGCTCCTCTACCTTAACTCATCAAATTTCTATGTGGATTGGGCCAGTTGTATAGAAATTCTATACTTATTATCATTTTTTTTTTTTGAAAACACACCACTATGCAGCGTAGACTCCAATCGTGTAAGCATCTGCTAAAACTGGGTCATAGAAAATGTTTACAGGAGGTACAAAAAAGCAACTCTTCCCCTTACAGACGATTTGTGCTAAAATTTAAAATATGTTTTTTTTAAAGTGTATGTTGATTTGTGTAACATAAGTGGCACAAATGGGGCTTAAAATAAATAAACTCTACCTTTAACCATCAAAGCATCCTTTAAGGCAAAAATTTTAAACTTCGGATTACAAAATCATCCAAAAAAGATAAACAAACATAATAAAAGAAAAAATTCCTTAAAAAAAATTAAGTTTCCATCTAATATATTCCGATACATAAAACTACCGGTAACGAAGTATCGTACTTTTAAGCTCGTTGATTTTAAAAAATATATAAAAAAAAACAAAATATTAAATTAATTAAAGTCTCTGTTATGCTTATTATTATTATCGATAATAGGTAAACGTACATCCCACATTATTTGTTCTAGGGCTACTGTACGTATAAGTATTAATAATAATAATAATACGTATACGTATTATATAGTGCAAGAGGTGTGTGCGTTAGAGCTGCACATTTTGTTTTTCAACTTTCAATTGTTATCAATTATTGTTACGCTTCTTGAAGCATAAGGTCTAAAAGTTATATTGTGCAAATATTAGAAAAATCGGAAAGCTTTAACTTCTGGCGCTCTGCGACCAAAGTTTTAGATTTTTTAAAAGTTTTCTTAATTTGCTTTAATAAATATAAGTCTTGCGACTCACAATTTTTTTTTTATTAACTTTCGCATGCTGAAAGTTAAATTTTTTTTTAATCGTGCCAACGGTTTTTGTGATATTGCGATTAGTTTTAAAAAAATTGGATTTTTTTCATTAACTTCTGATTTTCATTAATTATTGTTTGGATTGTTGTGCCAATGCACAGTGGTAAAATATGGTTATAACTTCTTAGTTTATTAATTTAAATAGCTGAAACTTTGTACATAAATAAGGGATATACTATCCTATCCTATCCAAGTTATAATGGACATCCAAAATGTATAGAAAATGCACTTAAATGTTTTACAATTGGTCTGATATTTGGGAAAACTATTTATAAATATTAGCTAATACCTGACATCGATGCATTCAGAATGTTTTACAATTGGTCTGATATTTTATGCTCAAATTTTAAGATTTGGACCTAGATCGGTGAAATTCACTCCCCGATTTAAAAAAAACTAAAATGTGTGTTGGGTTGCCAGAATTATTCTAGAGTTGGCAATCAGAAGTATGTTGCATTTTTGAGCAAATCGCATAATTTTCACCTTAGAAAATATTAATAAGATGCTGATCTTAACATTTTCCCTACCGAAATTAAACTGCTGTACAATTTGTAGTTTTTTTTATAGATTTATCCGACCAATAATTTCTAAACAAAAGTGTTGCTAAAATATTTTTTGCAACTCCCTCTAAGGAACTTACTAGTAAAAATTAAATATAAACATTAAATTAAAAAAAACTAGAAAAAGCGTAATTGGAAATGGTGTTTTTCAAAAAAAAAAATTCTTAGCCAACTTCCAATCATATAAAAATCATATTGAGTGGCAGTTATATTGTAGTTGTTATTGTTACAAGTGAGTATATGTCATTAATGAAAAATATGATTATCTGTGGAAAATACAATATTGTAATATATTTTATGTTCAAATACAACTACAAGTACCTACACTGACAGAATTATTTGTATGATATTAATGAATTTTGGCACAAAATCACTAAAATTGCACTGGAATTCGTAAATTGAAACTTTTCATCGAGTTAATGCAAGTTTTCATAGAAATGTATTTAAAATAATTAAAAATTTTATACATCCAATGAAGAAGTTTAATTAAAAAACTGGTTTAATACAAATTACTAAGCTTCTCAATAACACTACTCAACAGAAAAACAATATTGGTTTTTAAACCAAATCTGTCATCTCATTTGCAGTTTTTAAATTATTTCGGTTTTTATATTTACTTCACTTATCCCATTTTCGTATATTTTACTTAATTCTTTGAAATTTATATAAATATGAATTTACACAAAATGATCATTAATTTGAGAATAATCATGTCAGTGTTTGTGTCTGGATATCTTAATGGTATTGCAAGGAAGTTGAAAATTGTATATTTTTAGTATTACACTTAGAATACTATGTAGGTAAAGAAAACTGCAAATGTAGTTAAAACAAATGAAATTTCACTTATAGAAAGGACGACTTGCATTTTCGTAAATTCAACTTACATTGTCATTTGTGAACCACAAAAGTAGTAAAAATTAACCACATGTTAGTAAAAAATAACAAACATTGTTTTTTTGTTTTTTTAAATAACAAAAAGCAACTGTAAAAAATGAATGTAAGATCATTAAACATCATTAATGAACTACAAGGCTAGTAATACATTTAATTTGTTCTACAAATGACTGACATTTACATTAAAAATAAAGAAACTGTATTACAACCCAAACAACTACATATTTTTAAAGCAGAAGTTCTCTGAGTGTATCCTTATAAATTTTATATATTAAAAAAAATTAAAAAATTTTATTACTGTGCATAAACTAGACATTTCAATATATAAGTTTTAATATTAAAATTGCAAATCCATTGAAAATGTTTTGAAATATTTCACTTTGTTACTTTAAATTTTAACTAATTTCCTACATGCTTCAAATACCAAAGTAAAGAAGTCCTTTTTATATAAAAATATATTATTAAAATTACTATTGAATAATTTGGAAACTTTTTGCAGAACCTGTCTTTGTAATACATATTTTCTAATAGATTTAGGTACTGTTAGTCTAAATCTGCAAAACTTTTTTTTTCTCATTTGTAGTTTTTGAAATATCGCTGTTTCTTACGTTACGTTACATACGTAACATACGATACTTCATTATTTTTTTATATAAAAATATTCTTATTTTATATATAGTTTAGGATATTTTTAATGAATTTGCAACTTTAATACAAAAACGGGTTAAGTGGAACGTTTAGTTTATGCCTAGTGATAAAATTTAAAATATAATTTAAAAAGATAAAACTAAGCAAACAAACACCGACATGATTATAATCCAATGAAAGGAAACAAATTGTGTGTAAATTTATATTTTTAAAAAAGTTCATGATTTTTCGGTTAAATTTAAACAAAATATGCGGAAAATGGGGTTAATATTGCAAATATTGAAACCGCTATATTTCAAGAACTGCAAATGAGAAAATAATGTATGTATGTATTTATGTACGATATATTAAAAAAATATGTATTTCAAAAACATGTTCTGCAAAAAGTTTAAAATTGTTGAGTAGTGTAAATTTTCGTTTATCTTGTAAATAAAAGTTTAATTGAAAAATAATTTTTTTTTTTTTTTAGTTAGTCTCTTTACAGGAAGAAGAAGAAGAAAACATTTTTATTGAAAAATTTTACGGACACAAGGGATACACCAGACTGCCGCAGTTTCGTCCCCCTCCTGGGACTCGTCAGTGGTTAATTTATGTGTCAATTGAACAAAGTATTTTATATTGTTAATTTGCTTTTTTTGTTTAACAAAATTCTATCTGTGTACTCATACTTCAGAATAAACTCATACTACCCAGGAAAACTTTGGTATGGGTGCTATAAAGTAATGCTTTACCTTGTAATATATACTCCTTACCTGTATCACTATTTAAGAACAATACGTAATGAGTTGCCGATAATGGGTTACTTAATGCATTACTTTGTAATATATACCTTACATTCAGCATTATTTCGATAAGTAGATTAATGAGTTACCAATAGTTGGTAATATAATGCATTACATTGTAATGTAAACCCCTTAGCTTCAACATTATTTTGAAACATAAAGTAATGAGTTACCAGTAATTGGACACTCATGTATTACCTTGTACATCATTACCTTTTACATTATTTCAAAAAATAAAATAATGACTTACCGATCATCAATTACATATTGCATGAACTACAAACGTAAAGTTATATTTAAAATATTTTTTTTGAAAATCTATATTTAAACACACTACTTTGTGAATTTTCCTAAGAATAAGGATAATATATATATTTTTAACATCACAAACAAAAACTCGAAGTACAACAATTCATTTATATTATAAGCAACCCATTATTATATTTGACGATAGTTCAGTTGGTAGAGTTCTCGTCTAACAACCAGAGAGCCCAGGTTCGAAGCTCAGCGCTACCACGTTATTTATTTAATTAAAACAAAATATTTGTAATATTTTTTTTATAAAAATCTATTTATACACGCATCACTTTTAAAAACCCGATAACCATATAAGTAACCAGTTACTTTAACTCCTACTAGGTAATTAGTTCACCCATTACTTTTAGGCTCATCGCCGCTAGAATTCATCAGCGAAGTAAGTTGTATTGTACTTTACCCATTATTTGGTAATGTGTGGTGTTGCTGGGTAGTGTTTTTTAAATTTGTTTTTCGTTTTTTGGTGCTGTTGTTGTATTTATGCATTTTAAATTATGTTTTGCGGCATACAGTTTAAATCATAAATATAATTATGTGGAAACATTAGTATTTGTAGTTAATATTTTTTTTTCTCTACATTTGTGTTATTTCTTCGGTCGTGTAAATACTATGAATTACTTGCCACTAACTACATGGTAACTACAACCATTGTAATTTGTGGCATATTCAATGGTAAGGTGTGATTTTAAGTCCTAATTTTAAGATACTATAAGAAAATTTATAATTGACTGCTTATTGAAAATAGTGTCTGAGTTGATTATATAACAATGCTTATATATCATTTGAAAACGATTATGGAAATTAAAAGTTGATTTAGATGTACGACATAAAATCCCAGGAAAACTTTGGTAATCGGTGCGATAAAGTAATGCATTACCTTGTAAGGTATATTCCTTACCTGTATCATTATTGCCCAACAAAAAATAATGAGTTAAAAATAATGGGTTACATAATGTATTACTATGTAATTAATACTCCTTACCTTTATCATTCATTCAGTACATAAAGTAATGAGTTACCAATAATCGATCACTGATGGGTTACCTTGTAATGATACATTATTACATTTTACATTATTTAAAAACATAAAGTAATGACTTACCAATCATCAATTACATAATGCATGAAGTATAAACGTATAGTAATATTTGAAATATTTTTTGGAAAATCTATAATTAGACACATTACTTTGCCATTTTTTGTGAGCATGGGAGTAAGGTATATATTTTTAACATCACAAACTAAAACTCGAAGCACAACAATTCATTTACATTTTAAGCAACCCATTATTATATGTGACGAGAGCTCAGTTGGTAGAGTGCTCGCCTAACAACCAGAGACCCTAGATTCGTATATCAGCGAGACCACGTTATTTATTAGTTTAAAAAAATATTTGTAAGAATTTGTTGATGTCTTTTCGATTTTAGTATTTAGCTCATTAAAAACTTTTATTTGACGTACGTTTGGCGTACTTGATGCAGCGCTTTAGTTGTCACAAAGCGTAATGTGTTTGGAATAAACTGCCGCTGTAGCCGGTATGAATTAAACAAATTTAATTTTGATTTTTAGCACTTTATCAATTTAGTCCGTCGAAAGGATTCACTCTAGATAAATAGCTATGATCCCAATCCATACTTTTTTATAAAAAATGGGAAACAAAATAATTTATTTCGCTAAATTTTTTTAACAGTTCACATAATTTTTCCGTTTAACATTTTTTAAATGCCTTTTTGGCTAGGAGGTGCTTTTTACAAAGTAACTCAGTTCACGCAAATATAATTGTCAATGTCAGAGACAAAAAGCATACATTTTAAAAAAGTGTACGCCAATTTCTTATATGTTTGTGACGGTCTTATTCCATTATTGGCGCAAAAACCAAATGGAAAAAACTGCGAATGTTTAAAAATCGGAAAATTTTGGTTTCACTTGTAAACCACCATACAACTTTTAACCAAGCAGTGATATAGAAATTACTTTTTCAGTGAATGTATATCCCAAGTCATGTGAGTGCATTTTGCATTGGTTTGGATCTGATAGTTAAAAATTTTGAACAAAAAAATAAAATTAATTACCCGGTTAACTGGTTTTGCCGCATATACTGCGGCAGGTAAAAAAACTTAATTACTAACTTTACACAGGATTTGTATTTAGGTACAAAATATTGGTACTATGATATAGTAGAATATAGGTAATAAATATTGATGCTTTGATTTAGTAGCATAAAATCTTGCCTTTCACGTGAGCCATTAATGGGGGACATGACATTGGTCGTTTTGAAATCGACTTTTTTTTTATAATTTTGTATGTTAGTAAATATTCTTAAGATTCTCAGAAAAATTCCTACGGGTTTAAAAGTTAGAGCAGGATTAGTGAGAGCGCATTTTTAATTTTAACCTTTTTTTTTGTTCACAAACTTTGAACGCGTATATCTCGAAACCATGTTTTTCGTACTGGTTGCGGCACTAGCGGGTTCATTTTTGAGGTTTTTTTTTGTATGTTTTAAAACTTGATTCGCTATCGTATGACACGAGCTTTTTTTCGATTTTTTATGAATTTATTAAAGTCACTATTTTTTTCGAAAAAACACACTTTTAAAGTTGGAACATCACCAAAAATTGAAAAAAAAATTTAAAAAAAAGCTCGTGTCATATGATAACCAATTTTGTTAAGATTTAAAAAAGTAATTTTTTTTAAAGATCAGACAATTTTTGTGACTCCCAGCGCTGCAACCACAAGGCCCCGTTTCTTTTATCTGCAGCCAGTTTGGAGCTCTATAAAACCATGTTGGAGTGAAAAATATATTTTTTTGAATTTTTTTCTTGTAATTTGTTCAATTCCCTACAATAATAAAAAATTTGGAAAAATGTTTGTTTTTGACTGGGTTATGAATTTTTAAAAAAAGGTCTGTTTTCTCTGCCGCGAATGTAATGTCCCCCCTTAAGCCGAGCACAGGCGGACAATACATTTGATTGACATTTAATTGTTTTTTGCACAAGCACTTTTAATTCTATTGGAATATAAAAAATTAAATTAAAACTGATCAATATTTCCCATTTGTAAAAGAAATTTCAAAATTTTACACATTTTAAAAGTAATCAACGTTTATTTATTTTGCTATAATTTATTTAATTTTTTATATATTTTATTTAATTTAATTTATTTTATTCTCAAACAAGAAGAAAACAGATTAAAAAAATACCTTTTCAATATTGCCTGCAAATTTTTCAATAATATGGATTTGAAAAACAAAATTGAATTTCAATACAGGGTATACATATTAAATCTTTTTATTAACAACCTAAAATTGATCAATAATACTTAACCATTAAACCACTAAGACCGTATACAGAAGGTCATCACTCCATTCCAAATACAGGTAAATTTAAAATTTTTCTGTGTTTTTCTGTTAACGTCTGTATTCCACTTTACATTTGGATTTTGGACTGTTTGTTCAAAAGTTGTGATAAATTTGTTTTGCATATTTTGAATCAAATCATAAATTGGCCAGAAAATTTCGCGTTTTCAAGAAAACAATTCGCAAAAAATTACTCCAAATGATCGAGAAACACTACCAAAGGAAAACAGTACCCAAATTTATTAAAAAATAATTGGCAGAAATTCCAATAAAATGCTGGCTGACAACTGAGAAAATACTTCATGAAATAAAATGTTCAAATAATTTTCGATGATGAAAATAATTTTCTTTTGCTCTTATGAGTCATCCCAATATCAGTGTACCAAATTTCAATAAAATCTGTTCAGCCATATAGAAGATAGTGAAGATGTAGGCGAAAAAGTGCCACGCCCACAATATCTAAATTTGATATAACTTAAAGTGCTTATCTGTGACATCTCTTTCTGGGTACCAAATATCAATTGCATCGGTAAAGCCATATCGAAAATAGTGAAAAAGTGGGCGTAAAAGTGCCACGCCCATCATATAAAAATTTCATATAGCCTATAGTTCCTTCCAGACCGCCCACTATCTATGTGTCAAATTTGAATAAAATCGTATCGAATATAGCGAAAAAGTGGGCGTAAATGTGCCACGCCCACAATATCTAAATTTTATATAACTTCAAGTGCTTATCTGTGATATCTCTTTCTTGGTACCAAATATCAATTGCATCGGTAAAGCCAAATCGAAAATAGTGAAAAAGTGAGCGTAAAAGTGCCACGCCAATCATATAAAAATTTAATATAGCCTATAGTCCCTTCCAGACCGTCCACTGTCTATGTGTCAAATTTGAATAAAATCTGTAAGCCATATAAAAGATAACAAAAAGTGGGCGTAAAACTGCCACGCCCACCATGTCTTAATCTATTATACCAAATAGTGGTTATGAGTCATCCCAATATCTGTGTACCAAATTGGAATAAAATCTGTTCAGCCATATAGAAGATAGTGAAGATGTGGGCGTAAAAGTGCCACGCCTACAGTATCTAAATTTTATATAACTTAAAGTGGTTATCTGTGACATCTCTTTCTGGGTACCAAATATCAATTGCATCGGTAAAGTCATATCGAAAGTAGTGAAAAAGTGGGCGTAAAAGTGGCACGCCCATTATATAAAAATTTCATATAGGCTATAGTTCCTTCCAGACCGCACACTATCTATGTGTCAAATTTGAATAAAATCGTAACGAATATAGCGAAAAAGTGGGCGTAAATGTGCCACGCCCACAATTTCTAAATTTGATATAACTTAAAGTGGTTATCTGTGACATCTCTTTCTGGGGACCAAATATCAATTGCATCGGTAAAGTCATATCGAAAGTAGTGAAAAAGTGGGCGTAAAAGTGGCACGCCCATTATATAAAAATTTCATATAGGCTATAGTTCCTTCCAGACCGCACACTATCTATGTGTCAAATTTGAATAAAATCGTAACGAATATAGCGAAAAAGTGGGCGTAAATGTGCCACGCCCACAATATCTAAATTTGATATAACTTAAAGTGCTTATCTGTGATATCTCTTTCTGGATACTAAATATCAATTCCATTGGTGAAGCCATATCGAAAATAGTGAAAAAGTCGGCGTAAAAGTGCCACGCCCATCATATAAAAATTTCATAAAGCCTATAGTTCCTTCCAGACCGCCCACTATCTATGTGTCAAATTTGAATAAAATCGTATCGAATATAGCGAAAAAGTGGGCGTAAATGTGCCACGCCCACAATATCTAAATTTTGTATAACTTAAAGTGCTTATCTGTGATATCTCTTTCTGGGTACCAAATATCAATTGCATCGGTAAAGCCATATCGAAAATAGTGAAAAAGTGGGCGTAAAAGTGCCACGCCCATCATATAAAAATTTTATATAGCCTATAGTTCCTTCCAGACCGCCCACTATCTATCTGTCAAATTTGAATAAAATCGGTTCAGGCGTTTGGACGTGATGCTCACACAAACAAACAAACAAATAAACAAACAAACAAACAAACCAACAGTCATTTTTATAATATTAATTAATAAGGATTTAAATGGTCTGAATTAATATTTACAGATTTTATATTGGCACGTCTATAGTTATGGTAAAAGACCGGGATGCCATTATCGTTTTGAATAATTTTTTTGTTATCAAGGTAAACAAAAGCCTCAGGTGGTACAAATCCCTTTTTTAAGGAATCAATTATATACTCATAATTTGTGTAATATGGGGCCATTATATTATTATTTTCTATACATTGGCTACACCTTAATATATTATTTCTGATAAAGTTTATTATAAAATTATCTATTCTTATTATATTAGCATTATTATACAATTTTTTATTAGATATGTATTTTAGATATTCGCTTTGTGGAGACCTGTATAATGATGTACATGCTCTTAAACATTTTATTTCAAAGACTCTAATCTTTTCCATGTTTGAAGGAGATATATTGAACCAAATTGGGCAACCATATGTTAGTATTGATATATTATAATTTTAATCTTAGGTTTAATGTATTTTGAATGAAATAATGGTCTATATATAAAGAATGCTTTTCTTGCCTTTATAAGTAGTTCCTTCACATGGTGGTTAAAATACAAAAATTTGTCCAAGTATATACCTAAATATTTTACTACTTCCTTATTTGGAATGCTACAATTTGATAAATTTGATTTTATTCCAAACTGTTTCCAGTTTTTCCTTATGTTTGAGTTACATTTATCAACTGGTGGTCTAAAAAGAATGGTTTCGCATTTTTGTGCGTTGATTTTCATGTTCCAGTTAATTGTATGCTGTTCAACTAAGTTGTAGATGTTTTGAAGATTCATATTTATTGCTTCTATTTTGTCATCAGAATGATATATAATAATATCATCAGCAAAAGATATGATATTATCCACTTTGTTTATCAGATCTAAAATGTATAAATTGAAAAGTATAGGAGAATTTACGGTTCCTTGTTGTAATCCATTAACAATCTTAAAAGATTTTGAGCTTTTCGAGTTTGTATAATAAACCATGAAGTCTTTATTGCTTATCATATTGTATATTAAAATAATTTGACGTATTGGGAATTTATATTGAAGCAATTTAAATATTAGGCCTGGAATCCACACACTGTCAAAGGCCTTTTCCATATCGATGAGGCACGCGCCTGTAAAACTTTTTTTATGCCAGTTCCAATTAATATCGGAAGTAAGCTTATGTATAGCGTTCACGGTCGAATGTTTGAATTTAAACCCGAACTGTTTTTCACTACTTATGTTTTTGTCATTACAGAATTTGTTAATATTACTATTGATGCACACTTCGAAAATTTTGCTGATATTAGGTAAGAAGATTTTTAGGATTATTCGGTTCTTTGTCTTTTTTTGGTAGTACCACAACCTTAGCTGTTTTCCAATTATTTGGAAAATATGAATTATTGAGCATATTATTGAATAATTTACAATAATCGTCTATCATTATTTGAGGAATTTGTTTAAGTAATATATTTGGTATATTATCAACTCCTGATGATAGCTTATTTCTTAAACTAGAAAAAATGTATGATAAATTATTTTTAGTTATGAAAAAATTACATGCTTGTGTTTCATCTAAATTGTCTGATAATTTTGTATCACTAAAATTAGTTAAAGTGGTTTTATTACTCTCGAATAGCAATTTGGTTTCTAAAAAGCTATTGAAAGTCTCCCTAACTGGGTATGCACAATGTTCTCTTGATCAATCTGCTTATGAGCATGAACTGACTCCAAAAACGCACCTATTGTATCTAACATGTGGACTTGATCATCTACTATATAATTATTAAAGACATCCTTTTCTAAGCTAAGCGGGTTAATTCCAGCATTGATTAAAATATATTCAGAGTGCTCTGGAATTTTTATTTCCTGAAGATTTAATGGTGTGAATTTTTTAAAATTCTTTTTTATCTGACCAAACATGTTTTTGGAATCCTTAGGATCAATATCTGTTAGTTTTTCACGAATGCGACTGTTAATAATTATGGTAAAGTTTTCAGTTATAAGTTTTTTTATCATTTTCAATTTAGCTTTTGCTATATTCAGACTTGCTTCAGAAAGGGTGTATTCTAGCCTATTGTGTCTTTTAATGAACTGTTTCATCATACTTTGGAACTGTTTCATCTATTGAATTTGTGATTATATTACTTAGTCTGTCCAAATGATGATCTATTTCAGGGTTCGTTAGATTTCGATTGTTAGGAATATGTTCGTCTTGAATAATTTTTCGTGTAAGATTGTTTTGAAATTTTTTCCAGTTAGTCATTTTATAATTGTATTTAGATACGGCGTTATCTTTTAAGAATGTGAAATTTTGTTCTTCATTGTTGACAGAAGTGATTATTTGTACAGCATTATGGTCACTGTCGTAGTATAAGGTTTTAAGACAATTTAAGGTGTTGTTTTCGGTAACAATGTGTAATCTACAGTCCGCTATACACACATCTAAAAACGATCCCGTACGAGGGTATGATGGATAACTTGAAGCATAAAACTTACATCTGTATCGTATTTCATTGTCTGCTAACCATTCTTTTAATAGACTTCCTTTTTGATTGTTAGCTGGGTTACCCCACTCTATATGTTTACAGTTAAGGTCTCCAGCTAAAATGTAATAATTGTTGTGATTTTCTAAGTCCATAGATTCAAAAAGCTTGTTAATTTCGCTTTTTAAGTGAGCATTATCATTGCCAGATGGATAATATGCTGAAATAATGAACAATATATTATTTGTAGCTAAAGGAATTTTAATTATACATGTTTCCAAAGTATTAAGTGATTTTATTACACTGTTTGTGTAAGAACTGTATTTAAAGTTATTTTTGATTAAGATTGCTGTGCCGCCGCACAGTGGTTGAAAAGTTGAAATTAATACTGAATTTCATGTTTTCCGCTCATGATGAAATTTATTAATTTCATTAAAAACATATTGAATATCATGTATCTGAAATGCTAGGGCGATATTTTCATTACTTTTTTGTAGGCGTTTCCTCAAAGTGTGCCAAGTCTAACACACAACATTTGAAAGAAAATCCTAAAAAATAGTAAGAAACTAAAAACTCTTGGAATGACTTTAAATATGTATTGTTGTTGTGTATTTTCCCATAATTTAGGTATTTAAGATGAAAATTAAAAAAAAAAAAAATTAAAGAAAAAAAATTTTTTTGACAAAAATTTGCTTCATCTTAGGAGTCTAAAAATTATTATTTTCTTCAACTTTGATGGACTAGAACTTTTGTGCGCGGTCGAGCGCGGTGCTCTACCTTATACCAAATGAAAGCTTGAAGTCTAATTTAAACAATAAAGTTAAATTCAGATGCTAGTTTTTGCTAGCCTTTGTCTAGTAAACGTTTAAATAAAAAACAAGCCAGAAAGTGAGGAAGCTCTTATGTTCGGTGTATCTCCATTACATGCTCGCATAAAATTTATGGAGTGTATACTGCACATCGCTTATAATAAAGATTTTGCTGCTTGGAGAACTAACTCTGCAACCAAGGAAATAAGGGAGCAAACAAAAAAAAATCATTCAAGGCAAATTAAAGTTGAGCCTGGGAATAAATGTTGACATGGTTAAACAAGGAATGGGTACAACCAATGATGGAAATACATCAAGGAGGTTTTTTGAAAATCCCAGAATTACTGCTGAAGCTGTGGGTGTAGATGAAAATCTTATTCATCGTTTCAAAGTAATTTTAATAACTATTAACAGCAACGCTGATATATGTCCGAATAAGTTTCAGCAATATTGTTCGAACACTGCCCAATTATATGTTAGGTTGTATAGCTGGTACTACATGCCAATGACCGTACATAAAGTCTTGATACATGGAGGAAATATAATAGCAGCTGCAATTTTACCTATCGGAATGTTATCAGAAGAAGCCCAGGAAGCGAGGAATCGCGATTATCGTGAATATCGAAGGTATCATGCCAGAAAATGTAGTAGGATATCAACAAATGAAGATGTGATGCACTTACTTTTAGCTTCTTCGGATCCTTTTATAAATAAGTTTCGAAAAGTTCAAAAAAAGCAGGAATTAGATCTACCTGAAGATGTTAAGGAATTGTTGTTATAATAAAATATTAATTTTATATATACATGTTTCATTTTAATGTTTTTTTATTATTACTAGGATTAAAAACGTGTTTGATTTAAAACCAGGTTACATGTTAATTTTCTAATTATTTAGAAAATTGATGGGGAAAGTTGGGGTATTAGAGGAGGGGTGTGTATGGAAGATTTGGATATGATATTATTTTTAATAATCCTATGAAGTTTAGGGATTGTAGCATTGATAACAAGGGATATACATCATATTAAAAAATTTTGTTATATGGAAAGTAGGCGTGGTTGTGGGCGAATTTCGTAAATTTTTTAGCCATTGATTTTAATTGCTACAAAACATATATATATCGAATTCGGTTGAAATAGCATAAATTCAAATGAAAATATTGCCATTTATATATTTCACTTGTATGGGGAGTGGGAGTAAAAGTGGGCGGACATATTTTATTCTTCATATATTTCCTAATGATGATAAAAAAAGCATCTGTAAAAAATTTGGATGTTCTACGATGACTCCTTCTATTTTTTTCCATTTCTACTATGACGATAAACCACTGTGCGCCGGCTTGGGTTGCACCTTTTCTATCCTTTCGTATTAAATTAAAGTTTTCGAAATGGATTTTATGTTTAGGGTTAAGTTTAGTCTCGCCTAGGAGCACGATATCAGGATTATGTTCACTAATAAATTTGTGAAGGTCGTACCTTCTACTTATTAGTATTAGTGAATTAACGTTTGTTTGAATTATTTTGAGTTTTTTTGAAATTGTTTGGTTGTTTGATGCCATTATACCTCAAGCATGGAAAATATTGTATCTATTCTAGATACTTGTAATGTTAATTGTTTTTGAAAGTTTATCAATTGGTTATTTACATTTATCATAAAATTTTTAATTTCTTGCAAAAACGAGTTAGTAGTTACATTATCTGGTTTATTTGTATCTACATTTGACATATTATTGCCTCTAACTACATTTGCAAAGGAACATTCTGGATTAGTAAATAAATTCGTGTTATAAGTTTTGTTTTCTGATAAGTTTTTTCTCTTAATATTAATTTTTTGTTTGAGTTGTTTGTACTTTTCACAACCCTTATAAGAAGCAGGATGTCCATACTTGTTGCATAGCACACAGAACAACTTGTTTTTCTCTTCAGCTGGGACTTGTTCAATAGGACACTTTCTTCTTTCGTGGCTCGTGCTACACTTAACACATCTTTTGGGAAGATAGCAATTGGCAGCACTATGAAAAAAATCCTGGCAATTGCGGCATTGGGGTATTTCGGGACGTCTTACTTGTTCCCATTTGATACAACGGTATAAAAGGGTTTTAATATTTTTCAGCGCATTGATGCTGCTTTCCGGAGAAACTTGCACCAGAAACATTGGCAAATTAATTTTCTTTTCAACAGACAACTTCGTTGAGAAAGGACTAACTTTTATGAATTTTAAGTTTTCGCTTTCAAATTTTAATAGCTCAAATAATATTTCATCTGCGACTACGTTTGCATCGAGACCTTTAAGTGAATATGTTTTGATTTTCATATCTTTAGGTGTAAAAGTAAAGAATTTTGTTTTAGTTTTTTCCAGGTAGGCTTTCACTCTTAGAAAATCTTGAATTGTGTTCATAAATAACGATTTTTTGTTTCTGAAATCTTTTATTTTGAATTCATTTATTTTTAGACCATTTTTAATAAATTTAATTAATTCGTCTGTATCAATATCGATAATGTTTATAGGGGGTATTTTTTTGTTTGAACATTTTTCCAAATTAACTACTGTGTTATCAGTAATTACTTTTGATGTTTTGTTTATAATAGCTGCATTAACTGAATGAGAACTTACAGGTTTCTCTTTATTTTCTTTATCTTTTACATGTCTTTCAAATTTTGCTAGCACATCTTTATCACATTCATCATCGTTGTCACAGTCTAAAACTGAATAATAATTGTTCTTAAAATGTTTTGCTGTAGCATTGTTATCCATATTTTTGATTTTTCGTTTTCTGTCATTATCAACATTAATATTATTGTAATTAGTATTTACATTGTTTTTATTATTATTTGGATTAACATTGTTTTTATTATTTGAGTTTTGAGCATTTTGCTCACTCATTTAAAGTTTTTTGTAATTTTTTGATTTGTTTTTGTTTTGTTTAATCGACAACAAAAGAATGTCAGTTTTTTAGTATAACACCAAAAAAATGCTCTGATCTCCGTAACACGTCTTACACACATCACAGCCGCGATCAAACTCCGGAAGTATTAATTCTGGATTTTACTCTGACGACTTGAAAAAACTTCGGACAAAGCGAAGTTTGAACCAAAAGTACTAGTAAGGGCATTACCGCAAAAGGTATATTACAACTCTACATCCAAGATTAAAAAAGTTTTGGCTGTAAACACGGATGTTTACATTAATAAATGTTTAGAGAAACTGTAAAAATTTATTAGAGATAGACACTCTAAGGACGATATTTTACGTTGGTCAAATTTAGCAAGCTATCAGTATGCCAAAAAGATGTTAGAATGGCTTAATGCAGAAAACATAAATTTTTTACCGAAATACGCAAATCCTCCAAACGTCCCAAAAGTACTTCCAATTAAATACTTTTAGGATTTGTTATGACAAAAAGTGTATAAATATGGCTTGGAAGTCAAATGCACTGAAGAATTGAAGAAATCAATTAAAAGCGGTGTAAAAAAAAATTGACATGAATGTCATCGTAAGCATGATTGGTGGTGTATAAAGTATAAAATACTCCAAATAGAAGATCGTGGTCCGTTGGCTCTCTACGAAAAGTGATTTAATAATTTATAGACTATACTAATTTATAGACTATAAATTAAAATATTTTTTCAAAAAAAAAAAATAATAATACATCAGATTGTTTTTCACAATTTGTTAAATAAGTTTTGGGACTTTAGCACATTTAATTACTATAAATGCAATTAATGTTTATCCCGATGAAAATAAATTTAAAATAAAAAATAATTAGTTTTAAAAATGAAATATTTAGGCTTGAGGTCTATGTTTGTTTAGTAGACCTAGAGTCTAAATATTTTATTTTGGAAATTCATTTATAAAGGTCGAATAAAACCAAAAACTTGATAAAAAAATAATAAGTTTTTTAATTACAAGCGTTGTTAAATTGAACAACTACTAAATTGGCAGATGTTATCAGTTTTTTTTTTAGTTTTGGTGATTTTTTAAATGTTTTGGCGATTTGTTTTTATAAATTTCAGCAGTTTATTAAAATGTTGGAGATTTTGTTAATTTGTGACACTTTTTTCAAAAATTTTTCCAATTTTTTTTATTTTGACTATCTATTATTTTCAATTTTAGCGTGTTTTTTTTTTAATTTTGTAATTATTTGATTATGTAATTAATTACACGGTGCTACAATGAAAAAAAACTTGGAAAACGACCTAGCGTGGGTTATAGGTCTTGTTGAGTACATTACAAATTGTGTCAAAAAATTTCAGAAACACCCTCAAATTCAGAAGTTATTCTAAAAAAACCGTTTCAAGTGATGTTCGTCAACTTATCGACCTGTTACTCAGTCAGTTTTTGTCCGATTTACACTTTTTTAACGGGTTTGGAAAGAAAACTGATTAGGCTTTAAAATGACGTGCATTTCTTATACATTTGTAAGTTATAAGTATTGTTTTTGTTAAGAATATCTACAAAAAAAAACGAAAATTATAAACTTTTTTGATTTTAGTAGCTTTTCATTGCTTATTTTAATATGAAAGCTTATAAAAATTTATACCAACGTATAAAGAAAATTTAGTTCTTAACAAAACATGGTTTTAATTTTTCAAATCGGATGAAAATTGTAAAAGTTATTCAACTTTTCATTAACACCTGTTTTTAGCATTTTCTACCCCAGCGCAAACCATATGAATAAAAAAAATAAAAAATTAAACAAGCGTTTTTGTAAGTCAAGTGGTTTACCAGAAGAAAAGTCTGCAATCTTTACATTTTACTTTAGAAAAAGTTGAGTAACTTTTGCAAATAGAAACCGATTTTAACAAATAATATCTCGTTTTTTTCTATATAAAATTGTCTTTAAAATACAGTGCAAAAAAAGATAGGTTTTCATAAAAAAAATTAAAATAACTCTTGTTGAATTTGAAAAATTTGGAAAAAAAATAAAAAAAAAAAAAAAAAAACTTTTGCTAAACACTTACCTAATGTCTTGGAATATATATTTAATGAATACATTTCATGAAAGCCTAATTCCTTGTCTTTCCAAAACTGTTTAAAATTTTGAAATCGGTCAAAAAATGTATGAGTTAGAGGTACTAAAGTGCTACGACCTACCCTAAAACAGTTTTTTGAAAATAACTCAAAATTTTGAGGGTGTTTCAAAATTTTTGAAAACGGTTTTTGTATGTCCTCACCTAGGCCTACAACCCCCACTAGGTCGGTTTTCAAGTTCTGACAAAAATTTTTTTTTGTAGCAGTGTGTTATTATTTGATTATGTAATTAATTATTTGTAATTATTTTCTTGTTCGTTGGACCAAGAAAGTAGACAAGCAAAGACACACTTCAACTCGCGCTTGATTAACAAAACATTAAATTATTATCCTGAAGATGAACGGAGATTCCGTTCGAAATATCGATAATAAAAATTAAAACATACAAATTTTGTGTTTTTATTTTTTCTAAATTACATGACCTCGAGCCAAACTAAATCAATCACACAATTTTGGAGATTTTTTCAAACTTTTTCAAATCCAAAATTTAAAAATTTTACATTTTTTTTTTTAAATTTTGGCATTTGGTTTTAATTGTATATTTTTTTTCAATTTGGCGTTTGTTTCTACTTTGACAATTTTTTTCCAATTTTGCCTTTTTTTTATTAAAATTTCGGTCAATTCAATTTTAATGATATTTTTTAAATATAACGTGTGCAAGATTATTAGAGTTCAACATTATTAGTTGTTTTGTTAATAAATATATTAACAAAAAATATCGCAATGTTATTTATTATTCAAAAATTAAAAAGATTGCACTTCTTCTGCCCCTTCTATATTGGTTATCTGAAGATTTTCTGTGACGCGACATGAAATATGTTAGCACCTGTCAGGAGATAAAATCTGCATTGCATTAGCAGATGAAGAAGACATCTTATATTTTTTATTAATAAATAACATTGCACTGTTTTTTCTTAATATATTTTGGCTATATTTTTGTTAATATATATATTTACAAAAAAACAAATGATCTTGTACTCGAATAATATTGCACACATCATAAACTTTTTGTGTTAATTTGTTAAAGTTTCAAAGTAAACGGCATGCTTTTTTTAATTTTGGAATTCTTTTTATATTATGGCGACTTTACCAATTTTAGCGATTTGTTAAAATGTTGACGATTTTTCCCAATTTTTTTGCGTCTTTTGCAGTTTACTTTGAAAACACTGAGCTCATTTCTTCATTAATAGAAAACAGTCGAATCACATTTTCTGTCAAACTTAATTAAATACACTCAAGGAACTTCTGCTTTAAAAATATGTAGTTGTTTGGGTTGTAATACAGTTTCATTATTTTTAATGTAAATGTAAGTCATTTGTAGAACAAATAAAATTTTTAACTAACCTTGTAGTTCATTTAAAAAACAACTCACATCAAATGACTGTTTTATGATTTTACATTCATTTTTTACAGTTGTTTTTGGTTATTTAAAAAAATAAAAAAAAAAATTTTTTGGTTTATTTTTTACTACCATGTGGTTCATTTTTACTACAATTGTTAGTCATTTTTTAACATTAAAAAACAAATGACAATGTTAGTTGAATTTAATGAAATGTAAGTCGTCCTTTTTTTAAATGAAATTTCATTTGTTTTTGACTACAATTGCAGTCGTCTTTACCAACATAATTTCCTAAGTGTAGAAGAATTTGTCGGTAGTTAACCCTAGATAGAACCATAGAGACACATAATGAATAAATTGGTATCTATGAAAATGCATTAGTGTCAACCATTGGTTCAAAGTGGTTTTTTTCAAAGTTTTTTCTCTATATATAGTAAAAAAGTAATTTTCAATTTCTATTTGGGATTCGATAATATTCGAGCAAAATTAACATTCGTTTTTTACAATTTTAATAAAAGTTTTAATAGTATCTACTAAAAATTTTTTTGAAATTAAAAACAATATGCAATTAAATTTTTAATAGATATGATAAACGTTTTAATTGAAAATGAAGCAATTAAATAGTTACAAATTATTTTAATTCTTTAATAGGACCAAATTCGAATAAACTTTTAATTGAATTAACCATTTTTTTTTAATTGGAACTCGATTTTAGTTTTTTCTGTGTGTAAAAATCATACAAAAAATTGTGAAATTTTCAAAGTTTATTTAGTTTTGCTTATAAATTTCAACCCTTCTGAAATCAGTAGTTTGCAATTTTTAAGCAAATATATCTATTGATCTTAGCAAAATATACATGCTATTATTTGCATTCAACTAAATTTAATTTCTAATTTTCTAAAATTTCTAAATTTAATTTCTAATTCTAATTTCAGTTAATATAACAACAATTTAATTGATATTACAGATTTTGTATGCTGATTTTCGTCTACAAATAATTAGTAAAATTTTTGCTTAATTTAGCAGACTAAATTTATATTTTTAATTAACTAAACTCAACTCGAGTATAACTTAAATATTGTAAATTTAACCGTTTTATTTTTGCTGTTTTTATCTAACTAATATTTAGCAAACAAAATTTGCTAATTTTAGCAGTTTTTTCTGCAACGCCATTTTTAACATAAATTTTTAGTATTTTTTCTATTTTATTTATTTTCTATGAGTGTAATTAGTAGTGTAATCACTTCCATTTAATTTAAACTTGTCTATTTTATTAATTTTTTTTTAAATTGTTAAAAATATTACTCGTATATTCTTTATTTTAATATTCTTCTAATAATAATGGGACATCATTTTTTGTTTAAAGAGGTGTGGACATTCTAAGTACTACTATTATTGTACACCATTCTCTTCTTGTATGTCACGTTTACTGCATTTACTTTGAGGTCAATTACAAATGTTGTGTAGTTGTTGTAGTTGTAGTTGTAGTTGTTGTTGTTTTTTTTTTTTTTTTCAAAACATTAATTATATTAATTGTTAAATTATATTATTTCATGCAATATATTCGTGTAGCCATAAAGAACTTTAATATTTTACATAATTTTAACGGAAATTCTTAGTAAAACAATCATCGTAAAATAAAATTCTGCAGGCGGATTTTAATAACGATATAAATTTTTAATTAAAATGTTTTTAAATTGGATGACATGCTGTGTGGAAAATATATATTTTTTCCAATATCATATTTCACGGTTTTTTTTACTGACTGCATTAATTTTTAGATCAAAGATATTAGTTGCTTTTTAACAAGTTGTTAAAAATCAATAAAATTATGGCTTTTTGAATTAATGTTACTAATTTAATGCTGCTAAAATAATGGGTAGTTGGTATCGGTCGACACTGTTCAACAAATTAAAATTTTTTAAAGGATCTCTCTATTCCAACATGTTATTTACATAATTTTTTCACGCTGAACACTAATTTCACAAAAATTTTAATTGAACGGTAAGAACGGTAAGTAAGAACATGAACAAATTAAAATTTTTGATCTCATTGCTCCCGATTTTTTTTATAATAAAAATATATAGAGTCATTCCAGAAGATATATTGACGAAAATATGACTCCTTCAACTTCTTCCCTTACAATACCAACTTTACCAATGCTTAAATACCAACTTAACCAATGCTTAAAGTTCGTATTTGTTGTAAATTTATAAAAATGTATACTGTGCAAATGATCGTTATTATTGAACGCCCGATTTTAAAAATTCATTTCAAAGCTTATATTGTCTTCTCTGAGATAAAAAAAAAAAAAATCGGAACAATGTTTTCTAAAAAACATATTAAACCTCCATTCTGAATTCTATATATGTAAAGGGGACATATAGTCCAATCTAAAAACAAAAATTTAAGAAAAAAGAGATGCATTTTGAGATATTTGCGAAACGTTGCTTTTGGAACTACAATATAGTCTCTTTGGAGCCTATAACCAGTGGGTTTCTATCCACCTCAGTCTCTCTCAATCTGCCCTCGTTTTATTTGTTCGTAAACTCGCACCAAGCAAATGAAAACATGTTGCAGAAATTTAAAAGCTTAAATTAATTTTCATCATGTTTTTGAATAATAATTTAATAACACAGTGCAACAAATAAAGACTTTTGGAAAAATGTACGGACTCGACAGGACTCTAGGCATCCGAAATAGCTTACAAAGACCACTTTGTACCTTATAAATAGTCGTTTTTGACTAGACTAGCCCTTTGGTGCATTTTTGTTTACTTTCTTCAATAACAAAAAAAGTAAACAAAAATGCAATAAAAGTGTAGTCTAGTCAAAAACGACTATTTATAAGGTACAAAGTGGTCTTTGTAAGCTATTTCGGATGCCTAGACACATTCAGATTGTATTGATATGTTCACAAAAGTTGTTCAGATTTACAATGGCTACAATTTGGTCATATATTGTTAGTGAAAAAATATGATTCCCTGTAAGTTAGCTGAAAAAAGCAAAAAAAAAAAAAAAATAGAAAAAAAAATATTATTTCAAAAAAGTGCAGGAAAAAATGATTTTATGTACATAAAATGTTTATAAAATTTGTTCAGTAGACTCTTCACTACATTATTGCCAAATATAGTTAAGCAATATCATCAAGTCTGAATTAGCTGTTGGCCAAAAAATGAGGGCGCCTTTTTTTGAGTGGTGCACTGACTTTCAAAATCTTTTGAGGTCCATAAAAAAAAATTGGTAGTCAAACTGGCCAAACCGAGTACATTGTTTTACTAACCTTTGGTAGTACAATCGAACCTATACTGTCGAGTCCGTGCATTTTTTTCACTGCTGCACTGTGTAATTAATCAACACATTCCTGAAAGAGGTCAATTAATAAATTTGAAAGTAAAAAACTCTATAGATTATTTGTTAGGACAATAATTTTCATTTTCATTTTCATAATTTAATAATGTTTATTTATTTTAAAATTTAACGATTTAAATGAGGAAGATAATGTTAAAATACATTACATTTTAATAGAAAATAACAAAATATAAGTAAAATAAAAATGAGTGTTTTAAGCAAAAAATTTGGTATCAACATGTTGCAATTATTTTTTAGTGTAAAAAAATGTTTTAATTTGCTTGGCCGAGTTCGGTATTTTGTTGCTGAGAGGCGTGGGTAGAGTAGTCTCTCTATTTGTATATACTCTTTGCTATAACGCATCTCCATATTCAGTTTTTAAAATTTTAAAAAAATCATGATTTTTTCCCATTTTTTGGAATCTTAAGAAAATTTAAGAAATTCCAAAAGTATGTGACATTGAGGAGCTATAATTTGAAAGTTGTTATCAAATTCCACTTATTCAAAAAGCACTCGATTACCAATTATGCCTTCTTTCACATTTAATCAATAAAAAGGCATTTTTCATGCCAAATCAATTTTAGATGCATTTTTAAAATTGTTCTAGCCTTTCAAAATTTGTTAAACTTGCACCAATCGAAAGTTTAAAAATTTATATATAAAATTAAATTTCGCCTTTTCTGTGATACGAGTGACATCTAATTTTCTCGATTTTTAAAAAAAAACCTTATCCATTATTCAAATTCAAAAAAAAAATTGTTTGTATAAGTTGTAATTTTTATTTTTTCATCAAGTTTTAAAACAGTTAGAGCGCGAACTCGTCACTGCGAAGGTCGTCGAGCCTTTAGTCGCTGCGTAATAATTTAGATAAGTAGTCGGAGTAAAACTGCTATCTTTTTCCAACACAAATTTGTTTCCACTATGTGTTTTTATTAATGTATTTGAGTCTCGGGCAAAACCTGTTTAAAAATATAAAGTTTGAATAACCAAAATCGAGTCGTTTTTAATCTTATGTTAGTTGGCTTAAAAACTACATGACTTGTTAAAATAAAACTTATGATTTGATTAAGATATTATTTCTTCATCTTATGTTAATGAAAGTAAATAGTATTTAATATAGTTTTATGAAAAATGGCTTAAACGAAGAAAGCGCATTTTTCACGAATATAACAAAAATAAAAATATTTAATTTTTAATGTTTTATGTATTATATGATTCATTATACGCCGTGTGGTTCAAAATATGGACTTTAAGCATGTAACTCGGCTGAAAACTTTCTGGATATATAGAAAAACAACTAAACTTTTTCATAAAAAAAAAAATTCAAGATCCTCTTTGACTATTTTTCCTAAACTAGCTATCCTTAGGGTTGTCTTTCGTTGTATGGGCGAAAAATAAAAATGAGGTTTTGACTGTACCCCCCCCCCCCCCTTAAAATATTTGTTAGGGTGTCAAAATACGCCACGCAAAAAATTAGAATTCTAGCATAACGGGAAGATGTCCCGCATCGCCCTTGAAAATCGGTCCCCTTGGAAAAATGGGCATAATTTAAAAAAAAAAAATTACAAATTCTTTTTTCTTCAAAATTAAAAAAAAATATAAAATAATTTTTGTGTTGGGCTTAATCATAACTACTCAGATAAAAAATATTACTTTCCCAGAAAATCGCTAACTTAACCTAACTTTGTGTCAAAAAAATTAATAAATATTTTGGGTGTACCTCAAAGTGACTTTTTTGCATTTTTGAAAATTTTATTCAACAAAAATCAAAAACCTAGTGTTTGCTGTCAAATATTTTATTAAACACATCTCAAGTATTAAATAAGCCAAGTACTGTGGATATCCGTTGGCAAATTTTTTTTTAGAGCATTTTGATTCTCGTGGATTTCAATGTTTTTTTTTTTATTTTTTATACATTTTTACTTTAAAACAAGATTTTAATAATATTTCATCAATATGCACTTTTATATGATTGTAATAACTTTATTATAAAATACTATTTTTTCTGTTGATAGTTAACCCATGTTAACCTGGGGTCAAATATGACCCACGTTAACAAATTAAAGGTTGTTAATGACACTGCAGAACGGGCAGTGAAGCTCATGGAGGATAACAATAAAGTATTGTCACGAAACGAGGAGGAAAAACAAGTAATAATGCAAATTGTAGCCGATTATCGGAAGCACTACACGGATGCAAAAAAATTTACACTATTAAATTGAAAATACGTTTTTCAAAAATACTCCTAAATATGTACAAAATAATCAATTTAAATATGAATACAAATATCTGAATTTATACTAAATAATTAATTTTAATTCATTTTAAAATGTAAATAAATTACAATTAGAAACATAAACAAAAATTTATTTTGTCATCTTTGTGATTTTTGACTCTTTAAAATATGAGGGTCAATTGTGACCCCATGAAAACACAGGTTAACTATGAACACAAAAAATAATACTTTATAATAAAGTTATGACAATTATATAAAATAGCATACACAATAACATTGATGAAATATTACAAAAATCTTGTTAAAAAAAAGTCTATACAAATTTAAAAAAACGTTGAAATCCGCAAGAATAAAAAGGGGGGCAGCCCCAAAAATCGCAAGTTGAAAAATAAGGACCACCCTAAGCTATCCTATACCAAGATAAATAACAGATCTACCTATGAAATATGGTGAGTTTTGAAATTGTAAACCGTTATGCAGTGATACCTTGAGGTTCATTGTGACTCCTATTTAATAAAAAAAATTATTTGTTTAATATGAAATTCTGACATAATTTGTTCCCTCATTTCAAAACGAACACAAACAAACTAAGATCTGCTAACATATCTCAAAATAACCACAGTTTGGGCCTTAACCATAGTTATGAACGTCAAATTTATACGGAAATATATGTGGTTTAAATTAAACTCTGATTATTTTTAGAAAAGTTACTCGCATTAAATAAAATTTTGGATAGGACAACGTCTGCCGGGTCTGCTAGTAAAAAATTAAAAAAAAAAAACACGACTTAAACTTTATGGTTTCTTTTTCAATTGGGGTTTATTTCATAATGAAAAACTTACAAAATCTTCAAAGCAATTAAAAAAAGTAAATGAATTATGCAAAATGGCCACAAATCAAAAAATGAAAATTGGCCCCAAAAATTCCAATTATTTTGGGTGATTTCTTAAAATTACCCCAATTTAGCTGGAAAATTACATCAAAATTTTCGTATTGTTGTAATCAATAGAAACATTTGGGGCTGTTTTCATCTTCGGGTCGGGCCATTTTTCACTGTTGTAATTTTTCAAGGACACGATTGGGCAGCTAAATAAAATACATGACCCTTAAATTTTTTTTCTCTATAATATATCCAAAGCTTACTGGGAAACGTCCCATGTTATTTTTTTTTTACAAAATTTTGCATAGGGATGAAAGTAATGTAGATCTATTGATATGTTGAAAAAACATTTAAAAATGTTAAATTTTGAGAATTTAACATTTTTAAATAAATTTTCATGTCTTGCCTTTGGGAACTTAAATATCACACATTGTATAGTCTAAACGCAAAGAAATAAACCTGTAAAAATAGCAAAAAAAAAACCTACTAAAAATTAGTAAAAAATTACCTTGTAGAAAAAACTGTTAAAATTATCAGATATTTTTTACTAAATATTAGTAATATAAGAATAGCAAAAATAAATCTGTTGAATTTAAAAATATTTAGTTATATTTGAGCTAAATTTTAGTTGATTGAAAGTAACAAAATAATTTGCTAAAGCTAGCAAAAACATTAACTAAATATTAGTAGACAAAAAAAATTTTAAAAAAATGCGAAATTTTTCAAGCTTTATTTTAATACGAATAAAAGTCTACTTTTATGAAATCAGCAATCTACAATTTTTTAGCAAACATTACTGAGGATTTTAGTAAAATAAACTGTTATTTGCATTCTATCAAATGTGAGGTAAATATAGCAAACATTTTGTTAATATTACAGTTTTTGTTTGCTATTTTGGGTCTACAAATGTTTAGTAAAATTTTTTGTTAATTTTACAAAGTAAAATGCAATTCACTAAACTTCGCATCGAATATTACTAAAATTTTTTGAAGTTAAAAGATTTATATGTGTTTTATTTTTCTGCAAGGTCATTTTTAACTAATTTTTAGTAGCTTTTTCTGCCATTTTTTCAGGTTTATTTCTATTAGTGTATTACACAGAAATTTAAGAAAATCTATAAGAACGTCAAGAATTTGATTAAAATCAACAAGAACTTATTTATAATGCAACCACAAACAGGAAATGTACCGTTAAAAATATAAAAAAAAAATCTCAAAGAACAAGAGAAAACTGTAATCATGACATCATCTTTTATGGTGGGAAAATAAAAGCACATATTACAGTTATATCGGCTGTCTTTATCTGACGTCTCTTTCTAAATGACGTCACGTTAAGGAAAACTTTAAAACCCCCAAACCCTAAAAAAACATAAATAAACAAAAGCGTAAACTCTCTATTGTTTTGACGTCATGAATGCACGTGTTTCTTTATGAATACGAACATGAATATTTTGCACAAGTTGATGAGTGAGGGAATGTCTAGTACACAAAAGAGAGCTACGCAAAACTCAAAAACTTAGATACCGGCCGGCATGCTACTGACAAGCCTTTACACTCAATAAAACTTGAAGCACACGCAAAAATAAGAAAGAAAAACAAATGTTATATATTCGTTGAATGCCAGTCAGGGCCGTAACCAGAAATGGTTTGACAAATTTTTAAAAATTTATTTATAAAAAAAACATATTTTTTTTAAGAAGATTGCAATACTTTTTAATCAAATTATGAAACTGAATTGAATTTAAAGATTTTTATAGATTAAAAAATTGTCAAAATTCTTATCCATATTAAAATTATTGGATTCCTGCTTTAAGTTTTGCTGACTTGTTAATAGTGAAAGACTTATAACTCTAAGCCGCTTTAGCAATAAAACACTCTAAATTTTTTTTTTTAGGTTGAACCAACACTCAGGGGATGCCCCTACTAATGCATTGCATTGTGTTGATATCAGGAAAATAGGTTATGGGGAGGAGGAAAGAGGGAGTAGTGTTTGTGGACATTTCACTTGAATTTTTCTAAATTGTAATTTGCAGGGAAGACTTCCGCAGGGACACAATTCCACATACGGCTAGTGCGACTGAAAAACACATTTTTTCTCTGTAATGCGTTGTGCGATTTGCCGGGCTATAGACAACAAACGGATGAGATCTACTTGACAAGCGGGTAGTACGAACAGAGACCCGGTCCCTCGGGATGAGTCGGCTTATCTCAGCAGAACACTTCCCATGATAATATCTATAGAACAAAGTCACACAACCCACATTCCGACGGTGCTCCAACGAGTGAATAGAGTTCGAAACCCTACTGTCGTTGATAAGCATCAACGCTCTCCTATATGGGAGTTATATAAATTGTTTGGAAAGTTAATCATTTTCATTTTAAACGTGGAAAAGCCTAAATTGTTAAAATATGCAAACAAAACAAAGAAAACTTTTAAAATTTTCATTTCGATTTTTACAGAAAAAAAATACCCAATTCTAAATTTATCTTTTATCAAACCATAGAAAAACAATATAATGATTTTCTTCTACACTAAATATTTTTTTTGATAAAATAGCAAAATTGGAAAACTATACTCATCAAAGCGAAGCGAAAAAAAAAATCACTTACAGAACTTGCTCCCCATTTTTGTTCTTAAAATTATGCTAGAGGCGCTACGTATCATGGATCATAAAAATAATATAATTTTTGAAGTCTTGAGGAAATTTACTTTCATTTGAGTACCCACACTTACGTGTTTCTAGGCATACCAGTTTTTGGTGCTGGGGCCACTGGAGCTATTTTTTAAGTTCCCACTCTGGAATTAAAAAAAAATTTAAATCCAGAGGGGCTCAATTCTTTTTTTTTTGTGAGGAACGCCCCATAAATTGCAGTTTTGCTAAAATTTTTAAGTAACTTTTTTAACCAGAATTTAAGTCACCTGAATTTAGCATAATATAATCAACTTCAATGAAATTTCTGCTGGTGCAAATTCAGAAACTATTTTCTGTAAAAGTTCATATTTATGTGTAAAAGTATTTTCAGCTGATAAACCGTTAACAATTAATTAGAAATCAAAATCAGACTAAAGAGACTTCCGATATATCGAATTATTTTATGCCGCTTTTTTCTGATATAATTTGTAGAAAAGAATTATATATGCTATGGGTATATAAGTAAATATTTGGTAATGACAAGTACTTGTAGTTATATAAGTTGTTTGTTGTATATAAACATCGAGATTATTTTCATGTTATTTTCAATTTATAACGAGCTTTCAACATCCGTATACTTACAATTGTCATTACAAATTTAATTTCTTTTATATGGGATTATCGCTCAAAATAATGGCATTTCATTACTAAACAAAAATATTTGGTTGCCTGTATCCTTACTAGTATGGACAAAAATATTGAATAGAAAAATAAATTAAAAAAAAAAACTAAATTTAATAAAAAAAAATTTTTTTTTAACAAAAATTTTATTTTAATAAAATGTGCACACACGGCATTCCACGTTGTTAGTCAAGCAGTCTACCATCTAAGCTATCTCGACATGTTATATTTGATAGATAAAAACATAAATGACTTGCTTACACAAAATGTCGTTACTTTCCATCCTACAAAGAATCTAAAATAAGTAGTTATATATGTACTTAATAGAGTTGCAAAAATAATGAGTCGTAAAACATTTTTACATTATTACTTTATGTTTATAATAATGATAAAAATAAGTACTTATGGGTAATTTTTTGTATTAAAATAATGGGAAATTTAACTGGTTACTAGCACACTTAGTTAGAATACTGTGTAAATGTAGTTAAAAGCAAATGAAATTTCACTTGAAAAAAAGGACGACTTACATTTCAGTAAATTCAATCATAATACAGTTATTTGATTTGGTTAGTTTTTCTAAATGAACTTCATATCGCTCAGATTTATTAGCTATATCATATTTAATATTATGTAAAAATTTCATATAAACATCATGTATACTTTTCGAGTTAGAGGAAAATATATGTTATTTTTTGTGGAAAGTCGGAGAGACTGTGTTAATCTAACTGCACTAAGAGAAATATACTTTAAAAAACCTATTTATAAAACACCTGACCAAAAAAATAGAGAAACGACCGAAAGAATCAGATATGGATTGCAAACTTTAAACGCGTTTTTTTACAAAATCTTGTTTTTTACAAATGAAATTTTCAATTAAAAATAAAGATCCTGTATTAAAACTCAAACAACTACAAATATTTACAGCAGAAATTCGCTAATCTAATTCCTTATTATTTTGCTTTAAAGTAATGCAGAAAGTAAGCTGGTGTAGTTATTGTTAGTGAGAGAAGTAATGACATGTCATTACCGTTTCTACACTTAGAACTTTGTATTTTTTAATCCATTAGCAATAAATCAAAAAATATTGCTCAACTTTCTTGACGCAAAAAATTTCTAAAAAATCATGATATCCCAAAGTTAAATTTTTAAAAACGAATTCTACCAATTAAAATTCTATCTTTAATGTTAGAATTCGTTTTGAAAAGTCTTGTTGATATGTATACTTGACTTAACCCTTTGACACCCTAGCTCACGTTTATCTGCCTTGATGTTTTCTCCTAGAACTGCAAATATTTAAAATAGTAATAATTGTTTTGAGATAAATAAAGAAATATAATTAATAAATAAATTATATTTCATAAAATATATATATAACTATAGGAAATGTGTAATACTTTTAAAATTACTTTACATTAAACTTGAAAAATCAACAACTTTAACTTGCATGTAGTTTGGGTGTCAAAGGGTTAAGTTGATTTTTTTAGTACTCAGCTAAAATTTTGTAAAGACTTTGAAAATTGACATATAATTTTTGACTACTTGATAAAAGCCAAATTTGGCTAAAACAAAAAATTGTTCTGAGTAAAAAATTCGGAAATAAAATCGGGCCTCCATAATAAATTCTTGGCTACGGCCCTGAGCTCATGTGTTCCATTGAGTTTTTACGTCATAGCTGTTAAGTCACCACTACTCTTTCATGATGATGGTGATGGCTGATACACTTTTAGTTTGGTAACAAATAGCGCATGTCTTTTTTTTTTTGTTTGTAAAGCGTAAAAGAGTTGAAAGCTTTTTTGTGTATTTTTCTAGAGAAGAGCATTTGCATATTTGGAAACACGTACATTTGTACATTGTGTGGGTTTTTGTTATTTTCATTAGCCATATGATGACTTCAATGTCAGTAAAATATATATATGACCACCCCATTTAATGACGTCCTTGTTTTGGGCAATTTTTTATCGGGAGTTATAATTAAAACATGTCTGCTACTACCAAAATAGTTGTGTGTAATATGAGTGGTTGGCAGATGTCTATAAAAATTACAGTTGACTACTGCCATAAACACTGACATCTACTACATACTGATGTCGTTAACAAACGAAACAAGAGTATCAAACAAAAACACCAACTAATGACGTCATTACTTGCGTGATACTCACATCAGATTTAAGACCAATAACATTAAAGAAACCAACTAACAATCGACCAACTAACCTTCTAACCAGACATTTTTTAGCCATGTTATTAAATATCACCATGTGGTTATTGGTTTGTTGGTCGTCTATTAGTATTGATGTATTTCGCTGGGTTTCTAGTGAAGTACTAATTTGATCTGTAATTAATGAAAAACTAAAGATAATTATCAAAACGTAAATATTAAGTAAAATGTTAAGAGAACTTATTTATATTGCCTGTTACTCATACGACTAGTATGACTGCTGTATTTCTTACTGGTATGGTCAGGGAAAAAGCTTCATCATATTTATGAAAAACTTCATAAATATGATGAAAAACTTCATTGATTTTCGCCCAATGTTAAACTTCATAAATATGATGAAGCTGTTTCATAAAATAGCAAATTGATGACAGGCTTCTTAATAACTATTTTTGAAATGTTTCATAAATATGTTGATTAAGTACAATGTTAAGAGCACTTATTTATATTGCCTGTTACTCATACGACTAGTATGACTGCTGTATTTCTTACTGGTATACTCAGGGAAAAAGCTTCATCATATTTATGAAAAACTTTATAAATATGAAGAAAAACTTCATTGATTTTCGTCCAATGTAAAACTTCATAAATATGATGAAGCTGTTTCATAAAATAGTAATAGGCTTCTTAAACTATTTTTTGAAATGTTTCATAAACATGTTGATGGAGTTGCATAACTTTTTATGAAGTTCTGCTTAAATTTTATGAAGCATTTCATAAATAGGATGAAGCTATTTTATAAGTTTATATGAAATGTTTCATAAATATTAAGAAACGTTTAATAAATATTATTATGAACAATTTTCATAAATTATTATACAAATTATTAAAATGTTTTCCTTAATTTCTTTATGTAAATTACAAAAACGATGCGATGTTTTTTAAATTCTTTTCATTTTCTACAAAATTTTTATTTTAATTAAAATCAAAAAATTGCAAAGGTACATGAGTGTAATAAATACAATATTACACATTTTGCATGTTTTATACACTCATAAAAATCCATGCTTAAAAATACAAATATATTTTTCGTAAATTTTTTTTCGTAGAATGTACAAACATTTTGTTTATATTACAAAACTTTTGTATAAAACAAATTATATAAATTTACAAATTTCGTAAAAAATACAAACATGATTTCGTAATATTTTTTTAGTACATTGTACAAAAATTTGTAATGTTACAAATATTACATATGGATGTTGATGTGGTTAGAGGTCGGATTTGCAATCAGAAGATTGCGAGTTCAACTCCTGGCCAGGACAATTTTTTTTTTTTTTTTTTTTTTAGTTTTTATATTTTTTTTGTTTATTAATGTTTTTTTTAATTTCTATGTTTTATTTTTTTATTTCATTATGACTATTTTTGTGTTTTGATATAAATGGATATTTTGTATTTTGTTTAATAAAGAGGATCCTAAAACACTACTTCCACTTTATTTGCCGGGTTTAGTATGAAATTCAATAAAACAAACTTTTAAAAAGATAAAATATTTAATAATAAAATGCAATTAGTTTGAAATTGTTATTTAAGTTTTTTATTATTATTATTTTATTATTTTTTTATTTTGTTTTTTAATATATTATTTGATGTATTTATAAAAAAATTATATTATTTTATTTAGTTCAATAAACATAATAAAAATATTTAATTGCCAGTTTACCTTTTTATTAAATATTTGTAGCATATTTTTCTAGTTTCATAAAAATTTCATAATATTTTCGACTTAAGTTCCTTTTTAGTTTGTTGTATTGCATCAGCTACTTTGGTGCAAATGGTAAAGGGGTCTACTTCAACACAGCAGGACGTCACTGAAATCGTGAGTTCGATTCTGGTGTGGCACCATTACATTTTTTTTTTTTAATTTTAAAATAAACCCGTAAGGTATGCACCACATTTTTATTTAAAAAAAAGTTTTTACAAAACTTTACGAAATGTGATTTGTATATTCTACAAATTTTTTCGTAATGTCAAAATAACCAAAACTTTCGTAAAATGAACAACGGTTTTCGTGTATTTTACCTATAGATTATTATGAGTGTACGCTACATATAAGTTGTCCTAAATTATTTTTAAAATTGAGTTTTTTATAAAAAAAATCATTAAAAATTGGAATAGAAATTAAAAAAAAAAAATACTTTTTACATTTGAAAAGGATTAAATTATTAAAATATTTATATTAGTTGATTATAGTTTTATAACTTTTGATTTTTAATTCTTTAATTCTGGTGGTGATTAATTTTTAATAAGGTTAATTTTAATTTTTAATGATTACGTTTTATAGACACTATATTGAAATTGAAGGAATTGAAGGAATAAAAACTCATCACTTTTGCTAAAGGATTGGATGAATTTTTGTTGAATTGTCACAATTGTTTTTATTTTTAAAATCTATTAAATTATATAAACAAAATCACAGAAGAAATATTTTAATTTAGAAATGTTGAGGTTAAGAAGAAGAATAAACGTTTTTCTCTAAAAATTATAAACACTATTAATTATTAAATCAGACAAGACTAGTTTCTGCCTTTTTATGGACAGGCTCATCAGTGGATTTCCATTTAAATTGTATTATTATTTGTGTCTTATAATTGTCAGATTGTCTTTATATGATAAATTTTTCAACAACATGCGGCTGTAAGAAACAAACCTGCGCTCATCTTACATTACAAACGTAACAATATCAAGTCATGATCATACCCAAGTATGGCCTCGAATCTAATGCAGCTAAATTGCAGTTTTCTTTCCTATTACACAAATATTCTATTTTGAGATTTTTGTTTATTTTTCTAATCTCCTCCGTCTCTATTTCACAATTTTACCAGATTGACGTATGGTTTTTACGTTCAGGGTTGGCAACTTTTGCGTTTTAAGTTGAGACATCGACATTATAATGTATTTATTTGTGCGTGCAAACGGTTGTCTCAGACTGTATATTAGGCCGGGTCGATTTGTATGGAGGCAAAAAAATAGCTCAACGTTCAAGGAAAATCGTATTCTAGGGATCAAAAAAAGAAACTTTGCCGAAGGAACCATACCCGACTTTTTCAAACGTCGGGACATCAGCCAACTTTGAATCTCTCCAAGATTATCTCTCCAAGATTATGGGAGATACTTCTTCTCCAGGAGACGCGCTAGCAGATTAATGCATAAATCATCATTCTAGGGGTTAAAATTTAAGTTAAAAGAGGGCCTTTTTAGCCGTGTTTTTTAAGCAAAATGTACAAATTTTGGGATAGAGATATTTCAGAAAGTAGGAGGAGTCTTTCCATGATTAGCGGAGAAGAAATAGAGTATAAATTTATTCGATTGGGTTGGATTCGATTGGGGCACTATAAATGGGTCAAAATGGGATTTTTCAAAATTTCACCCTACGGGTCAAAAGTCGGGACATCAGAATTCGTTTTAGAGGTATGGTTCCTTCGGCAAAGTTTCTTATTTTGATCCCTAGAATACGATTTTCCTTGAACGTTGAGCTATTTTTAAATCGACCCGCCCTACTGTATATCCTTTATTCGTTGCCCAAATTTTTATCTATTTAAATTAATAAACATAGAAGTTATATAATGGTTGCCGTATTTTATCACTGTGCAGTGGTTAGTTTATGTGTCAATGGATCAAAGTATTTTTTAAATTTTTAATTTACTCTACACTCAGAAAACTGACGCGGTAGTAGCAACCGTATTTGCCAATCAAATGATTCGTTATTTGCGGCCGAATTTTTTGGTTTTGATAACAATCATTTGATCAATCAAAAAAAAAAAAAAAAAAAAAAAAATACAGAAATTCGGGTATGACAATAAAATTTAATTTGCCCCAACAATTCGATGATTATTAACAACTAACGAGTCTGTTATGTGTGTGTATATGAAAAAAAATTTTCCTTGAAAATAAAGCAATCTGGAAAAAAGTAGTTGCCGGTCATCAAATTTATAAAGGACAAACAATTGCATGAAAAGAGCTCTGGGAAACTGAGTAAGTACAAAATCACAAAACTGCTTTCGTGCAAGCAGGTTTGTAAGAGAGGGGAGTAAGCCAAAAAGAATCCATTACGAACCTGCTTACATATGCCATGATTTTTATATGGCGAATTCCCATTCGGAAGCATTACTTTTAGGCAAAAAACTTTTAGGTAAAAAGCTGTGATTTCATGGCTTGCAGTAAAATCATATATCATGTCTACATTTTTACGCTTATAAGTAATGACATGAATATGCAAACATAATTTATTTTACATAAAATTCTTCAGGTATTAATATTTTGTTGTTAAAATTTTTGACATACAATATAATCATTTTTTTACCGCTCCACGTGCTAGCTATTCAGAAACAGTTAAATGCCTAATTATTTTTATTACATACTCGAAAACAACAAACACAATCGGAAATCACTCTGCAAAATTGATGCAGATCGTTTGTAATACACGATATGAAACTTTCTGCATTACCACATGCATTTCCTTGTTAGGAAAAACAGTAAGCACACAATTTTTGTTTGCTTATTTTTATACGAAAATTATTCATTTCTTTTGCTGCTTCTCAGTTTTATGTAATAGTAAGCACTTACATCAGCGCATTTGCTTTACCCTGCTTCTAAAAACACGAAATTTTTTTTGCTGGGTTTCTTCAGTAATGAATTTCTTTATAGCTTTAATGAAAAGTTACTGGAACCCGTCCATTGAAACTTTTTATAGAATTATGAAATGTTTGTAGAATTTATGAAAATCTTCATAAAACTAATGAGTCATTCCGGCAATGAAACGTTAATAGATTTTATGAAACAGTTTAATAAAATTTTTTAATAGTAAGTGTTCCTTGAATTATCAAAACTCTTCACGAATGCCTTAAAAAATGCATTGTAACTAAGCTAATGAACCGCTTTATATGATTTTTTAACTTCTTAACTGCGTAATCAAAATAATGTACAGTGAACGTATATATACGTCTTACGCAATAGGATAAAGTTCTGATAAAACGTATATATACGCCTTACGCATCAGAGAGGTTATACAATTTCATAGAAGTCGAAAATTAATACAAGGCTATATTGAAATAATAAAGGACTTTATAAAATATATTGAATACTTGAGAATTAAATCTTAAAACTAAAGTTTGAAATATAATGAAATTATGAAATTTTATGGAAAAATAAAAAAAATAAGTATTTGAAATAATTTCACAGCTCAGTAGAAAAATTTCATAAAATTTTTAAAGAGACAATTATGAAATCGAATTTTTTTTATAAAACTATGAAATTTCAAGTTTGTTATAATTTTTATTAAAAATAAAAATTATGTTTTTTCGACCTTTAATTGTGCAATGAAAATGAAAATTATTCAAGTTCGAGGCCATACTCTATTAATTTCATGAAAAAAAGTTTATGAAATTTTCTTAATATTAATAACATTTCTTGGATATAATGAAATTCTTCATTAAATCTACCAACAACAATTTTATGAAATTGTTTCATTAATATCATGAAGGATAATTCTTTCTGTGTAGTATTAAGTGTCCTTCTTCTATCTTTCAAAATATATAATCCTAAGTAAATAAATATTTTTTATTTTTCAGAGTTGGAGGGCGACGGTTTTTATTTTTTAAAGAATCTGTTACAAAAAATGCCACAAAGATGTATAAATTACATGTAGAATGTTTTAAAATACTTTAAAGCATTAAAAAATTGTATATACCCGTTTAAAATAGGTTATATATATATAATAATATAAGACCAGATATAATTATAACTGAAATTTGAGCCTATCCAATTATATATGAATCCAAAGATATTTATATATAACCTTATATATATTTATATATTAACATATCTAAAATGATATATAATTATATCTTAAGGTATATATAAATATATCTGAACTCTGATATAATTGGATGTACTCAAATTTTGGATATACTTATATATGATCATATCTGGTCATATCTAAACCTTTTTACCAGGATATTTGATCATATCTGGTCATATCTAAACCTTTTTACCAGGGTATTTATAAATATTTTTATCAAGCAAAGTATAAAAAATAAATGAAGAGTGGATGCGAATAAGGGTTTGCAGATCAAACTAAAAAAAATATTAATGAAGAGTGGAGGCGAATAAGTGTGTACAGACATAATATTTAGGAATCGCGTTTTATTTTACATAATAGCATATAACTAGTACGTTTACATATACCTGGGTGAAAATTTTGCTATTTTCTGCGTTTTTATCTAAAAAATTTATTTTTACATTTATATTTTCGGTAGTATTTCTATGTTTTTCAATATTTTGTTAAAATAAATTGAATAGAACTTTTTCTTTTTTAGCTTAATTTAAAATACAATAGTGAAACAAAGATTTTATTGACAAAGTTCAAAGATAACATTCTAAAGTTGTACTTTTACTTTTCGAATGTGCAAAAATTATGTTTTTATAAGTGATATTTGTTTTTAAAGTAGGAACATCAAAAAGGGCGTATGTCCAAAATAAAAACAACTTTAAAAATATATTATAAAAACTTCTGGGCACTATATTTGACAGTGATCGCCAAAGAGTTAAAACAGAGTTGTGACTAAAGTGTTATTTCATCGCATTAAATTTATTTGTTAAAATTACATTACTGGCTAACAAAACCTACTAAATACCTTTATATTTTATCCTTCAGTTTCTTCAAAAAACGTTGTTGTCCTTGAAATTTTTCTAATAATGTTGTTCTGGTAATACGGTCCAATTTTCGTCAAATTCGGATAATAAATACCAAATCATAACTTTACCAACATGCTTTCAAAAATAATTTGGTGGTATACCCTTTTTACATATTTTGCTAAATTTAAAGTTTAAATTTTTGTAACTTTCGCTTGCAAGGGGAGCCTCATGATGTATTCTCTTCTGTCTTAATGAAATTTGGATATGTGATAAAGAAACAAAAAATAAGGGACACGTATTTTTTAGCGGCCCAATCCCATGTTTAGGGGTTAATGCCGGCATAACGGACTAACATTAAATCTTAAATTAATAAGTTCGCAGTAAATTTCGTCATACTCAAAACTAAGTTACGGCACATTTTTAACCTAACTAGTTGAGTTAAATAGATGATGTTTACAATTTAACACTTTAAGGCACGAAGAATGTTGATGAAGGCCGTTGCGGGCTAGAAAGTTAACTCCATTCATGCAGGTGTCAAATAACTTTTTTCTAATTGTTTTTTCTGTTAATTAAAGTAAATTATCACAAATATAAAAAAAATTATAATTTTTCTGTTAATATGGAAAAATATTCATGATCTTTAACCGAACTAACCAACAACTCACATTAAATTAAAATATCGATAAATTTTTAATTTCAAGATAAATTGTGATAGTTCAAGTCGAAAATGCCAAAATAGTTTTGTTATTTTAATGTGAGCATTCATTAATATTACTGTTCTGAAATTTGTCAGAAAAGTTAGTAATGGCGACAAAACACTTTGCGAGCGGTGGTACATCAATGCGTATGAGTGATAATAATATATTACTCATACGTTATAAAAATAATTACAATAAAAGAGTTTAGTGCCCAGAGTAGAAACGGTAATGACATGTCATTACTTTTCTCACTACCAATAATGACACCAGCTTACTTTCTGCATTACTTTAAAGCAAATAATACGTACTTACTAATAACTAGTTAGTATTTCTATTATTTTAATACAAAATATAGACCAATTTTTTTAAAGGCAAAATCGGGTGCCATCGTGGAGCCTTAAATATTAGAGAGAAAAAATTTAAATTTTGTTTCACACTATTAATGCTTTAGTCCCTAACGTAGCTGGATTTTTAAATTTTTGATTTGCATAAATATGGTACGAGGGTAAACTCAAAAAATAAAAAAACACCAAAAAATCGTTTTTTTTTTATTTAAAAAAAAAATATACTAGGCAATTCAACTGAAACATATAAATTAAGAACTACCTACCTTACAAAAAAGGGTTAAAAGTTTAAAGGATTTGATAAAGAAACTTTTTTAGCAACCGTGCACCCTGAAGAAGTAATATTTTTTATATTTGTAAAAAACGTTAAAAGTTGTATCAACAGTTTTCTTAAAGTCGAACAATATAAAAACGAAAAAAAATCTTTAAGCACCACAATTAAATACTATTTCAGATCTTTCTAATTTTAAATAATGTTAACAGACGTTTATTTTTAATTTTGATAAAAAATTTAATTAAAAAAAAATTTTAAAGTTATTCGAGATACTCGAGTAATTTGAAAAATTTACTCAATTAATCAAGTAAGTGCAACACATCAAAACCGTGTTACTCGTTTACTCGAACAAAAGCACACCTGAGTAATTTGAATACCCTGGTAAATGAATATCAATACTACTATTATTGTGTGTAAGTGCTAAATGGATTGCATTATTATTTTGGTATCCAGAGCCATGTAAGGTTAAATTTTGTAGCTTTTCATATATTTTTGGAACAAAAAGTGATATAAAACCGAAATCAATACTCCGTGGTGATTTCTATCATATAAGCCAGATTTCAACCTTTAATTCTTTTAACTGTGGATGTGCCAGTCAATTTAAAGTTGGATTTTCTTTTTAAATTCAGTTTAATTTAAAAAAAAAAAAAATTATTTTGTAATTTGTAAGCCTAATTGGCCAAATAATAAATTACAATATATCATACTCTAATATAATCCACACAATTTTTACCGTACTGTAGAGCTAAAAGTGACGTAAAGCCCCAAAATATACAATCCGATCTATTGAGCACTTTCACATAATGATTGTTATGATAATCTCTACAATTCAAGATAATTGGAGCCCATAGTTCTTGAAGCTGTGGGTGGGCCTTCAATTTGCTGTACAGAATACAAAGTTTACCCGATCCATTTAACATAATAATGCCATGGTTGGTATTTATCGCTCAATACATATTGGACCCCATAATTCTTTAAACCGTTGATGTGCCACTCCATTGTGTGCTGCATTTTTTTTTTACTTTTTATTTATTTTGGAGAACAAATTGATAAAGAGACAGAAAATATTATGCAATCGATTTAATATTTACATATACACTCAGGGAACTTCAGCTGTAAATATTTGTAGTTGTTCAAGTTGTAATACACTATTTTTAAGTGAAAAAACAGTCATTTGTAGAAGAAATTTCAGTTTTGACTACAGTTATAAATAGTTCATTTAAAAAAACAAACCACATAAAATTACTGTTTTATGATTTAACATTTATTTTATACAGTAGTTTTTTTTTATTTAAAAAAAATAAAACGAATGGTTAATTTTTTGAACAATTAAAAAAAAATGGCAATGTTAGTTGAATTTACTGAAATGTAAGTCGTCCTTTTCTAAAGTGAAATTTCATTTGTTTTTAACTACATATGCAGAGGGGTTTACCTACATAGTATTCTAATTGTAATAATACATAGTAGTATTATCATATCAATCATTAAACTAAGATTTGACCCCGTAATTCTTTAAACCGCATATGTGAGATTCAATTTTGAATTGCATTTTTCTTAACTTTGACCGCTATGACAGGATGTGTTGGAAAAATTTAGAAAAAACTCCCGAAAAATCAAAAATTTAAAAAATTTTATATGCGAACATTTTTGCGGTTTTTTGTTAATAACTTTTTCAGCACTCAAAAAAATTGATACACGCGAACCCATTATTGCTTTTTAATGTAATTTAAATAATCTAATCTAGAAAAAATTGCGTAGAACTAATTTGAAATTTTTAATTTTTAAAACCTCAAATCGTACGGTTTCCTAAATTTTTATAATATCAATAATCATATTCAACCCAGATTTCGCCATATCCTTAGATTTTCAAATTAAATACCACGAACTATGACAACCATTTAGACTAGATTTATTTAAAAATATTGTGGAATCCACTTCATGACTCACAAAAAATAAATTTTGATAAAATTAATAATTTTAATTTAATTTTGATATCAAAATTCATATTTTCTAATTTTTAATGAAATTTCCGAATGAAATTTGTAAAAATTAATGTGTGATCTGATAACACTGTAGAATATTAATAAGTTCCATTAGTGCGCCCCGGTAGGCTAGTTTTTAGCTTGCTGGCTTATCAGTGCGGGGGTCTAGGGTTCGATTCCCACCAGAGGCACTGGTGTGTTTTCGCTACAACAAATGCCATAGTAGCTAGTGCTCGGTTAGGGTAATAGTGTAATTATATGATTATTAATTTTGTAATTATATGATTATTAATTAATAAAAATAGCTTCCAATTGTTAAAGCATTTTTCAACTTTTTGGAAAGTCAGAATAGTTTCAAAATTACAGATTCAAGTTAGATGGCCTGTTAACAGTTTTTCTATGCGATATCCCTTTTAATGGTTAGATTTAATTATTTGCATAACTTTTGCAATTATCGGCAACTTTTTTGAGAGCAAAATATTGATTTATATTTTTTTATAAGATGCTTTTTATTTTCGCAGTTTATTTTGCTGTTAAATTTAACGAGTTAAATAATACTTTTTTTAAAAGTGCAAAAGACCACAATGTTGAAATGAATACAATAAATTAATTTTTTTAGTGAAATAGCAAAAAAAAATAAAAATTATACAAGTGCGCCCAATTGAAACTTAATTTAAATTTTTTTTTTTAATTTATATCAAAAATATTAATCGATTAAAAAATAAAGTTAAATAATTGATAATATACTCAGAAAAATATTTATGAAGTTTTCATAGATATGATGAAAAGTTTCATAAAAATTTATGACAAATGTTTCATAGACCTTCATCATTTCATAAAAAAGCTTAATAAGCTTTGTGAAAAAAATGTAAGATTTTTATAGGAATTTTTTTAGAAATTAAATAATTGGCTAAACTTAAGGTGTATGAAATAAAAATTTGGAAATACAAGTATTTAATTTAAAAAAAATTTCATGTTCATTTCATACCAACACCTGACTTCAGTCACGTAATCCAGTTATGTTTCAGACTTAGACTTTTTAAGACACAAAAACTATATGAAATTATTTGAAATTCTTAAACACCAATTAAGTATTACATGATGTGTTCTTAATTTTAAATAGTAATGTGTTCTTAATACAATATGAAACTTTTATGAAACGTTTCATAATATTTATGAAACATTGCATACAAATTTACTCTATACTTACAATAAAAAGGATAGAATAGCACCACAACATAGGGGAAAATACTTGCCATTTAAATTTTAAGTAAAAGTTCAATTGACAATTGTCAACTGTATTAACACAGTACATAGAAAAGGTTCGTAGATAAATTTCGCTTAACACAATCGAAAAAAGTAAGTACATATCGCACACCTAGTTCAAAAGTGACTCAACTCAAAATTTATTTACAGTTATATTAGTTTTTTGTTTTTATATACATCGAGATTATTTTTATGTTATTTTCAATTTATAACGAGCTTTCAACCACCGTATATTTACAAAAATAAAGCAAATCAAACATATTAGCTAGGTTGATACTAGTATTTGGATCTTTCTAAAGATCTCATCAGAACCCGAAGTTTTAGAAAAGCTAGAGCCTCCATAATAGGCAGAACTTTAACAAAAAATCCAATAATCATCAGTTTTGCTACATTCTTGTCTTGTTAGTAATCAAGCACGTGGTTAGGAATTTTCCTAACAAGCATCATGACGTTACTAGACTTTGATTTATTGATTTATATTTTTCGTGTTTATATGCTTAAACTATGCACAATACACTTGTTTATCTATAAAAAAATATCAGTGTATTTTGTTGTTGTTAACTGTTGCTAAAAAACAATTATGTATTTCTTTATGTTTCAATAAATAAAGTTGCAAATGTTTTTTTTTTCGATTTCTGAAAAATGAATAATTTTGAGTTAAGTCACTTTTGAAATAGGTGTGCGATATACTCATAACATAGCATTGCTTTGATTTAGTAAGTTAAATAATTGATGTTTACGATTTACCATTTATGCTAGTGTCTTAAAACTTCTTCTGTGTTTTTTCTATTAGTCAAGGTAAATTATAACAAATATATCATAATTTTCCATTAATTTAGAAAAATGTTCATGATCTTTAAACGAACGAAAATAATATCTCACAATTTATAAAACTTTCATAAAAATTTATGAAACTGCTTTATTCTATTTATGAAATACTTATTAACATTTCTGAATAATTCCATAAAAAGTTATGAAACTTCTTCATCATATTTATGAAACATTTCATCATATTTATGAAGTATTGCATTGGATGAAAATCAATGAAGTTTTTAATCATCGTGGTTTTTTGTTTAACAAAAATCAAATGATCTTGAACTTGAATAATCTTGCTCACATCACAATTTATGATAAAAGATCGAAAAATAAACCGTTGGTTTTAATTTTTTAAAATTTAAAAGTAAAACATTTGAAAATTGCTGAGTACGTCAAAACCGACTTATGGTCCTAATGCTATAGTCAGACGGTGTTGTTGTTTATTTAATAAACAATAACAATGCAGTTTGTCACTAGAGATTCTAGCCTCTACACAAACAATGTTTACAAGTTAAAAATGTTTTTTTTTATTTGAATTAGTTAAATTTTTCCAATTTTGTTTTTTACTTCTCATCGAAGAAATAAAACAATACGGGTATAGCGTTGATCTTTTTCCTTCAAAATTTGGGTATATCTTCTACCACTTCTACATTGGTCCTCTGAAGATTTTTGGTGAAGTGAAATGAAACATGTAAGGACCTGTCAGTAGATGAAGTCTGCTTTAAATTTGCGGATGTAGAAATTTTTTAAATAATAAATAATTTTTCATAATATTTATGAAGTTTTTCATAAATATGATGAAGCTTTTTCCCTGAGTGCATGTAGGCCAAAATCGATTTTGACTAAATAATTTTGCGGAATCAAAGAATTTACAACAAAAAGACATTTGTTGTTGCATATTTTTTCATATTTTCTTACGAAGGCATATTTTGCTACAAATGCATATTTTATGGCATATTTTGGCATATTTTGTTGCATGTTTTGCATACTTTGCATACTTTGTGAGTTTTGTATGTGAATTTTGTATGTATTGTTGATCTTTTACAATTGCATTTAATTTTGACTTTTAATATAATTTCGTATTTTTGCATATTTTGCAAAAATTTAAGTTAAGTTTTCATTAAAAATAAACAAAAGAGAAACATTGGCAACAAATAGAACGATTTTTATGGTAAAATTAAAAAATATTGCTGAGCCCAAAGGAATTTCGTTCGATATATTATACAGCAGTAGGTCCTCAATGCGTATGAGTAATAATTATAAATAACTCATACGTCAGAAAAATAATTACAATAAAAGAGTAGTAGTAGTAGTATTTAAATAAAAGTTATATTGATATTTAGGGCAACCAAAAATAGATCTAAAAACATTGTATTAAAAGTTTAAAAAAAGCTCGAAAAACATTAAAATATGTCGTTTAAATATAAAAATAAGCTATTTAATTTAAAAAAATATGCTGTTAAATTTCAGATCTCTTTATTATAATAATAACCAATAAAATTAATTCTTAGAACATCGTTAGTCAAAATATAGGTGCAATGGAGAAATAATTCTCTTAAGCTTCAAAGTTCAAATTGGATTTTTTGATAAACCGACAACATGTACTATTAAATTTTTCAACTGTCAATTAAAAATAAAATCTTCAAAATACCGATTGCTAAAAAATTACAAAAAAGCTATATTTTAAAAGAAAAAAGTTAAAATAAGCTTTATTTTTAAAGAAAAAAGTCAAAAAGTAGTTAATATTTACAAATTAAGATATATTCACATATCGAAAAACAATCTTAAAAGGCTTAAAACTTTCATAATTTTATGATCAGAACTTATATTTAGTCTAAATAGTTCTATCATTTCAAATTAAAGACAAGCTCTAGCTTATTTTTGGTTGCCCTATATATTTAAAAATACTAAACTTTGGAAAAACAATTTGTTTAATTAAATCCCAAATATATGTATAGTATACAAAAATATACACAAATATACACAAATATCACACCTGCTATTTCACTACCGTTAAATTACTAGAAAATGTCATTATAACAACGTTTTTCGTAAAACAAACGAAAATTTTTACATTTACGAAAGTTTTTGTAGTTCCGTATTTTTATGCGTATATTATTATGAGTGTAATAATTAGGGAATGCAAAATACCGCACATTTTAATTTTCCAGAAAAGCGGAAAATTTTTCAAAAGTCCCGGGATCTTGGATCCCTCTTTAAAAAAAATTTCTAAATTTTTCATATGAAATTCATGAGTTGAACTTTTTTTTATAACAAAACGTATCCATTTTATTTCTGTGGTTATTCTAAGAGTTTTTAATTTTTCTTAAGCCTGAGAGCAATTGTTTTTCGCAATTCCTCGAAATCTTAGAGCTTGAATAAATGAAATTCAGTATAAAAGATAAAAAAGAGTTCAGAAAAAATGTAAAAACTAGAAAAATTTTATACATCAATAGAGTCCGACCGAAGGGTTCGGGGAAAAACTGCATTTGGACAATATTTGGTAATTTAAAGTGTTTTGGACAAATTTTTATAATGGCAAACCATTTAAATTTCTAATTTAAGGCCGAAGTCTTTGATAAACGGTGAAGTTAACAGTTACGGTGAAGTGAGCATAATATTTACACTGAGAGAATTGTCAATGAATTTTTGCATTAAATCTATAAAGTGCCACTGAAATTCGTCCATTTAAACTTTTTATTAAATTATTGCAGTTTTTCATAAAATTTTATGAACACGTTTTGAAAGAAGTGACAATCCAATGCAAACATCAAACATTCATATAATCTAGTTTTCCCACTAAATGAGAACTAATATATGAGCTAGAAGTTAAAGATTATCAGCATTGATCAAAAATAAATTGAAAACTTGTTCGTTATGTGCAAGCTCTACCTATATACAATACACGCTTTTTGTTTTTATTCTCCTTTTATTAGAAAATTAAAGAAAATACTCGAAATAGATCTATCAACACATTCCTGAAAGTGGTCAATTAATAAATTTGAAAACAAAAACTCTATATATTATTTGTGAGGACAATATCCTAAAGAAATATAGAGTATGGCCTCGAACTTGAATAATTTTTCATTTTCATTGCGCAATTAAAGGTCAAAAAAACCTAACTTTTATTTTTAATAAAAATTATATCAAACTTTTAAAACTATGAAACTTTTTCATTAAAAGTATACAATTTTGCATTCATATTGTATAGAAAACTCGTCCACGGCATTCCCCCTATATAACTTACTTGTTTGAAATTGTATGCTTAAAAATCAAGGGTTTCCCGAAGCGAATTCCCGGAATTACGGCAACAGAAAAATGCTTAATTTCCCGGGATGAGAAATCCAGGGATGTTAAATCCCGGAATGCAATCCCTAGTAATAATACATAGTTTCTTGTCTTTCAAACCATTTTAAAAACTTCTTGGTTTTTACAATGTTTAAAGTACGTGTGTGAGTGTGTTTTTAATAAAAATCATTTAGAGTTGTTTAAATTAAACAACCCCGTTTAAAGCAAAAACAAATGTAATTTATTTGCTGGTATTTTTGTTACAGTTTTTTACTTGGACGTGCTGTTTGGTATTTATATTAGTACTGATATGTATGTACGGTTTTGGTTTTTATGGCTTTGGTTTTTTTTAGTTTGTTACTGTTGTTGCTATCGTTGTTGTTGTTGTTGTTGTTGTTATCGTTTTTGTTGTTTATTTAGTGGTGCGCTTGGCATTATGGCAGTGGCAGCAACAGCAGCAACAGCAGCGAAGGAATGAAGTCATGGTTGAAGTTGAATTGAGTTTAATGTCAATGTCAATTGCATTGCAATGCAGGTTATGGTATTCAATATACTATATCTGTATATGTGTTTGTGTGTGTGTATATGTGTCTCAGTGGTACGATACGGAAGAAATGTATAACTATGTGCCTGCCTATGAAGTCATAGTTATAGTGTAGTTTTTAGTTACAAAGTTTTTGTTGCTGTTTTTCCATCATATGTACGATATATTGGGGCGAGGCATTGTTTTAATTAAAAATAAAGTTATTTAATGCACTTTTTTTATCGCTGTTTTGTGTAAAAATAACTAAAAAGTTTTTTGTTTAATGCGGTTTTCTAAATTAAATCGCCTTTAAATAGAAATTTTGTTGAAATTTAATACTACTAATATTTTCAGATTTTATATATAAAGTGATACTAAATTTTAAAGTGACAATATTATTTTAGGCACTTTTACTGCAATTTTAAGACACGTTTTATTGAATTAATAAATTTGTATTTTAGGACAGCGCTAAAAATAAACTTATTCATTACGGAAATTAATTTGATATATGGTTTCCGAATGGGGCTTTTAATAAGGGAATGTTTCCTAATGTGGCTCTACATCTGGTATTTGGGCCATATAAAAAAACTAACTGTAGTATTTCAAATTCAAATACATGAACTTGCAGGCCAACTTCTTGGGCCTTTTTGTGTTGGCTATATACAATTTTCTTGTGGAAACTAATTTAAAAAAGTAATATAACAATTTTCAAAACTGTTTTAAAGGTTCACATAGGGAACAAGTACCTAAAACTAAAAAAAACTCTGTTAGAAAAAACTTGTTAGAAAATGTAGTCAAATCGACAAATACTTGTATTAAAATTAAAATTTATTTTAATTTTGTTTATTAAAACGTTCCGTGTATCGTTTAAAGCTGCTTAAAAGGCTACCATGTGTAGTAGGCCGGATCGATTTGTATGGAGGCAAAAAAATCACTCAACGTTCAAGGAAAATCGTATTCTAGGGATCAAAATAGAAACTTTGCCGAAGGAACCATACCTCTAAAATGAATTCTGATGTCCCCACTTTTCAAAAACTTTTGCTGAATCTAAAAATTTTGTTGCTAAAAATCAGCTCGCTGATTTTCAGCAAAAGATTTTTCTGACATTAGCAATTTTTTTGCTAGCACCCTCCTGACTAAAATTTTGCTGACACAGCAAAATTTTTTGCTGACTTTACAAACTTTTTTTTTAGAGTGTACCCATGAAAATGATTCTTTTACAAATATCAATTTTGCTAACCCATAAGTAGGCTCATAAGAGGCGTAGAACAATTTTCAAACACTCATTTCATAGGTTGATCGATTATCTATCATATGCTTTTTAAATTTGTTGATTATCTCATTTGGTTCGAAAGTTAGGATTTTTGCAAAAACTCAAATGGCGCCACTGTGCGTAGGGTCAAATTTTGAAAAAAACCCACTTTGATATTTCAGAAAGTAGGAGGAATCTCTCCAAGATTAAGGGAGGTTCTTCTTCTCCGGGAGACGCGCTTAATGCATAAATCAGACGCGCTTAATGCATAAATCATCATTCTAGGGGTTAAAATTTAAGTTAAAAGAGGCCTTTTTAGCCGTGTTTTTTTAGCAAAATGTACAAATATCGGGATAGAGATATTTCAGAAAGTAGGAGGAGTCTTTCCAAGATTAGGGTCTCTATTTCTTCTCCGGAAGAAATAGAGTATAAATATATTCGATTGGGTTGGATTCGATTGGGTCACTCTAAATGGATCAAAGAGGGATTTTTCAAAATTTCACCCTACGTACAGTGGCGCCATTTGAGCTTTTTCGTTGCAAAAATCCTAACTTTCGAACCAAATGAGATAATCAACAAATTTAAAAAGCATATGATAGATAATCGATCAACCTATGAAATGAGTGTTTGAAAAGTATTTTACGCCTCTTAGGTGCCTACTTATGGGTTAGCAAATTTGATATTTGTAAAAAAATCATTTTCATGGGTACACTCAAAAAAAAAAGTTTGTAAAGTCAGCAAAAAATTTTGCTGAGTCAGCAAAATTTTAGTCAGGAGGGTGCTAGCAAAAAAAATTGCTAATGTCAGAAAAATCAGCTCGCTGATTTTCAGCAACAAAATTAGTAGATTCAGCAAAAGTTTTGCTAACACTTAGTAGATTAGAAATAAAAAAGCGTTGGTAAAAATTAATAAATTTTTTGCTGAATTTTAGTAGACTGAAAAAAACGCAAAAAAATTGTAAATAAATTGTAATTTAGTTAATATATTTGCTGAAAATCATAAAACATATTTTTTGTGATTCTTTTAAAAATAATTTACAATAATTACGAAATATAAAAATTTTCATTTTCCCACATTGACGACATGAATTAATTTAATATCTGAAAATATATAGAAATAAATATATATCATCTATTTACATCAATGGTAGTCTAAATGATGCTTTCTTTTAAAGGATAATTATAGAAACAAAACGAAAAAATAAACAAAAAAAAAAAACGAAACGAAAAAAACAACCCTTTTTTTGCAATAAGAAAAACTAGCCATACTAAGATGTGTGTCTTTGTCTTTCGCTTTACTCTGTCTACATGTCTGTATATGTTTGTTTGCAATTTGACCACACTAGATTATTATCTATTAACATTTATTATAGAAATACATATTAAATTTAAATATTTTCTTTTGTCTTTTATTTTATTAATAGACAATTATTTTCACAAGCCGGTGACAACGCAAAATTTAAGTTGTTTTAGTCCTCAATTTTGTTTTATGTATGAAAAAGAGATACAAAAACTTCCATAGTTGATTTTTTTATATGTCTTATTAGAGTTGTACTTTTTAGTATCAATTTCCTCTTCTCTACTACATCTTGACATGCCGCGACATCTGCTTCATTCTGCGTATATCTTTCAATCTGGTTGTCGTACACACTATTAATGTGTTATCAGCTCAATTTTTTTTAGCAAAACTAATTAGTAAAGCATTAGTATATTAGTAAAGCATTAGTATAAAACATTTAAGTGCTGAATAAGTATAACAAAAATTTTAGCTGAAAACACGATTTTAGCAAAAAAATTTGCTAAAAAATAGTATACCTGATTTACAAGACGTTTTACTAACTTTTGTACTAACTTATTTTTTTGAGTGTAGTAAAAAAATATTTTTTATTTTTTATTTTCTTTTGTCTCTTTTTAAGGCTTTTATGATTTAAAACTATTCCAGAAAAAAATTAATTTTTTTTTTATTTATTTTTCAATTTTTTTTTTTAATATTGCTCACAGTCTGTAAAGGAAGGTATATCTAAAAGACTTATCATTTCTGAACTATAATTATTTTCTAACTCTTTTCGTGACTTTATATGCCGCAGTGATGAAATAAGTGGGTCGGAAGATGCTGCTAACATGTTGAAGAGATCCTCATTTTGTCTTACCCTTGATGATTTGAAAGTGTTCAGCAGTCTATATTTTTTATAAAATTTGTTTAGGGACTTCTGTGCTTCTTCAGAAAGCTCTCCAATTGGCAAAGGCTGATATTCAATTATATCTTTTCCATGGGACAATATTTTGTGAACTGTCGGGGTCAACTTTTTCTGGGGATATAAGTTTGCTAAAAGAGATGCAGTTTTCGAGGCATATTCTTCATACTTTTCAGAATCAACTTTTTCCTTGTAGTTTAAAATATTCAAGATCGTTCCCAATCTCTTAATGATTTCATTGTCTATTCCAGTGATTCGAGTTACAGCCTCATCATTTTCAAAAAATCTTCTCGAAGTGTTTCCATCGTTTGAGTTTCCGAATCCGTGCTTGTTCTAGTCTACTTTTAGTCTAACTTGTTTGAAAAACTCATTATTATAAAAACTCATTATTATAAAAGAAATATTTGATAATATAATATAAAACAAAATTAAGATAATTAACAAATTAAAAGTAGGACAATATAAAATATTTTAATCAAATAAAACGGGTATAAAGTAAAATTCAAAGAGGAGAAATTATTAGGGAAATTCATAAAATATATAACTACGGGATTATGATATTTTTTTTTCAAATATATAGTCTGATCTACCTAATCTAGAATAATCACGGGATAATGATAGTTTTTAAATATATAGTCAAATCTACCTTGAATGAAAAACAAAAATCTACCTAACCTCGACTAATAACGGGATTATGGTTGTTTTAAAATATATAGCATAATCTACCTAAAATCATAAACAAAAATCATATATATTAACAATAATAATAAGAATGGGTTTTCGCGTTTATATGTCATTAATTGCCCAAAAATGCATGCGACACCTATTTTGAACCATGTCCTTTTTCAAAATTTTACCTCTAGCAAAAAATGAGGCAAGGACGGGCAGCGGGAAATTTTTGCAATAGGTAAAGGACTAATCAAAGAACTTATTTTGAAAATATTTCAAATATAGTTTTTAATAGTTTTTTTTTTATTTTCCACCAAAGTTGAGAAATATTGAAAAAATGGATAGTTTGTAAATTTCAAAGTACTTGGACCAATACAAAGCAAACAGTCTAATTTTTTTTAATCTTCTCTTAATAAATATATATATCAATAACATTAAAAAGAATGACGATCCGTTATCTAGTTTTTGAGATTCGGCATCAGAAAGCGGACAAAATTACTGAAAATCGTTCAACTTTGAAGGGCTATATCTTCTGATAAATCTGATTGTAATAAGAGTGGCATATTTGAAATCGTTGGACAATTTCCTATAAAATAGGTTTATTCAATATTTTTTAGGGGCACATGAAATTTTTGATTTTTGCCACCTCACTTGTTCTACAGGCGCTACTGTGCTACGGGTCAAAAGTCGGGACATCAGTATGGTTCCTTCGGCAAAGTTTCTTATTTTGATCCCTAGAATACGATTTTTCTTGAACGTTGAGCGACTTTTAAATCGACCCGCCCTAATGTGTAGTGATTATTTTTTTAATAGCGTTGAACTGATGATATTTTTTTTGTGAAACATATTAAAAAATTAACAAAAAATAAACCAAAATAATAAAAGTGATGCGTGAACCGTTTAAAAAAGTCTAAAAAAAATCAAAAAAAATATGTAAATATATCAAAGGTCCACTTTAGGGAACATTACGAAAATTTAAATTTTGAAATTTTTGTTTTGTATATTATGTGTTTTTTTAAGGAATCAATGATTTTTATTAAAATTGTGAATATGAATTCTTACCGTTTACAAAAATGGGACTTCGAAAATTTTTTGAAACTTGTTTGTTATTCGCTTTTTAAATTTACAAAAGATTGCGTTTTATATTGCTTTTTTTATAAATGTCTCAATAAAACCCAGAAGAACGTGTGCCTAGTCGAAACATTTTTAAAATATTGATGGCGGATAACAGTTGACAGTTATGACTTATTCATGCAACAGTACTAAAAGAGCGAAATGCCCATTTTTAGAGGACAGGCCACAATTGACAACTTTCTCTTATTGTATAGAAATTTTTCCAAACGAAACACTTGCACTTAAAAGCAACTCACCTTATAAGTAGTGTTTTTTGTTCACCCCTCAAACACCAAGGTATGGCTTGATTTATGAAGATTCCATTATATTTCGTGTCTATTATTGAAATCCCGGGAGCTAGATCGTTTTGAAAAAAGATTTTATTTTTATGGCGCGTCCAATGCATGTCCACCCATAACCTTTTTCAGGGATATTCTGTTTAAATTTTTTTTCAAGTTTTTTGTACGGAGGTTTCGTTATTAAAATGTTAAATTGACTTATTTTAATCTTTAGTCGATTTAAGTAAATACATCTTTTTGGGGTTTTTTTCGAAATTTACACTAGTTCGCGTTTTAGCAAAAATTCAATAGGTGGGAAGACTAATCAGTTCAATATCGACATTTGTCTTTAGTCAAATGCATCATCGAGGTGTGGAAATAATTTAAAATTTTGCAAATTGAATAAATTTTCCACGGCTATTTTAACCAGCAGAAATTTCCTATTTGTATTTACTTAATTCTACTAAAGATTCAAATATGGCAATCAAAAGTTGCAGTTATTTTACTAATTCAGCGAGAATCAGTTATTGTAGTAATGCTAATGAAATATAAACCTAAATGAATCTAATCTAATCAACAAAATGTTTGTTATATTTACCTTAAATTTAGTTAAATGTAAACAGATTTCATTTTGCTAAAATAAGCAGAAATATTTGTAGACTGCGGATTTCAGAAAGGCAGATTATACAGGGTTGGCCAACTATCACGCCTGCGTGTTCAAATTTAATAACTTTTTTGTTTGTTATAATTTTTTTATTTTTATTTTTTCATTTTATTTATCAAACCTTGTTTTTTTGTTACACGAACAAGTAATGTAGAAAAGTGAGAGAAGAATTTTACTTTTACAATGGGCATTCAATTTTACTGACACGAAATTCAGGATTGACGCAAAGTTTAGGAATTCAGACTTAACTGCACCTGATTATTTCCTATAGGGTTATCTCAAAAAACGAGTGTATATGAACCATAGAGCAGCTAAAGCGCAGCATTGAAGCTAAGATCATGGTAATAGAACGTAATATTGCGTTTTGTGTTAAAAGCCCAATTGGGCATTAATGAAAATGGTAGGCATCTAGGTATATGATATTATTTTTCATAATTTAAATGTTAATCAGGCAAAGTTAATATTATATTTAAAAATAATAACAATAAAAATAACAATAAACAAACAAAACTTATTCAGTTTTTAAATGCAGGCGTGACTTTTGTCCCACCCTGTAGCTGACCTTTATTGTTGTTGATGTTTTTTGTTATTTTGTATGTTTTGACTGTTACAGAATATTATTTTTTTCACTAAAGAACGTAAGGACGCTTCTCAACTCTGCGCTTTAACAACACAGAGTTAAATTTTTTTGTTAAAGATGAACAGAGAAGCTGTTAGAAAGTTTGAAAAATAAAAATCAAAAAATCTCATTTTATAAATTATTGCATTTTGTATTATTAATTTACTTTGCTATTTTTAGCAAAACATTTTACTAATTTTTGAAAACAAGCAAACAATTTTGCTAAAATAAAAAGGAAAATAATGTAAACGATCAAAATCGACACAAATACATGAAACCAAAAATATTTTATTAGTTCATTGGAAGGAATCTTTTTTAATTTTTATTAGTTCATTGGGAGGATGTTTGTTAAGTTTTTTGGCATATATTCATCATTAAAATTTTTTATTTAAAACTTCACATGCTTCCCATCTCTGTCCATACATATCCACTATTTGCCAGTATTGGCAATAGAAATTGTCAAATTATTGTCAATTCTCTTTTGAAAATTACATTTTGTATCAGAAATAGTAGATATGGGTGGACAGAGGTGGGTAGAGTGTGAATGAAGCTGGATTTTAAAACAATTAAAAATATTTTGTAGATAATTACTGTAGTAAAAATTTTTGTTAAAATAACGTTCGCAAATAATAAATTTTTAGATTGCATTTTGGTGCACGTAATTGTTTAAGCTACTTCCATATTATACTAAAAGATAAACTTATATGTAATTTTTCGCTATGCTTTCGTATAAATTTTAGGCTCATTTCGCGTTTTTACTATGAACCGAACTTTCTTTTTTTCTTTTTTAAACGAAATAATTGTTAAAATTTGTCTTTTTGCTTATATACGAAAATGCTTTGTTGATCCTTCGCGAAATGGCAGGATCAATTGTGCAAAAATAGTAAAATATTTGAAAAATATATAGTATATATATATAAAAATAGGATGTTAACTTTATTTTTTTAATTTTTAAAATTTGTTTACAAACATGCTGCATTAACAAGTATATCCGCGATTTTTCTTAGTTTTTACTATATTGTACTATGAAGGTAATACTATGTTGGTAAAGACAATTGCAAATGTAGTTAAAAACAAATTAAATTGAAAGGACGACTTACATTTCAGTAAATTCAGCTAACTTTGTGATTCGTTTTATAATGTTAAAAAAATTAACCACTATTGTAGTAAAAATGAATGTTAGTAAAAAATAAACAAACTTTCACTTAAAAAATTACTGTAAAAAATTAATGTAAAACCAGTTCATTTTTTAAATGAACTACAAGATTAGTAAAAAACTTAATTTGTTCTTAAAGTGACTGACATTTACATTACAAATAAAGAAACTGTAATACAACCCAAACAACTACATATTTTTAAAGCAAAATTTCTCTGAGTGTATAAAAAACTTCGTTAAAACATGCAAAAATATGACCAACATACTTACGATCAATGGTAGGTACTCTTGTTTCGAGGGGTAAATTTTGTAGCGTTATGTAAATAACCATTTTTTATTTTTACCTATTTTTTAAATTTTGTCTTACTCTTATATACACTCAAATAAAAATGTCTGTAAAAGTTACAGAAAAAAACTGTAATCTTACAGAAAAACAGGCCACCGTTCCGTTTAACTAATTTTAGCAAAACGTGTCTGTAATTTTTTAGCAAAGTGAAAAAAATAGAAAAGTAAAGTAAAGTAAAGTTATTATGTTGCACTGAAGACTTAAAGTCAAATATAATTTGTTAATATAAGTATTCACTATAATTATAGTTTTTATAATTTTTGAGAATTGTACTCTTTAATATGCTTTTTCAATAAACCTCAATACATTATGTCCGCACGGATAATTTTGTGAAGAAAAATTTGTTATTAAGTCTACCTAACATTGCTTAAGCAGTGGGGGCTTCATGCATGTTCAACATAAATCCTGGAGCGTGTATTTAAATTTTCTTAGATGGAGAAGTTTTGCAGATGTATACTGGGCTAACGAATTATACTATAGACGATCTACTACTGGCTATGTTTTTTATTCCAACGCTCCGTGGTTTCGTGTAACTCGAAAATGCAAACAACATAGCTATGTCAGCAGCTTACCAAGAAGTAAGTTAGAAATAGGTTATTTTTTGGTAAGCCCTTAATGAAAAAAAAAAAATAATAATATTCCTATTTTTATATTTTTTTTTAATATTCTTTAAAAATTTGTTTATAATTTAGATTTTAAAAAGGTTCAACTTGAAAAAAAAAATGTTAAATATCAGCTACGAACATTACACAGTACAAGGACTCAATTCTGAGAATTGCACGTGCAAAGAAAAAATTTCTATTTTTTTTTTTTATTTATTTTTTTTGTTCACCCTTAGAACAAGTTCAATTATAATAAATTTTGTTTCAATGCATAGATTACATATTAAAATCTCATATTTTCTGTGTAAGAATAGCTGTAATATGAATCGGAATTTTTATTTTCATGCAAAATAAAGTTTATAAAGAAAAAAAACAGCATATTTGTGGATTTGTAATCCAGTTATAGAGAAAAAAAGATGAAAAATTTGGAAAAATTTACATTTTTGCCACTTTTAAGGCTCCGGATGCACTTTTTTCGGGTAGAATTGTTTTACACTTTCCACATTTTTTCTCCTATTTAATATCTACAACTTCGCTTCAGACACAAAAGAGATATTCCGTAAGGTATACCGAAATATAACCGTGTTAAAATATAGAACAACTACTAAAAATCCGCTTTGAGCCAAAAAATTCGTATTGCCATTAAATTATTACTGTAGCCAACTTCACAAAACGAATGACGCAGAAGTTCTTATTTTTGCGGCTACTTTCACATGCAATTCCCAGAATTGAGTCCCAAAACCATGTGTTGAAAAATGTTGTACTGTGTTAGTAATAAATTTTGTAATTTGTAAAATAGTCCAAAAACTGTTGTTAAATGTTTTACTAATTTTTCTCCTTACTTTTTTATTTAAGTGTATAACTTTTTTAACTTTGTATATGAATCAGTGTTTTATATATTTAAAAATTCCAAATATTGAGTACCCTCCATATTTATACAAATACATGTGCAATTTCCTTTGATTTTCAACAGGCAAATGGACAAGTAGACAAATAAACATATGCTAGAAACATATTTACTTTGAGGTGTTACAATGTTCGGTAATTTTTTTTTTCTATTCCCAAAATTATCAAAAATAATAGATGTCCTTGAACTAGACATACAACAAAACATTTATAGTTTAAGTTCTAGGACATAGACTTAATAACAATAAATAAATACACAACAAAAGTTTTGCTTTTGCAACAAAAACTATAATAGTGAAAGTAACAACCACAAAGTTAAAATTACTTTACTAACCTTTAAGAATATATTTAATAGAGTTGTCAAATGAGATACTGTTTCTGGAGAAACTCTGTAAGGCTTTGTTTAAAATAAAACAGGGCTTTAGCAATCATAAATTGTAGCTATTCTATATTCTCTGATACTACTCTATCCATAGTGGAAATTTATATGAAATGCCACAGAACTGGTGCCTTGTGACACGGCACTTATTTAACTACAAACTATTCCAAAGAAATACTTCCGAGCAGGGACATGCTTAATTCTGTGGTAGGTCACAATTTGTAAATGTTTTGCTGCTTTAAATGATAAATTGACATTTCAATTTTATATTTAGGGACCGGTTCTATCGCTCCGCAAATACCGTTTTTAATGTCCAATATGTAAGAAATAATACGTATATAAAAATTGCATGTTTTAAAAAGGTTCCTTCTTACAAGAAAAATGTTAAAATTAAAAACCTGAAATTTAAAAAATAAATCAGGATTAAAATCCAATTTTATCTAATTAATCTTCTAATGTGGCAACACTAGCAGTTAAACCACACTTAAGTATATGTCTTTTCTTGTGGGGTGTTATGGTGTAATTGGTTTTTGCACTTGACACATAATTCAATGTTAAATCATATATGCTGCATTAAAAGTCAACTGCCCTGCTACAGGAAAAAGAGTATCGAGGCAATATCAAACTAGCAATGTTTGTTGTCCTATAAAAGATAATAAAAAATATGGAACAACTTTTTTAATTAAACAAAGTGGGCGTTATAGGCGTGGTTAAATATTGACAGATTTTGAGCTCAATTTTCAATATTAGACATGTATTTTTTTAAGTTTAGGGGTTAAAAAGTAAGGCCAGAAATTACCCAATTTACGTGTTTTTAATTTAAAGGCTTTACAAATCATAATGGTCACAAATAAAATAAAGCTTCATTGGTCTTTTTGTCTCCAGGAAACTAAGGGGTAAAAATTTGTTTGATAAGAGTGAAGATAATTATTGTCTAATCAAATTTAGGTGATATTTTTATCTTTTACTTTGATAAAAACATTAAAATCTGTCTAAATGACGTTAAAATAACACTGTACTAAAATACATTATAAAATTTGACATGTGGCGATGTCTCAACTTAAAATGCAAAGTTTTTAACACTGAACGTAAAACCATACGTCAATCTGGTAACTTTAAGTAAACAAAAAATCTAAAAATAGAATATTTGTGTTTGTTAGTGTTGCCACTTCTGAGTATAATATACACTAACAGAAAAGCTAATAGGAAGGAAAACTGCAATTTAGCTGCATTACATTCGAGGCTGCAACTGATGATGCTTGTCCATAAAAAGGCAGAAACTAGTCTAGTCTGATTTAAAAATTAAAAGTGTTTATAATTTATGAGAAAAACTTTTATTCTTCCTCTTAACCTCAACATTTTCAAACATTAAAATTTTGTTAAATTTTTAGGAAAATAAGCAATTTTTATTAAGTGTCCTGGAAAGGAGCAGCTCCAAGCACAAACTCGAATTATCATTTTTCCAGTTTATTATTTTCTTTATATTATAAAACTAGCAATCAACATCTCCAAATTAGGTAATTAAAAAAAATCTTTAAATTTAATTAAAAAACACCTTTTTGGAATTTTTATTAAATTCGTAGGAAATTTTGGATTCCTGGCTAAAGTGGGTTAATCATACCCGATGATGTCAAAATTGTATGTCTAAGTAATTTTGAGTATATTAAATGAATAAATGAAATAAAAAATATTTTTTTTGAAATTTTAATAATACACTTTTTTCCAAAAAGGGCCATTATCGACCAACTTTGGGCACGGGTTAGTGTTATCCATTTGGGACCATTTGTAATAAAACCTAATGTTTATAAACGATCCCATTTTCTCCTACCTAGACGTTTGTTAAATATTTTGTTAAAATAGATTACAAATATAAAAATTGGCCTGAAAAATTCACATCTTTAAAAGATAAATAAATGAAAATCCGAATTAAGTTTTAAAAACAATTTAGGGGTTTTGATCACTGATAGTTCATTTTTTCCCGTTGGTCTCATTCAGGATACAATCGGTTACCATAAATTTTTTGCACAGTGTTATTATTTATCGGAATTTGAAAAATGCTAGAAGTTTCTCTATATCAATATATTTTTTTATAGAGCATTTAAAAAAACAAAACTGTAAAGAAATTCAGAACTAGTTCCGAATTTTTAAGGTAATACTCACCTCAATTTATCTAAAACCGTCGAAATTTTTTTTTATTTATTAAAAAGTTTTACATGTTTTTTTAATCGATACGGAAAGTTCATCGATTAGTTTCTTAACAAATATTCTTTGAATATTGTCCCTAATATGAATTTCAATATCTTCATGTTAAAATCACATGACGTATAATTAATTTTATTATGTGTATTATTTATTGCTTATACGCCTACGTACCACACATTGCTTTATATAGAAACATAAAAATATTTATGAAGGACAATATTCAACCTATTTTGTTTTTCAAAACTAATCATTTTTTTTTTCAAAACTTGATCTGTAGAAAAACATCTAACATTTTTTAATCAATAAAAATATGATAAAATTGCCCAATTTTGAGATAGATTGAGTTTTGTATCAATTCAGAATTAGATCTGATTTTTTTTTATTTTTATTTTTATTTTTTATTTTTAAATTTATTTTCTATTAAAAATATATTAATATAGACAAATTTTTACCATTTCACAAAACTTTTTCTCTGTCTAAAGTATAGTGCGTAGTTCATGTGATATTTGAAAACAGTTTATCTATACCACAGTCAGTGATTCACATAGACGCAATCAAACAATAAAGAGCATAGCAAATACTACAGTATTATCAGAATAACTGACGAAACTGCAGTCGGATTCAATTGCAAATTTACAATATAGTTATGATTTATAGAAATGTGCTTATTCTTCTCTACCACGTCTCTCACAAAACCAATACTTCTTCGCTCATTTTGAGGAAATATGTAAAGAGTAGTTAAATTGTTTTGTTACTGCTAGTTTGGCATTGCAGCTATATACATTATTTTAGCTGGACAGTTGTCTTGAAAAGTAACATATATACTCATATATACAAACAAAAAAAATCCTTATTATGTATTTGTTATACATTGATATCCGTTTTTTTTTTTGTATGCGTATAATTTGTTTTTAGCTTTGAGTGTTTGAATTTTTGCCAAATATTCGTATTTTTACCGTCTTTTCTCCTTGGAAGTTTTTTTTTTCTATCGATTTGTTAACACAAAAGAACCAAATATATTTGAATCGGTGGTGTATGTATTCAACGTTTTTTTTTCTGGTCGCTTTAATTTATCTTAATTTTCTCCTGCTTGTTTGTTTGACTTTTAATTCAATTACGCAATCAATTTATTGATTTACTCTTTCCTATGTATAGAAATTTTGATAAATTGAAAAATTAAAGACGTCATGTATGTGGAGAAGCAAAAAATAAAGTTTTTATATTATTCATTGCGTGTCTTTGACCTGTATCAATAATTGTAATTAAATACAAAAATCTATTAATGATAGTAATTTACAGGTGCTTTGTTCAAATTCAATTTAAATACATTATCGTTATTGAATATTAATATTTAATTTTTTTATTTTTAGATTTTAATTAAATAAAAACTACAAATATTTTAGGTTGCACATTTGATAACTCGCATACAAATTTTTATGGTTAATTGTTCAAACGAAATTTATAACGGGGCGTATGAGTGATAAATATTTTATAACTCATACACCACTTTTTGTTTTCAGCAGAATAAAATAAAGGCGTACGATAAATATATTTTACATAGCTCATATGCCGCGTGTTGAAGAATTAACTAACGTGCCCAAATAATTACAAAATAGAATTTGTCTGACAAAATCGCAATTTAAGTTAATTTTTTTTCAAAAATCTAAATAGTTAACTTACATGGAAGGTATACTAGAGTGGAGCACTTTAATTTTAGTGTAATTCGAATATGTTCTAGAGGAGATACAAATAATAACCTATTTATTGATATGAAGACATTATGAAGCATTATTAGAGGGAATCCCCTAAGTGTTGGTCTATAGTAAAACAAAAGGACAAATTAAATGGTGTATTAAAATCATTAAAAAAACTTAAAACAAGAAAAGGACAAATTAAATGATTCCTTAAAATCATTAAAAAAAGCTTAAAACAAGAACATTTTTATCGTTTTAGCATTTTTTACTTGACTCTCAAAATATAAGGTAGTGGCGCTAACAAAAAAAATACCGCACAACACCGTAGATCTTTCTTGTATGCTTAACGAATGCTGCTAAATTATTTCTGACATTAAAATTTGGAATTATTTTTATAATACAAAAAATTCTCAGCTTACAATAATTTGTTATTGAGAAAGGTAAATTTTTAAACGGTTTCCATTTAACCTAATACAATCCTACTCGAATACTGAAATTTAACTAATTATACTAAAATTTAACTAATATATTATATTTTTCAAAAAATTTTAATATTGATGAAACTGACTAAATTTTGCAATAATTTCTTTAATATTTTACAATTTTGCAAACGGTATCTCTTTAGCCTTAATTTTTTGTTTCTTCGGAGTTTTCCATTAATTTAAAAAAAATAGGTTTTTTAATTTTGCATTTTTTAGCAGAACAGAATGAATGCATATGTGTTGATCCCATTGATCATAGAGTAGAGTTTTTCATTGGTAGAGTTTTTCACTGGAATTCCTGGGACGGGATATTCCTGGAATTGCCGACATTTTGAATCCCGAAATCCCTTGAATTACTTCGGGTATTCTCGGCATTTTTCTTTCGTAATGTTATTAATAAACATACTTTTTTAAAGAGTATAAACTCAAAATTGTACACAGAGAATTTTCTTGGACGAGTTTTAATGAAATTTTTCACTAAACTAATGAAGTGTTCTACACAAAGTAAATTAAATATTTATTTAATTTTATAAAAAACCCTCACAATTTTTATAAAATAAATTTTAATGGAACTTTTTCATTAGGCGTATGGAACTTTTAATAAATAAAATAAAATTTTTCAAAAAAATTTATGAAAAAGTGCATGAATTTAATGCCTCTAAAACCCTATGATGTCAATGAAAATGCTATCTCAAATTCAAAGTCACTCCATAACGAATGACTTAAATCTGTTTTAGGGGTCCTCGTTGGTACCAATAGTACGGATATAATTTAATTGTTCAAATGTATTATTTGAAATCGCTATTAGTAAGCATCGACTTTTGGGTATAAAATACTAATATCAGCCTACTTGTTAATCATCTTTCTGCTGCTATCAGCTATCTAATTTAACATTTTTCTCAGCTACTGAGATGTTGGCAATTTCTCTTTTTTTTTACTAATCCATATGGATTAGTCTAAACTGACAGAATTTTCTTTACTTCAGTAAAGACAATTCTTCATAGCTTTAATGTCACTGGAACTCGTCCATTGGAACTTTTCATAGTATCTATAAAACAGGTTTCATTAAAGTCAATGTTTAGGAAATGTTTGAGGAATTAATGAAAAAATTCATAAAACTATTGAATTATTCCAAAAATGAAGCGATTATAGAATTTATGAAACAGTTTCATAAAATGTTTTAATATTAAGTAGTTCTTTGAATTAATACAACTCTTCATAAATGTCTTGGAAAATGCATTGGAACTAAGGCAATGAACCACTTCATTTGGTTTTTTAAATAATTTGCTAGAAGTCCAAAATTAATAAAAGGTTACATTGAAATAGTAAAGCACTTAATAAAATGTTAAACACTTGAGAATTATATCTTAAAACTAAAGTTAAAAATGTATGAAAATTAATGAAATATAAAATTTTATGAAAAAATAAAATAAATTAAGTCTTTGAAATAATTTCATAGTCTAAAGAAAATTTTCATTAAATTTATGAAGAGATAATTTATGAAATCGAATGAATTTTTTTTACGAAACTATGAAATTTTAGTAAAACAAGTTTCATTAAATTTATGAAGAGATAATTTATGAAATCAAATGAATTTTTTTTTACGAAACTATGAAATTTTATTAAAACAAGTTTGTGAAAAATTTCTTAATATTAATAAATTTTTTTAGATATAATGAAATTCTTCATTGAATATACGAAAAAAATTCAATGAAATTGTTGTCTCAAAGCATAACTCTATCAGTGTATAAATTGTTTTTCATTAATAAACTCTAATATTAGTATTAACAAAAATAATAAAGTACTATTGAATATGTAATTTTTATATAAAATATTAAAAAATTTAAGATTCTTATTAAAAGCGTTGTTAAAATTTACTAATAAACCGGAGATAATACGATTTTTATGTAATTATGCATGGTACTAGGAATTAATCTTTTAAAGGAAACTTTGTCAATTAAAAATAAACTTTAAGCATGTCCTTACTAAGCGGGAGTTCCCGGGATCCCGGAAAATTAAAAAAACGGAAAACCCTGATCATAACTCATAGTGGATGAATTATGCGTTACTTTTAATTAAAGAGATTTGCCATGGCACACTTAAATCATTGATGGCAATACTGCAGTTAACATAAAAATCGTAAGTCTTTATTAAGATTTACCAACAGCTAACATGCCGCAAACAATTATAAGGATTATGGAGTATATGGGGTTCTCAAAATTTAGCATCACTTAATAGAATAATCAGTTGGTAAAAAAAATTCAACTATAAATTTCACGAAAATCGCGCTTTCATTTAAAAAACTCCTCAAAAACATTTAATTTTTTTTATCACAAATATTACAGAAATGATTTTTTTTACAAATTGTAATACCTTTATAATTCCCAAACCAATTAAGGTACGACCTTCAAAAAAATTGCTGGTAATTATGTATTGCCCGCAGAATATGATGTCTATTTGAAAATCTTTTTAGAATTTATGTGTACCAACTTTGTTATTTTCAAAAAAAAAATTAGATCCATGTATCTCTTTACACTCAAGAGATAATGTAACAAATTTAAACGCACTTTTTTAGACACTAATGATTATAATGCATATCTGCTACAACTTTTGAAGACCACCAACAATTGTCATTTGCACATTTTTTTTTTTTTTTTAATTTAACTTCAAACCGTTATAACTTTCGCTTCCATATTTCAAGTTCATGCACGCGAATGGATTTTAGTTTATTATATCTAGTATTTTAAGTGTACAAATCGTCATTGATGTGCCATAAAAAAATGTGTTATTTTTTTATCCAATATAACATTTAAACTACCAAAATAGTTTGTAGCTTTAATTAATTGAACATTTGATTTTCCCTGATCAAAAATTTTCGTCAAAATGTTTTACTTTCGAAAATAGAAAAATAATTTCGATCGAAAAATTACGATCACGAATGCCGTAATTCGACACCAGATCTACTTACTTTTCGTTTATATGAACTATATCTTGTTATTTATTTTTAAATATTGTTTAAATAACTAACAAATCCGTAGGAACAAATGCATAGTAAGTTAAAAATAAGTGTTCAAATTTTAACTACAGTTAAGTAAAAATAAATGTTCAGGTTTTTGAAATTATTATTTTTTTTTTAATTTTGTTTTTGTTTGTTTTTCTTTTCCTTACAAAATGCAGACTCACACACACACTACATGCAAATCTGGTTTGCATGGCTGTAGTATTTGTGGAAACTTTTTAAATTTCTTGTTTTTTGTAAGCAGGCAACAAATAAAATTTAAATTTATAATAACTGTATCGGAAACAAAAAAAAACTACCGTATTCCGTTTTTTTTTTTGGTTAAATTTGTATGAAACCTTAAATAAATGAAAATAATAAATGAAACTCAAAAAATCGGTAAATGGTAGTAAATTATTTTGAACAAATGTGAAAAAAGTTGAAATAAATATTTATTTAAAAAATAAATGCATGTTCCTTTATTTTTAACTCAACTGCAAACTTTTTTATTAAACAACAAACAGTATACTACATAATATTCTGAGCGAACCATTATTATTCCTACACCAATTGGGATTTTACAAAGTTGAGTTGTTCTCAAAATATGATGTATATTTTTCAAAATTTTTAGAATTTTTGTGTAAACCTATGGATATCTCTTTACACTTTAAAGACAAATCACAAATAAATCAACAGTTGCAATTCTGAAAAAATTTTAAAATTTCTAACTTTAAGCCGCTATAACTTTCACGGTGTTCATTCAAAGCGACATTGATGTGCCATAAAACCATTTTTTAATATTTTTTAACCCCAAAAATTACAAAATTTAGAAAAATGTCCATATAATTGAAAAATAATCATTAATCAACAACTTTTCAATTTTTGTATTAAAGATACAAAAATTGTTTTTTCGAACTTTCTATATATTCATATATTTAGTCAGAATAGCGTTCTACCTCAAGTCCAAAATCTAATATGATGTTGTCATATAAGATTTTTTTGTTGCTTTAGACAGTTTGATAACTTCACGAAAGACACTACAATTGTTTCATAGACACCACCCTAATCTTCAGTTGCCCGTATTAAGAAAACGAAAAAACAATTTTTGTATTTTTAATACAAAAATTGAAACATTTTTAAACAATTAGCACACCAAGGTTCTTCTCTTACTAACATTGTTTGTTGGGATATATGTTGTTTTTACAAATTGTAATACAACAAACACGCATACCTACGATGATATACAAAGAATATTGACATAAAAATTGTTGCTTCTTTTTTTTGAGTTTATGATTAGTTTTACCAAATCTGTCAGTTTATACACGAAAGCAGAAAAAAATTCTCATAAAGTTGATTTTGTCGGCTGTATGTAATATCTCTATTTGAGTTAAGCCAATCATGGTTTTTTTTTCGGAAAACTGAAGATTAGGGTGGTACCCATGAAACAATTATATTGTCGATTATAAAAATTGTGAAAATTTTTAAAAAGCAACAATTAAAAATAGAATATGACAATATCATATTAGATTTTGGACTTGACGTAGAGCAATGTTCTAACTAAATATATGAAACTAATTTTTTATGTTAAATTTTCAATAAATTCTCATTTTAATATTTGTTAAAAGAATCCTATAAATGATTTCCACCAACATTATTATGCATCCAAAAAAAAAAATAAATTGTTTGTTTAACGAAACTAAAAACTATTTTATTTTATATTTAAAGAAACAAAAAACTTTTTGTTAGATTTGAATTATTACTGCAACATTTGAATATTAATAGTAATAGTCAAAAATAATGGCATAAAAAAAAAAAAACAATTCACCTGTAGGGAGCTATTTTAAATTTACACCATATTCTGTGTATAGTCGAACACCAAAAATTATTTATTTTTGTGTTGCCAATAAATTTTAGATGTAGCAACAATAAAAGCACATATATACTGTCAGGCAGAAGGACAGACATTTCATGCATTCATATTTAATATTCAACAGTATTTGTACTTCAGCTATAAAAAGGTTTAAAAACGATAACAAAACCCAAGCTAGCCAGCCAGCCAGCCAGCCAGCCAATCATTAAAATAGAAATTGAAATGTACTATTATATCACACCATTATAGTATTTTTTTGTTTTTGCAATTTGCAATAATTTGTAGAAAAAAATATTGAAAATTTCTCAATCTGTATTGCAAAATAAAAATTCAATTAAGAAATGATTGATAGAAATTTAAAACTATTTGTTTAATTAATTCATTTTATAGGGGAAGGTGGGGTAATTTTCGACTAGTTTTTTTAGCTCCTTAAAAGAACCTACCACTATTTTTTTTATTGGATTTTTGTCCAATTTTTAAAACGATGAAAAGGTGAGGTCATTTGCGACATTGTAGGGTAATTTGTGCCGCCATAAAAAATGTTATAAATTTTTAAAAAACTATTATTTTTCTTGTTTATTAGATGCTATTTAACGATTTTAAATAAATAAAACTATAAAATAAAATTAAATATGATAAACATTAAGAACAGTTCTTAATCTACGACTGAATATTCTGAGATGTAATGAATTCTGGTATAAAAGCTGTCCATTATTTAAGCACATTTTAAGTGAACAGCCCATGCTAGAGTTCGCTGAATTTTTAGAATTTAATTTCAGGGTCATTTCATTGAAAAAAGTTATACAAAAATTAATATTAATTAGTATATGCCGTAGCCATGTTTTTTAATTTGTGGTTTAGCAGCATGATGTTTCTTAACGGAAACCTTTGAAGCGACATCCATGGGTGAATGCAATAACCCCCACTGAAATAACCCCCACCGCCGAAATGAAATAAGCCCCACCAAATTTATAAAAAATTTAAAGTGGGGCTTATCTCATTTTTGGTGGGCAAAGTTTCATTTTAATACGTGGGTATTATTTCATTTTATTACCCACCACATTTGGTGGGGGTTAATTCATTTTCATTGGTGGGGATTAATTCATTTTGGTGGGGTTTAATTCATTTTAATTCTAATATCAATTCTTGGTTTTTGAATTAATTCCTACTTTTACAGTATTGTTTTGTAAAGGTGAATTAATTCCTACTTTTACAGTACTAGTTTTATTTTGTAAAGGTGATATTAGAAAGTACGAAAAAAGAATACGTTATTTCAATTAAAAAAACACATTTCTTCTTATTAAAAATCCATTCGTGCCCATATCACCAGGTTCCTTAGTTGGTAAAAAACTAATAGTTTGCCCTTTTACAGAATGTTGACATAAAGGTGTATCCATATTTTAGAAGGACACGGTGGCGTCCAATAACACCAACTGAAATAAAACAAAAATGGAAATGAAGTCAAATTCACAGGTTGACTTTATTTCCAACAAAAATGGAAATAAAACCAAGTTGGCTATATTTCCTTTTAAAGAATATCGTGTTATCCAATTTAAATCAATATTTAATTAATTAATCTCAACGTGAAAAAAAAATTTAAAAAAATATTAATTGTTTTGTGTCGCGGGCAGGAAAACTTTATTTAGCGAAGCCACCTGCCGCGACCTACTGGAGAAAAAAAACCCCTAAGAACGGCCGCAGGCCGCCACACAGAAAAACGTAAGCTTGCGAAGCCATATTTCATTATTTGCCTCGTATTGAAAAAATGTGCCAACTTTGACCCCTTATATCTTCTTTATTTAAATAATTTATTTATCTAAATAATGTAAAGTGGGGCTTATCTCATTGTCGGTGGGCAAAGTTTCATTTTAATACTGGGTATTATTTAATTTTAATGCCCACCAAATTTGTATGTATGATTTCCAACTATATTAATAAGCGTTAAAATTGCTTATATTACACTCCATAATTCACCCCACCACACGTACCAATTTACCCCATTATGACCAAAGTCATAACAACAAATATATTGATGAAATTTAGCGCTCTGACTGATATTACCCCAAGGAATAGAAATAGCTCCCTCAAAAAAAAAAAAAAAAAATGCTTTTATTCTAAACCGCACGCGGCAGGTCCCAAATATTAAGATATTTCATATTAAGATATGAAATTCGGCACACCAACCTACATCGATGCTAGGACAAACACTTTTAATTTTGTTTAGAATCGGTCCATGTTTCTCCCAAAAAATTGGCTTTTAGCTTGTTCGCAAATATTAAGATATGTCGACGAATTTTGGCACACTGAGTTATGTCGACCCAAGGAGAAAACCTTTTAATATTGGTTAGAATAGGCCCATGTTTCTCGTCCACATTTTGCAAGTCACAAATATTAAGACTTTTTGATCAAATTTGGTAAACTGACTTATATCGGCGCAATATCGAGTCGGTTCATGGTTAGACCTGGCGCTCATATAAGTGCCCCGCACGCTACAGTTCGCAAATGTAAAGATTTTTTGGTGGAATTTAATATATACGAAGTAGTAGTACTTTTCATATATACACTAGGGTATTCAAATTACTCGGGTTTGATTTTGTTCGAGTAAAAAAGTAACTCGCTCTTGGAATTTTGCACAAACTCGATTAATCGAGTAAATTTTTAAAATTACTTTGTTTTGAAATAATTTTGAGGAATTTTTCTGATCAGTTGAAATGCATAATTTCGTTAATTTCCTTACTGAAAATTGACCTAATTGACCTTTAATAGCAAAAAGTTCTTAGAACTTGCTGGATTACTTTTGTTCGTGGGACACCCTAATGTGGGGCAAAAGTAACTATAAGATTTGTTTTTAGAATAAATATTAAATGGACTGAAAAAAAGAAACATTTTAAATTGTTCGACGGTGTCGTTTTTGTAAGTAGTTTTACATATTTGCTTCATCAAAAAACGCACAAAATTTGTACACTCGCTTACCAGCTGAATAAAAGAAAAAATAAAAAATAAGTGGTTACCAAAATAACTAGTTATTCGTTATAAGCAACTAGAAAAATATGTGGCTGCAAGTTTTTAAATAATAAGGCTTATCCTTATACTTATCAGTAATTAAAAAATAAGTAGTTTACAAAAATACATTTTGTTTGTTATAAAATAATTAGTCGCGCGAGATCATTAAAGAAAAATAACTAGTGCTGACGCCAAATTATAATGTGCTGAGATATTTATTTTCATTATATAATCACTTACGTGATAATGAAAGATTTAGCTGGGAGCCCTTAATCGGTTAGATGAAGATAAGAAATGGCTGAGATATAGCGGATTAAAGTTACGCTAGTATTGAAGTTATCTTAATTAGCTTCGGAAAATAATAAAAAAATTGCTGAAGTATAAAAAAAATACGTTTTAGGTGTTTTAAGACAAATGTAATGGAAAATGGTTTTGCACTCAAAAAGTTTGAAGTTGATGAAAATCTAAAGAAATTGGATTTAGCTCTTTTGGCCTCCGAGAACCGCATTTAAATAGTTAAACTGAATCTTCAAACTTAGTAAATTTTACGAACCGCAAAATTTATCTTTTCGAAATATTCGTGATCAAAAACGCATGCAAATTTTTAGCAATATGTCTTTACAGGATGCCGTACTTATGGCTAAAATGTCGTATTACAGCTTATACTCTTGTTCGAGACAGGCATTAGTTTAAATTTTTGGAAGCTTTTAAAAAATAGTACAAAAAATTTCTGATATTAGCAATTAAAAGCCATATTAAAAAACGAGTTATTAAAAGCGGGTTTTAATTTAAAAAACCGAATCCTGGATTATGAAAAATTCGGTTTTTTAAGTATTCGAATACCGGATTTCCAAATATGTAGGTCCAAAACTTGACAACCCTAGTTTAAATATCTATCGAAGAGAAAGAGTAAACACACCATGTCGTATGATTAATATTAATACTTGATCTATTTATTGAAATCAATTATACGCCTAGTTGAACTTTAACTTATAATGATCAAACTGTGCCGTTTTCAACCCAGTTCTTTAAACGGCCATATTTTTTGACTGGATAATGGCAACTCAGTAATTTAAAAATTATAATATAAATTACATCTTGACTATAATCGTAAATACAAACTAGTAGACAATTGTTTAAAGAAGAGCAAAATATTAATTTTAAAAAATAAATTGATGTCCCCTTTTGATGGGACTTTAAAAAAATATAAAAACATTTAACTTATTAATTTTTTTTACATTGTTATTTTAATGTCATATAGACCGTCGCAATTAATACTTAATGAATATGCATTTTAGAAATTTAATTTAGAAAAGTTGATGTTAAGAAAAAGAATAAAAGTTTTTCTATTTATATTCAAATCAGGCGTCATAAGTGATTTTCCATTTAAATTGTATTGTTATTATTTGTGTATTATAATTGTCAGATTGTCTCTCTATATTATTTCAACAACCTGAAGGCTGTAAGAATCGTCTTTTCTTACATGACAAACGTAACAATATCAAGTCGCAAACGCTTAACGATCACAGCCAAGTACGATATTGAATGCAATGCAGCTAACTTGCAGTTTTCTTTCTATTTAGCTTTTTCTGTTATTGCATAACTGATAAGTTGGTGAGAAAAACTGAAATTTTTTTTCGTGCTTTAAACTAAAGGGTCCGCCAAATAACTTTTTTTTTTTGAAAATGCTATAAAAAAAACTACTGAACATTTTCTCAAATTTCTTTTTTTATTTGAAAGTACAATCCTTCCGGTTAATAATGGAAAATAATTTCATTCAAATGGCTGCCTCGGCTGGCCATGCAGTAGCCTAAACGATCGGTCCAATTTTTAAGCACATTATCGATTGTGTGCAGCTGTATTTCACCAATGGCTTCACGAATATTGTCCTTTAAAGCGTCAATTGTCTCTGGCTTGTTGGCGTAACACTTATCTTTGACGGCACCCCACAAATAATAGTCCAACGGTGTCAAATCGCAGCTCCGAGGTGGCCAAACGACATCAGCTCTGCGGCTGATAATGCGATCTTCAAAAACAGGGCGCAAAACATCGAGTGTAGCTTCGGCTGTGTGGCACGTAGCGCCGTCCAGTTGAAACCAAATGTTGCCAATATCCTCCTCTTCAATTTTTGTGAACAAAAATTCGTTCAACATGGCCCGATAACGATCGCCATTGACTGTAACGGCCACTCCTTGCTCATTTTCGAAGAAAAATGGCATGATTTTCAAAGTAATGTCGCAATATTTCCCAGCGTTGTTCAAGCGTATACACAACCATATTCGTTCAGCGGAAGGATAAATTATCTGTCAAATCAGACATGAGCTAAGTGTTACCATTCACGAAATAAGCACTATTTGAAAAAAAAAACGTTAGATGGCGGACCCTTTAGTTCTTCAATTGTAGCGGAATTTGAGGTAGTGTTATATTAGGGGAAAAATCAAGTGAAAAAAGTTTTTTGTGTTCATGTTTTGTCAATCTCATTAGATTACGATTTTTTATAATTTGTTTAACCCTTTGAAAACGGAACGTAAGCTGCTGGAAAATTTGTATTTTTGCGGATTCCCCAGCAAAACTTTCTATTACCCCGAAATAATTTTTGGAATACCACCCATACAACCCCTATTATTTTGACAAGGAAATGTCCATTCTGCTAACACCTGACAAAACACATATTACCTACAGTATCAATGTAATGTTTTTTTTGAAAATTTAATTTTTTTATATTGGGTGTTAAATTAAAATTTAAACGTTTTTAACAAAAAATTTTACATTGACATTTTTTATAAGTTTGGGGTGGTAAAATAAACTTTTTATAATAAGAAGGTAACATGTTACTTTTCTATTACAAAACATATTATTTTAACAAAGTCATGTCCATCGAGGTAATTACTTACCTCGGTAACATGTTACTCTGCTCTTACAGAGGTGAAGAGTTATTTAATTATTTTTTGTATAAATTTTGTAAATTGTCAAATCTGTAGAACAAATTTAATTATAGTATATTTTATGTAGAAACGAACTATACCATTAAAACATTTAAACATGTGAATTTGGTGTTATTAATGGGCAGTCAGTACACACAGAGAAATAAAGTGCCAACGGAATTGAAAAGTGCAGTTTAATTGTGACAACTTCTAATTTCAGTTAGTACAACTATATTAACATTATATTTCTGAATATTTTGGTTGTTGCAACTAAAATTCAGTAGACTTAACCGCACTTTGTTGTGAATACTAATGTTAAGCTATTCGTAATAACCAAGTTTGAGTCGTTGTAACCGAATTTCAGTTGGCAAATAGCTAAATTTTTTTCTGTGTGTAATACCAATAGTTGCGAAATAATGCAAGGATAAGGATTTTAACTAATTACCAGGTAACATGTTCTGTAATACCAACCTATTACCGAGGTTTTGGCTGGGAGCATATATCTCTTGGTCTCGCCGTTATACTAATGAATACCCTCTAAACAAAACCAGTAAAAATTGCTGGTGGTTTTAAAAAATTTTCATCTGATCATTACGGTTAAATCTAAAATTATTGCAATTAAAAACTGCATTTAAAGCATTTCGAAGTATTGTATTGTTTCAGCGATATTTGGAGCAGAATGTAGCTGAATGCTCTTTTTGATGAATTTTTAATTAGTTTTTTTTTATGTGTAACTTATTCTAAAATAGCTGAATTTTTAATTAATTTATATATCTTAAATCTAGAATACCGAAGGTACAAAATGACATCAATAAGTGCTTATTTATCTCTTACAGTAACAACTAGGGGTGTCGGTATTTAGAAGCTTCAGCTGTACATGAACCAGTAATATGCCTGGAAACATTTACCCACTTGTCAAAAATATATATTTTTTTAAATTAGATTATAGTGATTTATATATAAACTTATCCAGAAATTTACAATATTATATGATTCTGTAAAACAAAATAATTTTGGAGATGTTATATTCAAAAGTAAATTTCATATAAGTAACAAATAATCTAGCATCAGCTATTGTTTTAAATGTGTTTTATAAAATGTAACAGATAATAAAAACAGATAATTAGAAATCGCACAATTTTAGAAGAACTTACAATAAAAAAACAAATTAAAAATCTATCAACACTATATCCTTTATGTTCCAAATATCGCTTAAACAGCACAACATTTTTAAATTTTTAAGTGCTCTTGATTACTGGCTGCTTCAACCGCAATGAGTAAATGAAAAATGTATTTTTAACGAATTTTTTAAAAACACCAGTAATTCTGAATGGTTTTTGGCCGGGTAGGAGTAGAATTTTATTTTCGGAATTTAACTGAATTTCAACGCTTCTTAATCCTACAAAAGACAATGAATAATATCTGGAATCAGTTGGAACATAAACCTTATGTTTTTAATCAAAGATGTCAAACCAGTCAAAATGACTGGTCCGGTCATTTCAGTGTTAACACCACATTTTATAGGTCGTTTTTTGTTCTATTTTTTACTCTGTTCTATTTTCTTCCAACAAATTACTAATATTTGTAATTCATTGCATTTAACAGAGACCCGAACCCGCAGATCTTAATTTACTTTGGATATGTTGTTAGCTGCCTGTTTGGGGTTACTAAGTAGGGTCAAATATATGCAACTTTTTCCGTAAAGCTTTTATCCCCTATATTTCAAATAATTCAAAAATGTAGCCACTCTTGGTGCACTATATAGTCAACATGGGTATTAAAATTTTTATATTCATGAGTGCTTTAACCCTTTAAATAAAAAAAACTATTTTTTTAAATTTTCCTTACGAAACCAAATTTATTTTTACCCCAACTTTATTGTTTAAACTTGACATTGCGCAACTGAAAAAATGGTATCTTTTTTAGGTCCTCTAAGACTTATACAAATTCTACCATATATGATCATATGTAAGTGTATACGGTACAATTAATCAAAAATAATTCACTTTTATATATAATTATATATGTCAAAACATACTATTATATATAAATTTATATAGTAAAATTTAAAGAAAAGAAATTCTATCACTAGCACTATAATTATAATATAAATGACCCCTGAATATCCTTTTTAGTTTGATGCCATACTAAATTCTACAAAATTTAATCCGAAAAATAAATTAATCTAATTGTATCTGAACGAATTTAATTGTATAAAATTTAATAAACCTTTATCGGAGTGTTGGTCTTATATAATTGTATTAAATTTAATATTATTTTATTAATCTTTATAAAATAGAAGCTTTCATTGTATCAAAATATATAACGCATAATTTTAAGTAACATTTTAAAAATAAAAATCCAAATAATTGTTTTTAAATTAGGATTTTATATTTTTGTTTCTGTGTTTTTATATGAAATAAATATGATAAAAAAATTATGCTAATAATATAAAAATATTGTTTTAAACATTTCTTTAAATTGCGAAAAAATTGTTTAAGACTAAAAATAAAATTTCTATATGGGAAAATCTACGGAACCGTACGATTCCATGTCACTCAGAATTTTAAAACTTTTAAGAACAATTTATAATATTTTTGATGGTATCAGCATTTCTGGGGCAACGAATTTAACCAGGCGAACATCCTAAATTTTAATATTTATACTGGTAATATGATCTACTCAATTAAAAGCTAATCTAATTTACCCTAATTTAGCTTAATGGTACTTGCAACTTTTAAAAGTTGTTCAGCTCTTTTGAGTATAACTTTTTCAGGTATGATAATACTGATGTTGCAAACTTTCCTACACATTGAAAAAATATGTGCCCTCAGTTAGAAATAAATGGTAACTCTACAAAATCTATAACTCTGTTTTTTTCAATAAATATAAATTTAGCAATTTAGCTGCATTACATTCGAGGCCATACTTGGTTGTGATCGCTAAACGGTCATGACTTGGTATTGTTACGTTTGTAATGTAAGAACTCAGGTTTGATTCTTACAGCCGCAGGTTGTTGAAAAATTTATCATATAGGGACAATCTGTCAATTATAAATACACAAATAATAATACAATTTAAATGGAAATCACTGATGACGCTTGTCCATTAAAACGAGGCAGAAACTAGTCTAGTTTGATCTAAAAATTAATAGTGTTTATAATTTTTAAAGAAAAACGTTTATTCTTCTTCTTAACCTCAACATTTCCAAATAAATTTCAGAGATTTTTAATTTTTGCGCTTTCAGCTTCAATATAATTGCACATTTTTTTATATTGGCATATAAAGGACAAATAAACTAATATAATAAGATCAAATCGATAAGTATGCCTTCAAAAATAAAGAAAATATGACAATACAAATCTCATAATGTCTATGAAGATCTTAAAATTTTATTTTTGAAGGGCACATACGCGGTTTGGGAAATAGTTAGTTGCAGGCCTGCATGATCGGTAGATATCAGTACTACTGTTATTGTGTGTAAGTACTAAAGAGATCGTATTAGTTTTTTGGTGTCCAGAGCCATTTTCTACAACTTATCCTGTTTTGTGGTTAACAAAGTAGTTGTTTTGAACAATCTGAAATTGAAAAAAAAATAGTGAAAGGCGTGGTAGAGAAGAATGAGTGTATTTTCTAAAAATCATAACTACATTGCAAATTTTTAATTTTCTAAATCAGACTGCGCAGTTTCTGGTATTGAACCTTCGCCAGTGACCCTGTTTTGTTTTTTTGTTTTTTTTTTGAATAATGTAATATTTGTAATGTTTTTAATTGTTCAATTGCGCCTATATGTAATTTTCTGTGCAATTACTGACCGTGGTGTAGATAAACTGATTTCTAATGCCAAATGCACTCCCACTATACGTTAGACAGAGCGCATTAGCGCACTGATCTATCGTCAGGTCAAGTTTTGTTGTGATTAAAACTAGTTTTATTCAATACACGGTGTTTTTGTTCTTGCATACATAATCTCAGAAGTACAACTCCAACAACACAACAGTTCTATTTTTAGAAACTTGCCTCACTCTAATGTCCACTGTTATCCCATATGTTGTAAGTGATGCCACATCTATGATATTATTTGTATATTCGATAGATGGCGCTTACGTAGTTAGGGAAGAATTGCCAGAGAGCAAAGTTTGATTTCTGTTTGAGTTTGAATTTTAACGTCTTTTTCAGCCAATTGCAATTAATACTATAATTAATATGCAATTTTATTTAATTTTAATTGTGAAAGGCGTGGTAGAGAAGAATGAGTGTATTTTCTAAAAATCATAACTACATTGCAAATTTTCAATTTTCTCAATCAGACTTCGCAGTTTCTGGTATTGAACCTTCGTCAGTGACCCTGTTTTTTTTGAATAATGTAATTTTTGTTATGTTTTTATTTGTTCGATTGCGTCTATAATACCAAAAATATAGTTTTTATTTTTAATTATTTTGTATAACAAAGACGTCTAAAGTCCTTGTTATATTGCTTTTGAAAAAATCTATAAGTCTTCTACTTTAAAATTTTGCGAACAAAAAATTTGATTTTCTTAATCGGTGAATGTTGTGTTTTTTTGTTTTACCTAGCGTTTTAAATTTATTTTATGTTCCAGCTTCAGGTTCAGGTTTAGTTCAATATTATTTTTTAAAATTAATATTTATATTTTTTATAAATGAATTACAAATAGTACAATACTTAATTGGATCAGTAAAAAGTACTGATCTCTGAGACATTTTAATTTTTTTTTAATTATAATTTTTTTTTTTTTATTTGATAGGCCCATTTTTCGGATCAAACTATATGAGATGAGATCCCATGAGATACCAAGAGACCAGCTTGTGTTTGCCATTTTTTCGATCAGATGAGATGTGATATTTAGTTATATGAGATACTATATATAAGTATTAGAGTTCGTTTTAAAATTTTTTTTGATTTTGATTTCTGGATATTACCACTTTTTAGAAGGTTTTTGTATCAATAAAAATAATGGCGTATTTTTTTTTCTAATTTCAACTCCTTCCCGTGCGGAGTCCCTTTTCGGATTTTGGGTCCCTTTTCCCATACAACAAAAACGGCTTAATATATGCCAAATCTGACTTCAGTATTCGACTCTACGGGAAAACATAGGCCCATAAGCTTTTTTTTAGTTTTTGGAATGCACCAGAATGCATAATAAGAGTGGTCCAAAAAAATAATTTTTTAAAAAAAAATTAAAATATTTATTTTTGTTAATATACAATGAAAAAATACTTACATCTGACAAAAATGGTCCAAAAATTTTAATTTTGTAGTTACCCGTTCAAAAGTTATTAAAGTTTAAAAATTTAATTTTTTAGTGAATACAAAATAATTTATTGATTTTGTAATTTCTATTTAACAACAATTCTAATTAATTATATTCCTTTCTACAGCAGATAAAGCTAAACAATTTAAATTATCTTTATTTTTAACTAAACACGAGTTGTTCAGGCGCGAAATTATACCAACAAGTTGTTCGGTGTAAATACTTGTTGAATGTATATTTTTAGCTTGTTCGATTGCATTACGAAAACCTTTCTGGGCTGACCACTCAACAGCGTTATAAAGCATAAAGGATATGTTAATTCCAAAATTAACCAGAGTTTTTAAACTTTGAAGAGTAATTAAATCAAACGGTGGCTTACTAAAAGCGGAATCAAAATATGCCAACTTGTTAGCTGCATCAACAACATTATTAACCACTTCTTTTCCCTCTTCTACTTCTATAAAATCTTTTTTATATAGCATTTATTATATTTATTATATAACTTTTGAACGGGTTGCTATAAAATAAAAATGTTTGCACAGTTTTTCTCAGCTAGGAGTACTTTTTCATTGTATACACTCTAACTAATTTCTGTTGAATTTTACCCAACTTATAGTAGGAAACTATACTCCTACTATAACTTGGGTAAATTTACTCTATGTGTGTAAATGAAAAAAATACTCACATTGAGAGTAAGTTGGTGAACACAAAGTTGGTAAATTTACAATGGAAGTGCGTAAAATTTTAATAAAATTTATAAATAATTGAGTAATTTTACCAAATTTTCGTGTAAAAAAACATGATTTACGTGCAATTATACGTATAAAATGGGTAAAAATACATGTTTATAAGCGTAAAAATACATATTTATATGCGTAAAAATCCCAAAAAAGCGTATATTAACCATTGCTGTGGTAAAAAAAAGTCCAAAACAGAAAAAACTAAATTTTTTTTTCTTTTTAGTATGAGTTTTACTAATAATGCGTTATATAAAAAAAACTTAACAATCAATATAAAACTTAACAATCAATATATATATTTTGAAAATATTTTGCCACAATTAGGCTGCAAACATTTGAAAATTCCGTTTCTATTTTTTTATGGAAGTATAAATGTTTTTGGTGCATTACCAAGTTTTTTAAAACACAATCACAAATATTACATTTATACATTTTAATTTATTTAGTAACACAAAAAAAAAAACACACACACACAATAATTAATAATTTTTAGTTTTATTAAATTTTATGAATTTGTTTGAATTTTTTTTCAATTAAAAAATGCTGAGTATTTATTACTACTACAAGTTAGTATATTTACAAACTTTGTGAGTAAAAATTTTTTTTAACAAATGAATACTAATTTTAAACATATTGTGTTTAATTGTAAACACATAGTGGGTAAAAATACTGTAAGTGTGTATTATTGTATATAAAAGTGTGCGCAAAATAGTTTCACGCATTTCGATGTATAAATTTACCAAATTTGCGTAATAATACATGAAACTTTACTCGTTTTATAGTAGTAAATTTACAATAATTTTTTGGAGTGTATATAAAGAAAAATTAAATACAAGTTTGTTATAATTTTTATTAAAATAAAAGTTATGTTTTTTTCGACCTTTAATTGTGCAATGAAAATGAAAATTATTCAAGTTCGAGGCCATACTCTATATTTCTTCATTAGGATATTGTCCTAACAAATAATCTATAGAGTTTTTTGTTTTCAAATTTATTATTTGACCCTTTCAGGAATGTGTTGATAGATCTATTTCGGGAATTTTCTAGGTTCCCATCATCAGAACACGTTTTGAAAGCGGTAACAATCCCATGCCAAACATCAAACATACATATGAACTAGTTTACTCACTACATGAGAACTAATACACATATGAGTTTGAAGTTAAAGATTATAACCATTGATCAAAAAATAAATTGAAAACTTGTTTGAAGTGCAAGATCCACCTCTGGTGGATATTCAATACACGTTTTTTTTGTTTCTCTCTCCTTTTTATATTTTGTTTACTTTGTAAGCAAAACAGGGGAACATCAACACATTCCTGAAAGGGTCAAATAATAAATTTGAAAACAAAAAACTCTATAGATTATTTGTTAGGACAATATCCTAATGAAGAAATATAGAGTATGGCCTCGAACTTGAATAATTTTCATTTTCATTGAAAAATTAAATTTTTAAACTTTAATAACTTTTGAACGGGTAACTACAAAATTAAAATTTTTGGACCATTTTTGTCAGATGTAAGTGTTTTTTCATTGTATATTAACAAAAAAAATATTTTAATTTTTTATTTACAAAATTATTTTTTTGGACCACTCTAATTATGCATTCTGGTGCATTCCAAAAACTAAAAAAAAGCTTATGGGCCTAACTTTTCCCGTAGAATCGAATACTGAAGTCAGATTTGGCATATATTAAGCCGTTTTTGTTGTATGGGAAAAGGGACCCAAAATCCGAAAAGGGACTCCGCACGGGAAGGAGTTGAAATTAAAAAAAAAATACGCCATTATTTTTATTGATACAAAAACCTTCTAAAAAGTGATAATATCCAAAAATCTATTTTTCAAAACTAACTCTAATAAGTATATATCATTATATCGGAACTTGTTTCGTCGGGATAATAAAAATTTGTATTATTTTATAATCAATATTTTAGGTCACATTAAAGTACTACTTAAGATTCATCTAAAATTTCAATCTAACATTCGTTCGTGAATTAATAAAAAACAAAAATAAATCTTAACATAATTCACACGAAAATGAAAATAGAACTTTTACACATAATAATGCAAGGCCTACTAATAGTCAGCAATTTAAGATCATTATATACAACTCGAGCGGCAAATATACAATAAGTACCACACGGCACATAACAAACCAAACATTTAAGGTATGGAAGTGAAACAAAAAAAAAAAAAACTGCATTTGAACACATGTATGCAAAATATTCGTTTAATTACCTTTAAATAGAAACTCCAAAATAAAAAAAGAATTTAAAATACATACTGCCACAAAATGAAGTAAATTATTTTTTTTTTACAAAAACACCAGAAAAAAAAATCGGCACAATTTTTAAGCTTAATAATCTTCTGCATAATACCGACAAAAGCGTAAACAACAGCAACAACTACAACCATAATATTTGAAAATGATATCTAAACAACAGCAAACATAATATTAGAAAAAAACCAAAAAAAAAAATAGATCCCCAATTTCAATTTCAAGTCGAAGCGCACGAATTCAAATTCCGTTTCGGCTACACAAATTCATACATACTAGCAGCAGTGATTCTGCTACATGGAACAACAATAAAAGACAAAACTGTAAGAAACCTTAAACCGCATTTAGAATATCATCACACCAAATACTACAACAAAATCGACTACTAAGGAGTGCCCCACTCATGTGCAGCATGGTTGGTAACCATGTATTTAACTGTGCTGTGGTAGTGTTTCCATTAGTTTGTACTCGTATTCACAGTGATCAGCAAAATTTTGGGATTAATTTGGCTTGGCATGTCATGCAAAGAACTGAGCCTGATGTTGTTGTGTATGCAGTCTCTATATTAAAAGATGCCAACCGCAACAACAACAAAATACTGTGAACCAAAGTAACACCAAACACCAAAAGCGGCATCAAACTCATTTTTACATGTTAAACTCTAGCTCCATCGCCATTGGAATAGATATATTGAGTACAATAACAGTGCATTGTGATTTAAATGGTTTCTATGGGGTCTAACAATTAGTTTTGAACTAATGACCTCGGAAGAGGTCAGAGATACTTACTTAGCTAGGGTTCCACAGTTATTAGAATTGTAACCGTTAACAAAATTATCAGAATCCATAGAGGTGGCTCTTATGTGACATAGGATTTTTTTTGGAGTAACGTAAAGTGAATTCGCCTATACAAAATACATGCCCAAGAGTTCCTAATTTTTTGCGATATTAGAATATGGGAATATCATTTTGTTAAGGAAACTGCTGAAGGTAGTTTGTGATATGATTGAAGATTACATACATATATCGCACACCTAGTACAAAAGTGACTCAACTCAAAATTTTTAATTTTTCAGAAAAAATATTTGCAACTTTATAAAAATTGGCCCATAAAGAAAGACATAACTGTTTTTTTTAGCAACAGTTAACAACAACAAAATACACTGATATTTGTTTTATAGATAAACATGTACATTGCGCAAAGTTTAAGCATATAAAACCGAAAAATTAAAATTTTGAGTTGAGTCACTTTTGAACTGGGTGTGCGATATGAGCTATTTTAAATTTAGGTGCCTTTTATTTTATTTATGAAATAAGAGAAACGATGAACAGTGTTAGGCTGACTATACTTTAAAGCTATGACATACAAAGTTCAATGTTGAAAAGACTTCATCTAAAGAATTTATGGCCAACTAAATGTTGAAAAATAAAAAAATTACTTGAAACTTACAAAGGTTTTTATAATCATTTTATTTTTTTGCTCATAGTTTTTAACTTTTAGATCCAAATTAATACAAAATGGAGTCATTGGACTTGGAAGATACATTTACTAAAAAAGTAATTTTCATATGGCTGCTTGGTGCAAAGTTGTGTGTTGGTTTACAAGTGAAATCAAAATTTCCCTACTTTTAAAATTTAGCAGTTTTTTCCACAGGGTTTTTGCGAGGTTTAATGGAATTGAGTTTTGAGAACAGTAATTTTTACTGTTTGAGGTATACCAAGTTGATGCCTGCTCACCAATAATAGGGATACAAACATCACAAAGTTATAATAAATTGGCGTAAATTTTTTGAAAATTTATGTTTTTGAAATTTATTTATTAGGATATTGTCCTAACAAATAATCTATAGAGTTTCTGTTTTCAAATTTATTAATTGACCCTTTCCGCAATGTGTTGATAGATCTATTTCGGGAATTTTCTAGGTTCCCATCATCAGAACACGCTTTGAAAGAAGTGACAATCCCATGCAAAACATCACGCATTCATATAAACTAGTTTTCTCACTAAATGAGAACTAATATATGAGCTCGAAGTTAAAGAATTGAAAACTTCTTTGTTATGTGCAAGGTCTACCTTTGGTAGATATTCAATACATGTTTTTAAAAACAAAAACAAAATGTAAAGGGGGAGTAAACAAGACCGTACTTTGTCTTTTATACAATTTTGATATAAACGTGTTCTGATGATGAGAACCAAGAAAATTCCCTAAATAGATCTAGCAACACATTCCTGAAAGTGGTCAATTAATAAATTTGAAAACAAAAACTATATAGATTATTTGTTAGGACAATATCCTAATAAAGAAATATAGAGTATGGCCTCGAACTTGAATAATTTTCATTTTCATTGCACTATTAATGATCGAGAAAACATAATTTTTATTTTTAATAAAAAATATATCAAACTTAATTTATGTTTTTTTAATCATGTACAATTATATTTGAAATTGTTAAGCGCATTGCGTGAACTGAAGTTCTTAGAAAACGGCATCTCCGAGTCAGAAAGGTATTTTAAAATTTTTTAACGTAAAAATTGTATGAACTCTTAAACAATTTTGCGAACATAGAATTTTAATATTTTTAATTTGCTTTTCACTTTAAACCGCCATAGTTTGTGATCCGTTAAAGATAAATGATTAACGGGATGAATTTAGCATGCTTAAACATCGGCTAACATAGTTATACACAAAGGTTATTCTTGGCATAAAAAAAAATATTTGAAAAATATTTTGCCTCAGTGTCAAAAATTTGTGAAGCTCCTAATATAAAGGCTAACCTATTTAAAGAGAGGGGTGTTTCTGTTTTTTTTTTCATATTTCAGTGCTTTGGGTTATTTCCAGCTTCTTTAAAAGCTCCTCCTCTTTTTTATTGCAAACATTTCAAATATGTGACAACCCCTGCTCCCTAAAAATTGGCAATATATGTATAGATTTTTTCAAATTCTCGAGTACATTAACGCTTTCAAAAAATACCATTGCTAGACTTTCCGATGACTCACTCCGAATTTATAGAAGAAAAAATAAATGGTTTATATTTTTAGTGGGTTTAAAAATGTGGTCATAATTATGTCACGTTTATTTTTAATTTTAATAAACTCTATCGTGTGGTAAAACCCTCAACGTATTTTCATTTTCATTGTCATTTCAATTTAATTGGCAATGCCAAGCAATTTCATTACCATTACAATGACAATGACAATGCAATTGTTTTTAATTGGCATTGATTAGACCAATGTTAATGAACTGGCACCTATCTCTAGAACAACCAATTGTTATTGACAAAAAATAATTGTTTATAAAATGTTTTGTTTTGGAAAAACGATAAAAATTTTAAATTTAAGTCCTAACTTTAAACGTATTCGACATTTGATGCAAGTTTTATCACACATACACAATTAAAACAAAATTTTCATTGTTTTTAAGCAATTTTAATGCCAACAAATTTAATTGCCTTTGACATTAAAAGTGGAAAATGATACTAAAAAGTAAAACTTTTATGAGATATATAAAAAAATCAACCATGGAATATATTTTTTATATATTTTTCATACAAAAGGACTCAAACAATGTGTATTCATATAAATTATTGAGCTAATAAACTCAAATATATAGTGTTAATTCCGGCTTGTCAAAGACAAAATTTAATATTTGAATGTATTAAAAATAAAATGTGTATTTGTATACTAAATATTTATAGTGGTAATTTGTGGAATGTGGAAAAATTGCAAGCAAATATATCTTTAGGTAGACAGACTAAAGCGAAAGCTAAGGACACGCATCACTGGTAATTTTTTATATTTCTTTTCTAGTAGTTGAATTTTTTTTTGTTTATGTTGTATATAATTATTTCAATATATTTTCAGATATTAATTTAATGTCGTCAATGTATGAACATTTTTTATATTTGTTAATGTATTGTAAATTTTTTTAAAGAATCACAAAATTTTTTTTTATCATTTTTAGCAAATAAATTAAATTAGGTATAATTTTTCAACAAATTTTTTGAGTTTTTTTCAGCCTACTAATATTCAGCAAAAATTTTATTAAATTTTAGCAAGAATTTTTTAATTTTTAATAAACTAAATATTATCAAAACTTTTCCTGAATTTACAATTTTTTTTTGCTAAAAGTAAGCTCTCTGATTTTGCTGACATTAGCAATTTTTTTGCAAGCGCCCTCAAGATTGTAATCAATTGGAAATTGGTATGTTGTAGAGTAAAATAGATTGAGGATGACGAGAATCCAAAAACTGTTGCATTAAGAAACATAGTGTATGCTGAGACATAGCTACGTCAGAATGGCGATAGAAGTTTGGGATCACAACGTGTATTGGTCGTACCTTTTAATAACGACACAAACGTCTTTACACACCCTTTCATTTGGTACCTCTTGTAATTTGTCTATAATTACTTTAAAATAATGTAAAAACAGAGTAATATTTGACCCCACTTTTGATCTCCTAAACACTTATATTTTTTCCCCAATCACATATCCGAATTTAAATAAAATCAGAGACAACTCATCGGGAGACTCTGCATGGAAGTTCTTATCTAAAGTCAGCGGGTGTATCTTTTTAAACCCTGAACCCTTATTTTTTCCTCTATCACATTTCCGAATTTCCATAAGATCGGAGACAACCTATCTGAAGGCTCCATGTAAGTTCTGATCAGCGATCAGTTAGTGCATCTATCTTAATCTACAAATATCCTTTTAAACCAATTTTTGCATTCAAAGCTTAATCACTATACTAAAGAAAACTATCCCGGTTTGCTCTTTGAAACAAATTTTGCCTCTATTTATTTTAAAGCATACTTTCAGGCTTGACACTTAAATATGTGCTCTCCTTGCAAGTTTGTAAAAAATACTTGCATATTTTAAGGTTTGTTCTCTTTAAATTTTGTAAGGGGCTTTTTTGTTACAATATAAAAGGGTGCTTTTTCTTATTTATTTAACTTACATATGCCAGTTTTTGCAGTTAGCAATCCTTGTTTTTGGCCCGTCTCGTTCTCTTTTGGTTTCTCTTAATTTAAATTTACTCATTTCACTTGAATCCTTTTAAATTGTGGCTTTTTGGTTGATTTTATACTTAAAGGAATTACACCGTTCTTAGAAAAATTAGTATCAATCTAAATCAAATTTAAACTGTTACACACATAAAAAGTTGTTAAACTACTTAGAACAAACCCTCAACAAACCACTGTGCCGTGTTTTAAAGTCACTAAGAGGCCACGTACGGATCAACTGAAAAACACACACAAAACATACTCACTTACAAACTCTGCCTCACCTACTGAAACGACCCAGCAAAAAACCAACCAACAAAAAAAAACGAACTCAAACCAACTAGTAAATGATGTTGCTTAAATGCACACGATCACTCTCGTAGTCCGTCTGTCTGTTTGTCTTTCTTACCATAGACAATAACTTTTGAGGTGCTGCCTGTTTAACAATAACTACAGCATAAAAAAACCCCACAATCTCTTCAACGAAATACCTCGTAATAGACTTACGACTGTATGTACTATACTCGCACACCCCATACAACAACAATAAAAGCAAAAACAAAAACCACACGATACTGTGGGAAAATATTCACTTAAAGATACAAACCTCAAACTAACCAACCAACCAACCAACCAACCAAATATTAAATTAGAAAAAAAAATAATCAAACGAAAGGAAGAGTCTCTGTGTACTATAATCTCTAGTTAAATTAACAGTAACATACTTCTAGATAATCTCCTCTCCCTCTCTGTTACTTCCTCTACTCTTTGTATGAGTATGTGTTTAGCATACACATTCGGATGGCAGTACACTAGAAACAGTTAGAAATCGTGTCTTGAACCTGACTTAAGAGTAAAAACTAAAAATAACTTTAGACGTTTTTTGTGGCTGTTGTTGTGCTGTTTTTTTAAGTGAGATGCTAACGAAAATAAATACGTTTACGATCAAAATTATAGGTAGTCAGTCGTGTTTAACTATAATGATGCTTAATGTTTTTTTTTATTGTCTGTGAGAGCATAACTCTCACTTTCGTTTGGTTTAGTGTTTGAATAAAATATAAACGATCATGTTTGATTTTGTATGAGAATCTTGGCTAGAAGAGAGCATTGCAGATTGTTACCGGTTTATTATTTTTGTTATTGTTTTGCCAATTTTGTTTGTGTTAAAGTAATTGTGAGCTTAGTTTTTTGTTAGCCAATTAGTCAGTTAATATTTGCAGAGAAGAGGTTAGGATTTGTATTAGATTTTAAATTTAATAGCGTTAAGATCTTCTTTATCTTTTTTAATGCTAATTTGTGATTCTTTAATAGCAAGATTTGTTGTTCGTTAGATTTTTTACTGAGAGTAGTATTGCAACAAAAGAAATTTGAAACTATAATTTAACATAATCTTTAAATTTAATTTGAATTAACGCACATTGGTAGGAATTTTATCAAAACGTTTAAAATATATTTTTTAGCACGTTATTTAATTTGAAATTACCTATATCAACTACATTCTGCCCTTGAAATTACCTATATCAATTACATTCTATTTTGTCTAATTGGGAAAACCCATGGAGCCGGAATGTAAATAAACATATGGAAACACAGCTGAAGTGCGGTTCCGTTTTAAAAGAAGATGATATGCAGCTAACCAGACCCAATTTAAGAGGTTAAGTTAACGGTTAAGATCGGCCAATCCTACTGCCGATATCACCGACAGTTTGTTCAGTACATAATCTCCTAAGATCCTGTGCCTGATGCCGTGCAACGCCGTGGCATCACGAAGGAGATGCACTACCATCTCCACCTCCAACTCGACTGCCCACTCATTACCGTAAAAGTTCCTGTGACTGGGAACCAGAGTCATTTCAGACAGACAACACAATGAAACTGCACAGTGGTGAATCCTCAGATTTGCATTAAACGGTGATATGTTGTAAAGAACAAAAAGTTTTAGAAACGTATTTTTTTTTGGTGCGCAATCTCAAGTTAAGTGGTTATAACGTAGGGTAAAAATTAGCCATTTCGACATTTTTTAAAATATATTTCTTATTAAACGATGAAAATGAAAATTATTCAAGTTCGAGGCCATACTCTATATTTCTTCATTAGGATATTGTCCTAACAAATAATCTATAGAGTTTTTTGTTTTCAAATTTATTATTTGAACCTTTCAGGAATGTGCTGATAGATCTATTTCGGGAATTTTCTAGTTTCCCATCATCAGAACACGTTTTGAAAGCCGTAACAATCCTATGCCAAACATCAAACATTCATATGAACTAGTTTACTCACTACATGAGAACTAATATACATATGAGCTTGAAAATGGAAAGAATGGAGCAACATTGATTATTAATAGGTTTTTTGTTAAAGTTCTGCCTATTATATAGGCTCTAGCTTTTCTAAAACTTCGGGTTCTGATGAGATCTTTAGCCAGATCGAAATACTAGTATCAACCTAGCTAATATGTTTGATTTGCTTTATTTTTGTAAATATACGGAGGTTGAAAGCTCGTTATAAATTGAAAATAACATAAAAATAATCTCGATGTATATAAAAACAAAAAACTAATATAACTGTAAAAAATATTACTTGAGCCAGAGTACACACTAAAATTTTTTTATATAAATAGAACATTTTTGGTCTTCAAAATTTAGTAACGTCATGATGCTTGTTAGGAAAAGACCTAACCACGTGGTTGATTACTAAGAAGACAAGAATGGAGCAACATTGATTATTAATAGGTTTTTTGTTAAAGTTCTGCCTATTATATAGGCTCTAGCTTTTCTAAAACTTCGGGTTCTGATGAGATCTTTAGCCAGATCGAAATACTAGTATCAACCTAGCTAATATGTTTGATTTGCTTTATTTTTGTAAATATACGGAGGTTGAAAGCTCGTTATAAATTGAAAATAACATAAAAATAATCTCGATGTATATAAAAACAAAAAACTAATATAACTGTAAAAAATATTACTTGAGCCAGAGTACACACTAAAAATTTTTTATATAAATAGAACATTTTTGGTCTTCAAAATTTAGTAACGTCATGATGCTTGTTAGGAAAAGACCTAACCACGTGGTTGATTACTAAGAAGACAAGAATGGAGCAACATTGATTATTAATAGGTTTTTTGTTAAAGTTCTGCCTATTATATAGGCTCTAGCTTTTCTAAAACTTCGGGTTCTGATGAGATCTTTAGCCAGATCGAAATACTAGTATCAACCTAGCTAATATGTTTGATTTGCTTTATTTTTGTAAATATACGGAGGTTGAAAGCTCGTTATAAATTGAAAATAACATAAAAATAATCTCGATGTATATAAAAACAAAAAACTAATATAACTGTAAAAAATATTACTTGAGCCAGAGTACACACTAAAAATTTTTTATATAAATAGAACATTTTTGGTCTTCAAAATTTAGTAACGTCATGATGCTTGTTAGGAAAAGACCTAACCACGTGGTTGATTACTAAGAAGACAAGAATGGAGCAACATTGATTATTAATAGGTTTTTTGTTAAAGTTCTGCCTATTATATAGGCTCTAGCTTTTCTAAAACTTCGGGTTCTGATGAGATCTTTAGCCAGATCGAAATACTAGTATCAACCTAGCTAATATGTTTGATTTGCTTTATTTTTGTAAATATACGGAGGTTGAAAGCTCGTTATAAATTGAAAATAACATAAAAATAATCTCGATGTATATAAAAACAAAAAACTAATATAACTGTAAAAAAGAAACTTTTTTGCTTTAACTTTTGCACCAACATTTTTTAGATATAAGTATATTTTAGATATAATATATATACTAAAAGTATGCAAATACATTTTTTTTGTCAAAATATTTCCCATTAACTGCCTCTTTTTAGAGAACTAACTCTTATTCAGGTCAATTGTTCATTAAGTGCTGATATTCGCTAAAACTGTAGAAACAGTAAAAACGTACATAAAACGTGAAGCAGTGGTTTAAATATAAAGTTGTGTGAATTAAATATTTGCCATAAATATGAGCACAGGTCTTGTTATTTAATTTCATCAAAACAAAAGCCGATTGAGGGCTTACGAAAAGTCTTAAATGCAAAAAAACTAAATGCAAAAACCGCCAAAATTTAAAGACATTTTTCTCGAAATCTGTACCATTGATCAACAAATTAAGTACACCATTGAAATCAGAATGTCCGAAATATATATAATTGATGGTCAGATCCTTTAGGTTAGGTTAGGTTTGGAAGGGTTATGTGCCCAAGGGCACAATTCCACTCGGAGACCAATACGGTCCATTGTGAATCCCTTTAGAGAAAAAACGGTGAGAAAGAATAGAAATAGACAGAAAAAATAGCTTGAAAGAAAAATATAAAGAAAGGTAGAAAATATATTTACTCCCCAGAAACCGGATCCTAACGTCCCTCTACCAGAAACAGCCGTCCTATCTCCCTGTCAGATCCTTTAAAAAGTAACACTTTGTCCTCTTGTGTAATTTTTACAAATTTTAAACTTTTATTAACCTATAGTCGAAACTTTATCGCTATTTAGCGACCTTAAGATGAAAACTTTTGTTCACTGATTTTCTGCTATTCAAACTTTTAATATGTAGTCACATTAATTGGGTTTTGTAAAGGTGAACAATTCCTACGTCTAGATTTTTAAGCCTCTAATGTTAAAAACAAATTACGAAAGACAACACTGTGAAGAGTTTGCAATAAGAAAATGTCGTTTACTTTATATTTGTTTAATTATCATAATTAATATCACTCATACGCACATTATACTTATGAAAAAACAACAGACAGTTATTTACAAGAGAACATCTGAAATTTGAATATGTTATAGAGGAAACTAAAATAAAGAATTATTTTTGCACGTATTTTTTGTAATCAAATTTAGTGGGTAAAAATAAGGGGTGAAATAACAATGCTTTAAAGAATATCTGAAAAATGAGAAATTAAAATTTTTTGGAACACAACGTTAAAATATTAGAGAAAATAAAAGTTTTTATAGCCACATTGTCTATATTTTGAACACAGCGTTTATACCAGTTGAAAATATTTAGGGTAGAATGCATAAATTTTTCTTAATATTGCGTTAAAGTATACAATTGCTAAAAAATAACGCATTATTTTTTTAAATTTTTGTTATCAAGGTTTAGGGGTTGCTACCGGCTCACGAACTTTGGGGCCGGTAAAACCTGTGTTTATATGGAATAAATTACGTTTTTTTTTAAGTTTTTGTAAAAATTTTTTAATTTCATAATATTTTTTATATTAGAAGATAAATTTATCGATATAAAGATGAAATTATGTTTTCAAAAGGGTATACAAATCCAAAAAACCGTTAAGAAATAGCCCAGTAATAAAAAATGACTCAAGCCACTAATGTGCCACATACCTCTTCACCAAGAAATTCGAGCACACATCCTAAACGTTTTTTTTTTAATTTATTACTGCAACATAAAATTTTTGTTTAAAAGACTCATATATTGTTAGATATGCAATATATTTTTTTTAGGATGACGTTAACCTGTAATAAGGTGACTTCGAAAACGGACATTATTTTTGGTAAATTTTTCAAAACTCCAATTTCAAATTTAAAAAAAATTTCGATTTGAACTTCATAGAATTGTTAAATACGTTTCAAAGAATGAAAATAAAAAAAATTTATCACCCGCTGTACTTGGTTAAGGTAGCAATTTGATTTTTGCGGATTTTGTGGAAATTTGTTTTTTTGTATTAATATCAAGGCTAATTTGTTTCACAAAATATTTAAAATAGAACACTACCTGCTTTTGTACCGTTTGTCGTTTTTTATCACCATTACTCAAATTTGAAAAAAAAATGGAACATCATTAACCCGAGTGGACCTGCGGCCCAAAATGACCCAGACTTATTTATTTCAATTTACAATAGACTTCAAACTTTATACACTACTGTTGAATTTAAAGAAATGTGATTTGAAATATTATGACACAATGTGTGAAGCTGCTGTGTTAAAATTTTTTGGACAACTTGAACAACGTTAACCCGTGCCGTGACACCAATATCATATAATGGTTAATTTAATTCAAAATAATGTTTTAACGGATTATCCAGGTATGTAAAAATATTCTGAACTAAATTAGCCCTTAAATGCTCTTGGTGTCAGAATGACCCTTAGTTGAATAGAATTATCATAACAAAGTGTATTTTTTATAAAGAATTTTCAACTAAGGGTAATTTTGACATCAAGAGAACTCAAGGGTTAATATAGTTTAGAATATATTTTAGTGTATTAAAGGAATGGCCTTGTCCAATATATAAAATAAAAAAGAGTTTACATATATTTTGTTCAAATGTACATAAAATTCGCAGTATCTCCTTTAATCTCAATGCGATACGTCACGGGTTAACGTTTTTCAATTTGTCCAACGTTTTTAGCACAGCAGCTTCACACATTGGGTCACAATATTTTAAAAAACTTTTCTTAAAATACAATTGTAGTAAGCAAGTCTTTGACGGTTTTTGTAAATTGAAATAAGTAAGTCTGAGGTCATTTTGGGCCGCATGTCCTTAAGGGTTGATGATGTAAAATTTTTTATTTTTTTAATTTGAGTAATGATGGTAAATAAAGACAAGATACGATGCAAAAGAAGATAATTTTCTATTTTAAATATTTTATGACAAAAATTTAACTTGTTTTTACCAAAAACACAATTTTCTCGAAAACCGCAAAAGCAAAGCAAATCAAGTCCATGGAGTTCAAATATTAAGTCCATGAAGTTTAAATATCAAATTTTTTGATTTTGTTGAAGAAAATTTTTTAAATTTGAAATTGGAGTTTTGGAAAATATCCCAAAAATATTGTCCATTTTTGACGTTACCTTAGGACAGGTTAACGACATCCTTAAAAAAAATTGCATATCTAACAATACATGAGTCTTTTAAATAAAAATATTATGTTGCAGTAATCAATTTAAAAAACGTTTAGGGTATGTGATGTGATCGAAATTCTCGGTGAAGTGGTATTTGTCACATTAGTGGCCGGGAGCATTTTTTATTACTGGGCTAGCTCTTAATCGATTTTAGATTTGTATACCTTTTTAAAAACATAAGTTTATCTACATAGTTATTACTACACGAAAACATAAGTTATTACTACACTAAACAGTTTTAACAAAAACTGAAAAAAGTAATTTTTCCCCACATAAACATAGTTTTAATATTCAATAATTTTTCGGCACGACTTTTCTTTGTCCGATTGACACCAAATTTCGTATATATTATTTTTATATAAAAATGGAAAAACCCGACACATCCACTTGGACAAATCTATAGAGGAAGCGATTTTTTTTCTAAAGCACCCAAGTTTAGGGGCCGGTATCGACCCCTAAATCTTAATGAAAGTTCATTGCAACCAATAATATTTAATCATTGCAACCCACAAAATTTAATCAAAAAATCTGTTGACTTTACATATAAAGAATGCTTACAAAAAAATTTTACATTTTGTTTTCATGTAAGGAAAAGTTAAAAATAAGATTTATGCATGAAATTGATCCCAAAAGTCTAGAAATTAGAAATTTCGAAAAAAGTTTGCGATTCGAAGCGAAATTAAGCAAATTTAGCTTTTTTTAGCCTAAAGGGAACTAAATCGTGTTTAAACACATTTTTAACAAAAACAAGTAAGTATAACTTTTGTTAGAATAGTTTATTCAAATCTCGAAAAACGCAAAATGTTGGCCGTAAAGTGCCTTTTAGACCGCAAAAAAATTTCAATATAAAAAAAAATTAAAAATATTTAAAACTTATATTTTAATGAAAGCTTAGATCACCCTTAATAATTAAGGTTACAAAACGAAGCATATATTGAACATAACGATCAATCAGCCAGCGTATAATTAAATAGCTTATTATGAAAATTTTCCAGTTTTAAATGTATAATTTTGATACATTTGTAAAATCAGATTTCCATGGAGTTTATGGATTATTGTTTTAAACTTAATAATTCAAGGACATGTTGAACTGTGTATATAAATACAAAAATGTAGAGAAATTAATAAAAAAAAATCTGACCCTGACAATGAAAGTGTAGTAATAGTTGATTTGAGAAATCGCCTTACCCACCCACTTAGGGCAGACAATAATTTTAACATAGCATGTATACAACACATTCTTTGGTTCTAAATAAGAAATACTTTATAACAATATTATTAAGGGTCCGGTTTGCCTTGTTTATTTAGTTATTGCAACAAAAATACAAAAAAAATATTTTAAAAAACACTATAAAATAGGTTCAAACATAGTTGTAAACCTTAAATCTCCTAGAATTAGAACAAACCTAAAATGGTTTCAAATAATTGAAATTCATAAAAAAGTATTAAAAGTAACAAAATATGACAAAAGAAATATTAGTTTTCAAATTTATATTAAAAAAAACGATAAAAATATGGGTTGCAAAATCAATAATTTTCCCTTTTGACGAAAAAGCGTGTGGTCAAAGTAAAGACATTTTTGTACTGCAACATGTCTGATACTAATGAAATTCAGAAATATTGAACGCAATTTTGATATACTCGAGATTTCAATATTGCCAATGTAGTGTGTCAGGGTTGCCATTTATTTAAAATGTTTAAAATATGTTTTCAAAGGCTATTCGGAAAAATTCCCTTAAAAGCCGAACAATTACGAATACCGCAAAAAGCTCAGACACCCCGTCGATTAAGTTTAATAGCCCCATTTTTAACTTAATCCAACTATAATTATTTAATAAAATGCCCGTCAGTTTTAGTATCACTTAAACACACATTTTTTTTAATTTAAAAAAATACTTGAGAGTTATCGAACATGTTTCGTATGCCAGTTAAAACGGCACCGAAAATAATCTTTCATTTTGTACCATATTTGTACAAAATTTCTTTGAAACAATTCAAAATAAGCCAAAAAATCGAAAAATATGGTAATTTTTGACCCCAGTTTTTAACTCCTAAACATAAGATTTGTAAGTTAAAAAAATACGTATCCCTTATTTGTTGTTTACTTATCACATGTCCAAATTTCATTAAGATCGGTGAGAACCCATCGGGAGACTCCCCTTGTAAGTCTCGGTTTTTTTTTTTAATGCGAATAAAAAACTGACCTTCTAAATCAGCAATCTACAATTTTTAGCAAAACTTTCTGTTGATTTTAGCGAAAGTTTCTGTTGATTTTAACAAAATTTACTGTTATTTGCAACATTTTGTTGATATTACACACAATGAAAAACTTAGCTATTTGCCATCTGAAATTCTGTTACTACGACTCAAATTCGCTTATAACGAATTTCTTCGGTTAATTCAACTGAATTTTAGTTGTTAGAGCAATAGTTGCGAAAAATCAGGCCCATAAGTAAAACAATTGGGTACGCCATTAAAATCATCGTGAGCGAAATTTTTAGGATTAATTGTAAGTACTCTTGTTTTATGTTTTGATTTGCGCAGTGCTATCAAATATCTATGAGATTTATAAGCGAATTTGTTCAAATTTTATGGTTTTCATATAAAAATTAAAAATTGTAATTAAGTGGTTTTGCATTTCACCTAACGATATGCAAAAAATTCTTTAACATACATATTTTCTATTGAAACCCCGATTACAGCAGCTAAGAGTGTAAAGATTACAAACGTTACAAAAAAATCATTATTCAACAAGAAGAATCTTTATTCTTGCTTTTTCCGAGATACTCATTTTGGTGTTTTTAAAAAATATTTACAACTATAATAAAAACGTGAGTTATAGCTTGCATTTATTTTGGTGAGTGAGTTTTTTTCTTCAATTTTATTTTATCTTCGTAAAAAAGCTTTTTGTTTTTCTAGCTTATGACGTCAATGATTGTATTTTCTGTTGTTTTACAACATTCGCTTGTTTGTGGTAAAGGATGGTGGTGATATATTTGTTTTTGTATTAGACTAGAGGATTGGCCCCTCTTGTGTTTTAGCGCATGCGCTATATGATGTTAACAACGTCATTGGCTTTGTTCAATTTGTTCTTGGTATTGTTTATTTTCACTAGCTCACGTGGTTTTAGGAGAAATATTAAAAAATAGCTTTTACTGTGTTAGTGAGTATAAATAAACTTTTGATGAGCTTGATGATGATTAGAGAATGACGTAATTTATATTAATGCAATATATCTTGTTAAGAGATTTAACGGTATGCTTTAGTAGTGATGTATACACTTTGTTAATGAATTAAGAAAAAAACGCTTAAATTTGGTTTCTGAATAGCGTATACCTTCGCATCATATAATATCACTGTAAATAAAACTTGACCTACCACAACACTCATGGAAGGAAATTTCGTACCGCTTTTGAATTATTTCTGTCTGCTTATTCCGCTTTTGTGTACTAAGTTTACACAGAAAGGTAAATCTAAAGGGGTTATCGTTCTTAGGGGTTTCTTACAAGGAAACCACACATTGTTGAATCCGCAGATTTTGAGAAATCTATGTGGTTGAGGACAAAAAATATGTTTTAGTTGTGTAATCACGCACATAGGGGTTAAAAAGGCGTGTACAAATTTACAAAATTTTTATATGAAAACATGTTTAAAATTAAAGAAATTCAGATTTTTTTAATCAGTTTTACTCGAGAAAACAAAAATTTTAATAGCCATATTACCTACACTGTGTGCCCAGGGTTTGTTATAAAACACCTTCGGTAAAATTCGTGTTAAAGCCGAACAATTAGGGAAATTTAAAATAAGTCCAAACATCCCATCGATAAAATTAAATAAGTACTCCCGGGTAAAAATTCTTATATCTAGTAATATATAATATGACAAAGTCATATCTTACTTTGAATTGAGTCATATTACGGCTTATATCATTATATAAAAATATATCTGATAATTTTAATTGTGAGAATTTTTTATATGGTTCTTGATATAATTATATGTTTCCAAATCTTACTCCATATATAGCTACATGAGTCATATATTAATAATCTAAATATATGTAGTGATCGATATGATTATATATGGCCCCATTCCTTCATAAGGAAACTGCTTTTCTTATAGTTTTATAAAAATTTATTTTTCAACATAATCTCCTTTTAGCTCAACACACTTAGTCCAACGTTTCCAACATTTGTATCCCTTCCAAAAAATAGGATTTTTCGAGGTCCATAAAATAGGCATTTGTTTGATCAATAATTTCTCTTTCCACCGAGCCATTTCTTTAGGGGCTGGGAAATAGGAAATTCCGGAGAATATGGCGGATGAGGGTACCAATTTGTAGCCCAATTCATGGAATTTTACCATTGAGACTGCACACGTGTGTACCCGTGCATTATCTTGATGAAAAATAACTTTTTTCTTGGCCATATGGGGTAGTTTTTTGAAATCATCGTTAAATCGGCTTAATAAGTTGGCATAATATTCGCCGTTTATTGTTTTTCCCTTTTGAAGGTAATCGATGTGGATTATGCTGCGTGCATCCCAAAAACTGTTGCCATCACCTTATTGGCCGACAAACTTACCTTGGCCATCTTCGGAGCCGGTTCACCCGGAGAAACCCATTGTTTAGACTGTTGCTTGGTCTCCGGATCAATCTTGCAGACAGCTTTCTTAAACCCAACTGATCATTTAAAATTGAAACCACACTGCCATATAAAATGCCTATGGCATCAACAATCTCACGCACTTTTACTCTTCGATCGGCCAACACCATTTCGTAGATTTGTTCGACATTTTCATGTGTATTGAAATCAATTGTCCTTCCAGAACGTTCAACGTCATTTGTACTTGTGCGACCACAACGAAAGTCGGTAAACCACTTTACCATTGAAATCGATAGTGCAGAGTCCCCATAGTATTTATCAAGCTTTTGCTTTTTTCCATATTCAGAAATCTAATGTAAAATATCGTTGTACTAACTGAATTAATAAGTTGTTACTATTAAAATACACTTTTCAATTCGGTTGGCACTTTATTTCTCTGTGTATACGAATTATTAACCAAAAGGATATATGAAAGTTTGACGCATCCTTACATCGAATTCAATGAAATTCGCTTCACATATTGAGTGACATATTGAGTATACCTATTTCCGCTGGTTTTAAATAGTTTTTCGATTTTTTTATAAAATTAAAAATTTTAAATAAAAATACTTTGTGAGATTATGGAATTTTTGTTTACCTCCATAAAATTTAAAGTCCTTAAAATTTAGTGATGCCTCTTCGATTTAAGTATTAAAATCTTTTATTTGATGTACATTTTGGCAAGGAGGTGTCTAAATATAGGAGATGCAATCAAACATCTGACATATTATGCGATACGACATTGGACAAAACACACATGCGCTCTGAATTCAAATTCCCAAATTTGTGCAGATGGAAAAAACATGATTTCCATCTCAAATTTGATTTACTTTTCTCTAAGCTAATGGTTTGTCCATCTGTTTTTAAAAGTTCATGAAAATGTTGTTGTGCTCAACAATTTTAAAATGTTTTTTTGACTTAGAGATGCTGGTTACTAAAAAGCTTAGTTTACGCAAACCAATTTCAAATATAATTGTGAATAACAGACGCAAAAAATACATTTTCAAAAAATTTACGCAATTCCATACAAGTCTGTGATGTTCGCATCACGTTGTCAGTGCGCTGTTAACAACTTATTATTCCTCAAACTGAATGAAATTACACAATTTTTTAAATACTGTTCTCAAAACTAAATTCCATTAAACGGCCCAAAAATGTTGTGGAAAATACTGCGAAAGTATTAAAATTAAGAAATTTTGGTTTCACTTCTAAGCCACCGTACAAACTTTTCTCCAAGCAGCGATACGGAAACTATGTTTTTCGGGAATGTAAAAGTCAGGGAATTTCTGCTGTAAATATTTGTAGTTGTTTTAGTTGTAAGACAGTATCTTTGTTTTTAATTAAAAAAACGGTAATTTGGAAAAAAAATTTCAGTTTAGACTGAAATTTCATTTTAGAAAATCAAACCACATCACATTACTGTCCTTGAATTTACATTAATTTTATCAGTTTTTTTTTTTGTTTCTATTATACGAAAACATTAGATGTAGTTAATTTTTTACTACATGTGGTTCATTTTTACTGCATTTTTGGTTCATTTTATCAACAGTAAAACACAAATGGCAATGTTAGTTGAATTTAATGAAATGTATTTTTTTTTTATTTTTAAATTCGTCTTTATTAAATTATCTGTTATTTACATTTTTACATTTTTAGAGATTTTATCCACAGATATTACAGCGAGTTATATTTATTATTATACTAATGTACTCCATATACAAAATATTTTTTATGTTCACAATTTTGCACATGTACTATTTTAACTATTTGTTGATTTTAATTAAATTATTTGCAAAGTATATATTTTTTTTTTGTAAATATGATTGCTATTTATGATAGATTCAAGAAAAAAATGTTATACGTCTTTCTATTAACGATTTTCCTACAATTGGACTAACTCTCGGTTTTGACAATGGTAATAAGGTCGTTATGTCTTCTCATTTCTTCTGATTTGATTTTAGCTTGATATGATTTTACTTTAGGCGATAGCCAAAATTATTTTCTGTTAAAGTAAATTTTTTAGTTGCTTAGTATGTAACATTTTAAGTTGTCACAAAATTTGTTTAAAATTGGTTGAACATTTTGTTGAATGGTCTAAATTTGCGAATAATTTTATTTTATTTTTTCAGTCAATATCTTGTGAAAAAAAACAGTTTTCTCGAATGTAAAAATGCAAAATATTCGAAACCGGTTCGGCTTTTGAAAATAAAAAATCCGGCTAACCGGGTTTTGGTTACGGATTTGAACACTCTACTCCACACAAAAAACACGAATTATAATTGCTTCAATATTTTTTTTTTCTTTAGTTAAAGCTATTTTATGATAAAATGGTAATCGACATCTCCAAATTAGGAGTTTTTAAAAAATCTTTAGATTAATTTTAAAAATATGTTTTTTAATTGTATCAAATTTGTTGTCATTTTTGATTCCAGGCTAAAGAGGGTTAAAGATACCCGATGAAGTCAGAACTTCATATCTGAATAATTTTGA